>VXBS01000428.1:50837-68106 GCA_013400255.1 Sitta europaea
AAGTGAAAAAGTGTTTATTTCCACGGATTTTCCCCTCCTCCTCCTTAACCTTTGTTTTAAAATTTAAGAAAAAAAAAAAAAGGAAGAAAGGAAAGAGATGGGGGAACTCTTTTACCTCTCCCCCTTTCTGAGGCAGTTCCTCTCTTGTCGTTACCTTTATGATTCAATACTGTGACCTGTATTATCTTGTTGAAGCTGAATCAGATTTTGGACCTCTGTATTAGGCTTTTCATTCAAATTTTGGGGGGCCTGGGGAGGGAGGGCATCGCACGAGGGAGGGAGCTGCACCTCTACATGTCAGTGCTCTATAGTGTTCAGTGCTGTGTGTTTTCCTTTTGTCCATTTACCTGTTTTCCATGAATATAATTTGACTCGTTTATGAAACAAATAAACCTTTGGCTTGTACAGAGTGCTCTGGAGTGCTTCCAAGAGTTTGAGCTGCGGGGTGAGACTGATCCAGACGGGCAGGGGCTTCCAAAATAAAATTAAAAAAAGAGACTACAAACTTTTCCTGAGCTTTGCTTTGCTCCTGGGAGTCACTGCCCAGGGGCTGCTCACTCCATGAGCTGTGAGGCTTTGCTGGCTCAATTAACCCTGTAAATCCTTGGAGGTTTGGGGGACGAGGGTGTATTTCAGGGCTGCAGAGGTGAAAGGGTTTGGTGGCCCTCACAAAGAGCCCCAGTTTCTTATCCCATCTCAGGCAAAGCAGCTCCAGCCTGGCCCCTCCTGTGGCCTGCTGGGGCTCTGGCAGCCAGGGGGGATGCAGACACAGCAGAGAGGCTGATTTTCATTTTCATTTTTTCCTTTGTTCCTTTTTCATTTCCTATTTCCTTTTCCTTTTTCCTCTTCCCTTTCTTCTTTTTTTTTTCTTTTAATCTTGCCTTTTCATCTTGCCTTTTTCTCTTTCTTCTTTCCTTTTCCCTCTTCCTGTTTCCTTTCCCTTTCTTCTTTCCTGTTTCCTTTTCCCTTCCCTTTCCTTTCCCTCTTTCCCCTTCCCATTTCCTCTTTCCTTTTCTCTTTCCTTTTTCCTTTCCCTTTCCTTCCCTGTTTCTTCTTCCCTTTTCCTGTTTCCTTTTCCCTTTTCCTTTTTCCTTCCTTTTTCCTTTCCTTCCTTCATTCCCAACTCCACCCTGCCAGAGCTGAGTGTTCTCACCAACCCCTTGCTGGCTCCAGGAGCTGAAGGAGCCTGACAGTTTCTGCCAAAATGCCTTTTTAGACACTCTGCTGCCTCACTTTATGCCCAGAGCTGATCCCTGGCCACCCAGCACCTCCAAAGCCTCTCAGGACTGGCAGTGCCTCCTTCTCTCTCTGCACTTCCCCAAAAGCACCAAACTCTGCTGGTTTGAGCTCAGAACTGCCACACTCCACTGCCCCATTTGTTGGGAGGGAAAGTTTTGGCACGAAGGAAGACACAAGGAGCTGTCAGGGTCCCCATGAACCTCCCTGCCAGGATGGACAGACAGACAGACCCCAAAGCAGCCCTGGCCACGAGAGCAGCACCCCAGAATTCCACCAGCCATACACACGTGTTCACCAGGGTGCTTGAAACCAGTCAAGCAGTTTCTTTTTATTTCTTAAAAAAAAAAAAAAAAAAAAAAAAGCATGAGGCAAATATTTGAAATACTGTAATTATAATTTATTATTCTCTCTAATCGTTTCATTTTATNTCCATCCCTTAAAGGTGAAGGTATAGACAGGGCATGGACACAGCTACATCTACCTTCAGCTGCCCCCCACCCCCCCAGTAATGGAGATTTATACACATTACATAATATAGAGAGACGTGGACAAACCCATGGGCTCTGGGAGCCTGGCAGGAGCTGGGCATGGCAGGGCTGATGTGCCCAGCCCAGCCTGTCCCCAAACCCCAGCTCCTGGGCCCCAAGCCATGGCACTGCCCCCCTGACCTCAGGGCTGGGGCTGGTGGGGCTGCCCCTGAGTCTGGGGGGCTTTTGGCCACCCTCCTCCTCCTCAGCAGGCACCAGGGGGGTACAGGGAGCAGGGGCAGCCTGGCTTGGGGCACAGGTGGCTCTGGGGGACAAAGCCCTGCCAGCCCAGTGGCTCCTGGCGTCTTCCCCACAGGAGCTTGGCCCCTTGGCAGACAGGAGAGTGGAAAAGGGGTAAGGCTGCAGGTGTGGGCCCCTCCCGAGGGTGGTCCCACCGGGGCACTCCCTCCTGGAAGCTCTTTGGGAAGAAGGCAGCGATGCTGCTTGGCGAGCCCAATACAGTACTTGTGTCGGGAAAAGGGAGCAGGGACTGTTCCGAGGGGAGAGGGGACAGCCCTCGAGCCACACACAGAGCACAGCCCTGTCCCCAGAGAGCCAGGGCACAGAGACAGAGCTGAGGTGAAAAGGCCGCTCAGCAGAGGCAGAGCAAGGACACGGTGCCTGGGAGAAGGACACACAGCCCTTCCACTGGGAGGGCTTCCAGGGAGACCGGTCCAGAGAGCCCTTCCAGGGAGACAGGGCCAGCCCCTTCCCACACACCGTGGGAGCTGGACTGGGCTTTGGGGCAGCTCTGGCTTAACCCATCCTGTCCCCACTCCTCTCCAAAGCTGAAGGGACTGAGTGGAGCGAGGCAGAGCGAAGGCAGCGCTGTCTGTACCCACCCCGCAGCTCTCCCGGGAGCACATCAACACCTCCCGGTGTGCCACCAAGGAGCTCTGCTCCTGCTTTGGGTTGCAAATGCGCTGCTTTTTGCCAGCTCAGGTGAGTCAGCCTGATCAGGGGCTGATGTGCCAGCGGAGAAAACCGCAGGTGGGAGGGAGAGGAATCAGCCACGCAGCGGGGTGTGTGAATTCCCACGGCTAAAAATGAGTTTTGGGGCTTCTGGATATGAGGATGGTCAGGACTTTTCTATCAGATCAAATTGCCCCAATGCCCCCCAGTATGGTTCTGGGCAGAGGCACTGCTGTTTTCTTCTGTATGCACACAGAGGGATCCTCAACTCCACGTTTCCAGGGTGGAAAATATAGGACAGAGAAGGAAGTGAGCATCTGGGGGAGTGGAGAATGCTCCTCCAATTCAGCCAGCCGCAAATTAGAGGGAAAACCGTCATTATTTTCAGCAGCAAAACAATGTAGCTGCATTGCTCACACTTGAAATTAGACTGGAGAGGACAACAGGGCTTGGTCAACACCAAACCTGACCCTGCCTTGGCAGAGGGGCTGGACTGGATGATCTCCAGAGGTGCCTTCCAGCCCCAAGAATTCTGTGACTCTGTGAAACCCACAGACATCCAGGTTTAAAGCTCTTCTGGAGGGAAACGTGGCCCTGAAGCTGCAAAGAGCCAAGGACAGAAAGGAAGAAAGCAGCACTGGGGAACAACAGCTCATCCACGCTCATCCTCCTGCTGGGATAAGCAGCGCTGAGGGCAAGGCAGGAATGTCAGCATGGAAAAACCCCAGGCTCAGCTTGCCCAGAAGCCCCTCCAAGCCAACCTGGCCCCCAGGGTGAAATGCAGGCCCCTGGAGGACAGGCAGGTGGGGTGACAAACAAGGCAGGCAGCCCCTGAGCACCACACACAGAACTGGGGGTGATGAGGAGCTGAGCTCCCACATTCTGGATTGCACTTGAGAATATCAGCACCGAGGGAAGGACCCGGCTCCCGGCTGCTTCCCGCCAGCCCCGGGAGCCCAGTGGGTCGTGGGAAGGGGTGGAACCCTCCTAGTCCAACAGGCAGGGCAGTCTGTGTGGGGAGGAGAGCAAAGCATCCCTTTTCCAGGGTTTTTGGAGTCGTTCTGGTCCTCTGTGCCTTGCATAGAATTCCTCAGCTCTGGAAGCAAAACCCCTCCGATGTTTGGTTGCAGAACTGCAGGGGAGAAGCCTGAGAGCTGTCCTGGACCAGCACAGACAGGAGCTGTTAAATGAGGGTGTATTTTTCCCTGTTTTTTTCCACCAGGAGGATGTTGAAGTTAACACTTGTCATCGTAGAGCAGGGAAGGACCAAGGGATGATCCCTGTGCAGGGGGAGCACGGCACAGCCCTGAGCCAGAGACAGAGCTACAGGAACCTGTTCTCAGCAATCATTCCTCCTTTTTGCCACATTCCCCATGGCTCTGCTACAACCCCTGGGCTAAGCAACATGCCCTGTAACACTTGACCTGAGCTTCGGGGAAAGGCAAATCCTTCTGTGATTTCCTTCACTGGTACCATTCCACCCAGATGCTGCTGGATTTCTCTCCAATTCACCACAGTGGTGGCAAAAGGTCACTCAAGGTCCATGTCCCCAGCACAGAGAACCAACGGGAGAACCCAAGTCCTTAGGGGAATGTGAGGAGGAGGGTGGGTGGGAGCACAGGCGAGGGGAGGCCGAGCTGCTTCCTCCAGCTGCTGCCAAGGGGCTCCAGCTGGGAGGCCTGGGATCTCAATCATTATCTTTTCTTTTTCAAGCCAGCCTTACAGAAAACTATAAATTAATCTGCTCATTAAATATTCAGGTGAGAGAGACCAGGGAGCCTCAGGCCGTGCAGGCCGAGGAGCAGCTATGGCTTCTTCCGCAGGTAATTGGAAGGGATCCAGCCCTCCCAGCACGGCCCCCCCGTCAGCACCTTGCAGAACCACCAGCCACTGCTGTTCTTCTCACGAACTTCAAACAAAGTCCCTTCTCTGAAGCTGTTGGTCTCCTCGTCGCCTTCAAAATCCGCCACCGCCACGTAGAGCGCTTCCCTGGAGACCTCCGGGCTGCAGGCCGAGCTCCTCTCCTTGGCCTCCCCTCTCTCCACGGCCTTGGAGATGACAGGCTTTGGGCTCACGCTGCTTCTGGCTTTGGCTTCGTCGTGCACGGAGGCAGAGAGGAAGGGCTTGGCTTTGGGCGGCACCAGCATGGGCCTGCCGGGCAGGGCAGCGGGCCGGGGCTCGGCGGGGCCTGCAGCCCCCACCTTCTTGGGAGGGGGTGGCCTGCGGGGAGGCACCACAGGGCGCTGAGGAGCGGCGTCCCGGCCACAGGGGGGGCCTGCTGGGCCCAGGGCACCTTTGGGCAGCGCTTCTTTGGGGGCACTGTCCGGCCTGGGCAGGGCTTTGCTCTCCAGGCCCGGCCGCTCCGGAATCCTGGCGCAGGCCTCCATGGAGGCCGAGGCGTGGCCGAGGGAGCTGTCGCCGGCAGCGGGGTCCTGCTCCGAGGGTTTCTCCGGGCACTTGGCAGGTCTCAGCTTGCTCCGCAGGCTGCAGATGTCCAGCCTGTCGTCGGCTGGGGGTGGGTCAGTGCGGGGGGACGCAGCGGGTTTGGGCCTGATCTGAGGTCTTGACTTCAAGAATGGGTTCTGAGCGATGGGCTCAGGTTTGTCCTCCACAGGCTCAGCTTTTGGCTTGGTTGGCTTGACGATGGGCCGGAGGTTTGGCTTCTTCACCTCCTTGGCCGACACCTTGTGTCCACATTCCAGTCCCATTTCGTTTCTCAGCTGGAAGAGTTTGCCCTTCTCCGGTTTGAGCTCCGGCTTCTTGCTGTCCTTCGGGGCTGCTGACTGCTTGGGTGGGATCATGGGCAAAATCATGCCTGGGGGCTTGGGGGGAGGCCTCTGCCTCTCTAGTAACTCTCCTTCTGATTTAATGATGGACTCCTTCCTGGGGGGAAGGCTAGGCTTCTCCTCCGGGTCGCGCTCCGAGATCTCCTCGTAGCCCCCGGCGAAGGACAGGTCCCCGCTGTCGGGGGTCTCCTTCCCCTTCCAGTCCTTGCCCCACCTCCCAGAGCAGTCCATGCCGTTGGGAGGAGCCTCGGGCAGAGGTCTGCAGGGCCCCGTCACCTCCTCGCCGGCACTGCCATCCGTGTCCCCCAGCCGCAGCTGCGCCATCTCGTTGGGAAGGGGAGCCAGGAAATTGGGCCTGGAGGCGTTGCTGGTCTTCTTGTACTTATCAATGAAGGTGGCGGGGGCCCAGCCTTCCTTCTCCTCGATCTGGATGTACCACCAGCCACTCAGGTTCTTCTCAATAACCTGCCGGGGGGAAAGGAGACCTCAGACAGCTGCTCTGCACCCGAGGCTCTCAGAAATGATGGCAGGATGACACACAGCCTTGTGCTGCTCCAGCCAAAAGGCACGGAATCCCAGGAGGGGCATCCTCAGGGCAGGGGTGCTGGCTGCCAGGGCAGGAAGAGGGCAGAGGAAGAGCTGCTGAGCTGCCTGTGTCCCTCCCGGAGCACCTGGTGGTGGCCACAGAGTGGCACTGTTGGAGCAATCAAACCCGTGAGGATCTCTCTGCAGCCCCAGGAGCGGAGTTGGGGCCTGGGGGAGGCTGAGTGGGGCAGCCCCCAAGCAAAAATCCTCTTAGAGAGGCACAAATCACACCCACACACAAGGAGAAAGCAAAATCCCATCTGCAGGAGAGGTGCTGCCAGCAAAAAGGGTGTGCCAGGAATTTTGGAGGGGCTTTTAAGTTTGCACCTGGCCTGACTAAGAGGAAAGGCTCCCAGCTCTAAGCCCATTTGTGGTGTGGGGTTTATTTTCCATTTGCTCAAACAGAGCACTCACACTTGGGGGACAGAAGGCCACCAAGAACTTAAGTCTCTTGAGCTCCTACAGGTTTTTATCCCACTCTCAGAGTCTGGAATGTTAACAGAGACAAGACCAAGCCTGGTTTGCACCCAGAGCACCACAAGGAGCAGATCTCCCTGGCCTGGGAGGGGAGCCAGGAGCACTGCCCTGAGGTGAGGATGTGCCAAGGGAAGGTGACAGACTCTCACCTCTACTTTCATCCCAGCCTGGAAGCTGATGCCATCGGGGATGGTGGTCTGGAAGTCAGCAATGGTGTAATATTCCTCTTCCACCTGAGGGGGGACGGGGGGCTTAGGCAGGTTCAGACCACGGGGCTGGGACAGGAAAACAGAAAACCCATCAGTGTGTTTGGAGAGCAGGTGTGACCCCACATCCAGGCACGGGGACCAGATCTCAACCAGCGACCAGAGCTCCTTGCAGTGCTCCCCTCCCTCCCCCTGTGCCATTGCTGCCCTCCCAGCCCAGCTGGCACTTACTATGGTGAGGTCTCGGCGAGGGGGTGGCCTCTGCCTCATCTTTGGTGATTCTGTGGGGGAAGAATTCCAGATTGCTGTTGAGTTTCTGGCTTTTGAGCACGTGTTCAGGAAAGACAAGTGGGAGACAAAACAGAAAGGCAAGGACTAAACCTGTCCCAGGGGGAAGGAACCCGAAGGAGGAACCCAGCAGCCCAGAACCCAGCAGCTCAGAACCCTGAGTGGCACAGGACACCCAGCTCTCAAGGGTACCCCAGCTTTCAGGTGCTCCTGGGCAATGCAGCTGAGGTGACCACAGGAAATTACTTTGCATTGAAGGACTGACCCAGAGGACCTGGCCTGCAGAGGGGTTAAGATCAGAGAATCCCAGAACCATGGAATTGCCTGGGTTTGAAGGGACCTCAGAGCCCATCCCATTCCACTCCCTGCCATGGGCAGGGACACCTTCCACTAGCCCAGGTGACTCCAAGCCCTGTCCAGTCTGGTCTTGGACACTGCCAGGGATCCAGGGGCAGCCACAGCTGCTCTGGGCACCTGTGCCAGGCCTGCCCACCCTCACAGGGAGGAATTTCTCTCCAACATCCCATCTTAACCTGCTCCCTGTCAGTGTGAAGCCTTGTCCTGTAAAACAATCAATCTTTCTGGCAGGCTCCCTTTAGGTGCCCCAATTTCTGAGAGGAGAACATCTCCAGCTGCTCTGCCTGGCAGGGGACCCCCATCCCATGTGCTGGAATCCCTGGGCAGCACTGTCCCTGTGCCCCACTGGGTGTGCCACAGCTCCCACTCGACCTCACCGCAGAACCCACAGACCCTGCCAGTCTCTGCCAGCTCACAGCTTGGTATTTTGCTCAGAATCAGTGCCTGCCCTCCCCGAGGCTGTGTCTGGTGGTGCCCAGCACTTACTGCGTCTGCTGTCGGCGCCGGGCAGGGCGCGGCTCTCCAGCCTGCCGTCCTTCTGGGCCCCCAGCCCGTCCTTGTCCCTGTCCCTGCTGCCCAGCACCTGCTGCCGGGAGAGGCCATCCAGCTCCAGAGCACTGCAGTGAGCCGAGGAGCCCGAGCCCAGCTTCGGTGGCAGCACATCCCCATTGCCCTTCCTGAGGTAGGAGGCAGGGGCCCAGCCCTCCTGGCCCTGGTACCTGTGTGGGGAGGACAGCAGTGTCACTGCACAGAGTCCCTGGGCACGCTGGGGACGTCAGCCCGGAGCTCAGCACGCACCTGGGCTGAAGGCACTGCCAGCTCTGGGCAGCAGGAGCTTGCCAGGTGCTCCATGGCACCAGGAGAGCTCCCTCCTGGCTAATGCTCCCACACAAGCAAGGGCCAAGGCTGTGAAGCTCAGTTTTCACCTCAGCAATGGCAGCAGTTCAGGAATGGAGAGCTCTGGCAGAGGGTAAGCAGAGGGAAAAACTGCTGCTGGGATTGATTCACCTGGCCTTTGGAGGGAGCACAAGCCCTCTGCCTGCTGGCAGCCTGGAGCCTTTCCCTCTAAATGTGTTTAGGAGAGAAACCAGCCCTGTGACCTGACTGAAAACCCACGTGCACAGTGCCCCTGCCATGCCAGAGACTCTCCCACCGGCTGGGCTGCAGCCACCTCGTTCAGATGGCACCAACTACCGAGCTTGTAATTGCCTTCCAAGCTCCTGCAGCAGCTCTGCTCTGCTGCAAACGTCAATGCCTGTGTTTCTGGGGCTGTGCTGCTGCCAAGAGCTCAGGTTCAGTGTAAGGTTAAGAAAATTGCAGCGTGTGCTCCCACCCTGAGCAAGCCCGGCCATTTGCTCGACCACAGAGAAGAGAAAATGAGCTGCCAGCAGAAAACAGCCCCGAGCTCAGGGAGGGGCTGGAGCCTTTGGCCCTGCACACAGCAGAGCTGGCCCAGACCTGGCCATTCCCTGCAGGAGCCTCCAGCCAGGGGATCCAGCCTGCCCTGGGACCCTCGGGGCTGTTCCCAGCAGCAGTGGGTGACACCCCAGTAATGCTCTCACACCTCAGCACTGCTGGAGGACACGGCCACCTCCCAGCTCAGGAGACCAGGGCAGTCCAGAGCCTGCCAGCCAAACACCAAACCTGTCAGCAGGGAGAAAAATGAGTTCAGGGACTCTGCCCTGCCCAGCTCACAGACTTGCCTTGGGACTGGACATCCCACAGCCCCAGCTGCCTGGGACAGTACCTGATTTTCCACCAGCCCTCCAGGTTCTTCTGGATGACCACCACCACAGCCCCTTTGTCCAGGTTTATTTCATCCTGGTCTCTTGCAGTGTAGGGGTAAATAACCGTGTATTTCTCCTCTGTTGGAAAGAAAGGGCAGTTTCAGGGAGGAACTGTTTGATGGAAACCTGGTCTCAGCTGAAAAATGCCTATGAAGTGCTTTATACAAATGATAATACTCATAATTTAAGTGCAAACACAAAGATATACACGACCATCCAAAGGGAAATGACAGTGAAATGTATTGGAAATGCGAACTCTGGGGAACTACTCCAGCCCAAGAAGTTCTCTAAAATAGTTTCTCCTCTCCCTTAGGACTAAAGACTTCACAGCTCATCACAAAAGCTCTTCCGTGCATCCATTTCAGCTCAAATTTCATTCTCAGATTCTTTAAAAAGGAAGTGTCCTCTGTAAGGGGAGGGAAATCCCACAGGCATGAGGGGCAGCCCCATGCACACAGAGGTGCCCTCAAACTGCTCTAGAGCAGCAAATCTGCAGGAACTTCCCCATTTAACCCCCAGGACGTTGGTCAAAGCCATGTGGGGAGCCTGGAGAAGAGCCTGATGTCTTGCCCACCAGAACAAGGGGTGTTAAGCAAGGATGTGGATGTTCTTCCCTTCAGGAGGGAGGAGAAACATCCTAAAAGCCATGCAGATATGTCAGACAAATGGGTCCTTCCATCCTCCTCTCTCCCTCAGCTTCCTCTCTGGAAGAAACACAGGGAAATAACTGCCTGTGCTTAATGAGTACCACAGCAGGGTGAAGGGGAAAAATCTGCCTCCAAACCCCACCCCTCTGGCCATCCCTGTATCCCCACCATGTGGGTTTCCTGGATTTGTCCTCTGGGAGTGGCACAGCTCTGGAAGGGTCTGATTTCCCACCCCTTCATGGAGAGAATCCAGCAAGACCTTCTCCCCCTGACCCCACCTTGAGGCACCAACCCCAGGGCTCATGGTCACCCCAGGAACTGAGGCAGCAGTGGCAAGAATTCTGCACGGGTGTGCTGGGGAAGAGCAGGAACTGCAGTTCCTGAGCCCCAAACCAAAGGTGAGAAGGAAGAGCTGAGAGAGGAGAGGGCTGTGCACGTGAGGGGCCTCGGGGAAGGCTGAGGAGCAGGAGGGGCACGCTCTGAGGGCTGACACATGCACAGCAAACCAACATGCACACAAGGCTCCAAGCACAACACAGGGACAGCCAAGAAAGTCTGGTGTGCTCCACCTTGACCCCATCCACTGGTGTACAAGTCCCCAAGAGTCCGGCGGCGGCCAAGGTGCCTGGGCAGAGACCAGTACCTCCATGGCACTGGGAACAGCAGGGTGGGCAAGCAGCAGAAGGACAAGAGAGCACGTAAGGAGGTGGCACTTCAGGTCCAGGAGGAGGCAGGGCTGACACAGAGAGTGGGGCAGAGACTCTGCTCACCTGGAGCCCTCCCCAGGCTGAGCCCCCCTCCATGTCCAGATGCCCAGATGAGGGGCTGAGCCAGCTGCTGCCCTGCTTTGGCCACCCAGAGTCACTGGGAAGGATGTGTTAGCCAGGGGCACTTGGGATTTGCTCCAAGGACGGGCTGGAACCTTGCTATTCCTACACTGGGGGGTCTTTGTTCACATGCACTGTCTAATGGCCTGGGCTTTGTTCCTCCTCCAGGGCAGGTAAAAGCTCCCTGGGCCAAAAGGAGGCCCTGGGGTGAGCATTCCTTGGAGGTGGCACCTCTGTGGAGGAGCAGGAAGGCCAGTGGATGCACCAGCAGTATCCAGCTGCCCCAGTCCTGCTGCAGCACTGGGCAGGCAGGAGCTTTCCTGGGGTTTCATCCCTTTTCCCGGGTTTTGCTCCCCCTGGCTTTCTCCTCCCCCAGGCTCGTGCCCTGCCCCGTTCAGGGAGGGTGATGCAGTGCTTCCAGTCCAGGAAGCTGGGGCAGATGCCTCCAGCAGCTTCTTACCTTCATCAGGCTGCATTGAGAACTCATCCTGGACTCCATCCTGGGCCTCCAGGCAGGTTGCTGGCACCCAGCCTTGCTCCTCCAAGGTGCTCACAAACCACCAGCCTGAGGAGAAAACAGCAGGAGGCTCAGCCAAGGGCTCACCCCAGCCAAAAACAGCCTCCCTTCCTCCCTCCAAACCACGTGCCTGGGGGGCTGTGACCCCTTTCTTGCATCTCCACAGGAAGCTGGGGTGACCCCCAAAGCAACAGAGCCAAGCACAGGAGAACTGCAGCTGAGTGACAACTCCAAGTACAATTCCCTCCCCAGGAAAACCAGGAGAGGCTCTGAGAGCTGAATGGCTCCAGCCACTGCATTTACTTTGGGCTTTTTCTGCCCCTTCATGGTTCATTTTCCCTCAGTGTGGGTCAGCAAGCCTGGGCTAATTAGCAGAGATGAATACCCTGTGTGAATCGATGGCTGAGCCCTGCTGTGCTGGCCTTCTTTACATTTGTGGAAACAGCAAAACTGAAAAGCTACGAGCAAATGCAGGATTTAAAACACCAGCTCAGCCCGTGGAAGCCCAGCCAGCTCCAGAGAGGCCACGAACAATTCTGGGCCCCCCTGTGTGTCCAATCAAAACCAAGGCTTGCTGCTCGTTATTAAAAGCACAATTTGTGTCTTTAGGGGGGAAAATAAAGATTGAGTATTACCCTTAGAACCCCCCCAGTGAGCCATTTAGAAAGACAACTGGATTGTCAGGGAGGGAATCAGCTACCTGCATGGGAGGGAAAAGCAGGGCTGACCTTTGATAAATAAATGATTTTCCACAGTTTTTGAGCTGGCTGTGCTAATCATTTCATTTGCTTCAGGGTTGCTTTTATTTCTCTCAAACAGAGCTGCTGGTGCAACTGATCCTCTGGGGACCAGCTCTCCAGAAGGTTAAAATCTGTTTTCCTGGTTTAACTCCCCCCACAAGGAGCAACTTCTGTAAGCTTAGGTAAGGATAAATTCCCCACAAGCTCCAGAAGCTGGGTCCACAGCATGGCTCAGTGTCTTTGCAGAGGTTAAGAGCAAGTTTAAGTGTTGAAGCAAGCGAAGAGCTGCTGCCCACAGGAATTGTGAATGCACCAAGGGGGCTTTCAGAGTATCCCACTCTGTCACTAAACCCAGCCTGCCAAGCCCAGGGATGGCTTTTGTCCCCAGGACACATCAGCCAAGTTTTTCAGCACGGAGAAGCACAAAGTCCAGACTGCCGAAGGTGGAGGGCGCCGGGCGCTCAGCACGGGGGAAAGCACCCCTTGGAGAGCCCTGAAGCCTCCTCCACACTCTCAGACCACAGCTGCCTCCTGCACACCCCACCTGAGCTCCCCACGCCCGTGGGATGCCCGGGGGCTGTGCTGCTTAAGGAAAACGCTGCCAGCACAGGGCTGCTCCTGTGCAGCCCCGGCAGGCTGTGCCGAGCCCAGCTCCCTGTACCTGATTCGTTCTTCTCAATGATATCCACCACCTGGCCCACGCACAGGCTGATCTCCGAGCTCTCCTGCTTCTGGTAGTCGGCCACCACGACATACTGCTCCAGCACCAGGGGCTCGGCCGAGGCACAGTCAGCTCCTGCACAGGGGGGACAAGAACCGACCCGTGTGCCAGGTCAGCACCGCCCGCAGGGCACGGCCACCCAGCAGCTCCGCGACACCGCGGGGACCCCGGCGGGAGCCAGGCAGGTGGGCAGAGTGAGGGGCACACAGCTCCAACCAGCAGCCAGGTGAGGTGGGGACAGCCAGGTGAGACCTTCCGCTGCTGCCCACCAGAGCCATCCACGCAACCTCCACCAGCACAGGAGCTCACGGCAGCCCAGACCTGCCTGGGGCTTCGGGGACCCCCTGTGCACATCAGCTACCCCAAAACACAGAGCTGCAGCGGGTTCTGCCGGCTGAGAGCCCCCGAGCCGGGTGGGAGGTGTTTGTAGGACAGGGCAGCACCCCTGTGCACATCAGCGACCCCAAAACACAGAGCTGCAGCGGGTTCTGCGGGCCGAGAGCCCCCGGGCCCGGCGGGAGGTGTTTGTAGGACAGGGCAGCACCCCTGTGCTCACAGCCCCGCCGTGTTCAGCCCCTCGGGCTGCTCGGCTCCCTGCCCAGCTGCACATCCCGGCTTCCTGGAGAAAAAGGGAAAAAACCACCCCGAGGAGGAGCAGAGGGAACACAGCGGGGACAAAGCGTTCCTGTGGAACGGAGCTGGACCGGCGGCAGGTGGCACTGCGGGATAAGCCGGGATAACCGTGGGATAACCGGGACACCGGGAGAACTCCGGGATAACCGTGGGATAACCGGGACACCGGGAGAACTGCGGGATAACCGGGAGCGCTGCGGGATAACCGGGACACACGGGAGCACGGGCAGCCCCTGCTGTCACCGGGGGCAGCGAGGCCAGCCCGGTGCCCGCCCTGCGCTTGGCACCACGCTTTCCTCCGGGACAGAGCGCTGGATCCGGATCCCGCCGGGGCAGCACTGCGGCAGAGCTCGCCAACTTCCATCTGTCGCCAGCCCACACCAGGAGCGGCCCCTTCGCAGGGCACGGCTGCCAGGGAGCCCTCGGGGCACCGGGGGCACACTGCCGGTGCCCGCTGTGAGCGGCGACACCCCCGGCTGCCAGGCACCGGAGCCTCCAGAAACCTCCCAGCAGCACAAAACTCTCACAAAAACCTCAAAAAAAACTCTGAGAGAGGAAAGAGGATGTCTTTACAAACAGCCCGGTGGTGGAGGGGTGGTGTGAAGGTCTCTGAGCTGGGGTTTAGTGTCTCTGCTGACTTTGCTGCCCGGCTCCTGCCACAGCCAAGGGGCTGAACTTGGGAACTTGGGGGTAAAATGACACTCGAGGGGGGATACGGGGCAGGCGGGTGAACCCTCCTGGTACCTCCCTGCAGCCGGGAGTTCGGGGTTAAAGCAGGCTGCGCCCTCCCAAACCCCAGAGAGAGAGAAAACCCCGCGGCCGGGATGCTCAAGGTTTAAGTTTTCCCGTTCTGCGTTGGTGTGCAGCTTTTAGTTTTATATTAAGGGTTACTAAGACCTTTTCACAGGGTCGTAAAGACACAATAATCTTATTTTAGTTAGGGACTCAAGGGCAATCTCTCTAAACTTCAGGCCAAGAGCATAAACAACGTGAAGGGAGGGGGGCAGGCAAGCAAGAAAGGGGGATGGAACTTCATAATTTGAGGCTGCTAATGGGACAGTTGGCTCCTGCGTGCAAACGGACTAAAACAGGTAAAAATGTGAGATCCTGTGCCCAATCCTCTTTTGCTTCCACCTTGGAGCCATCCAGGGCTGTGGCACCTTAATAAATATGCACTTTATTCTTCTTAACTTCACCTGGCTCTGTTCCACCTCCACAAGGCATCAAACCCTTCATCCAGATAAAGCCACTCTGACTCCTGTTTGGACACAAACCTCTGGCATTTGTGGATTTTCCTGACAATTTGGGGCTCACAGCTCCCTTTGGCACTGGGCAATTGGTTTTGGGTACCCAAGACTGCCCAGGAGACAGATGAGGGATGGGCCAGGGGGTCCCTAAGCTGCTAGAATTAACTATAGAGTTGTTGGCTTTCAAATTTAGGTGAAAATTTGGCTTTTGCAAATTATTATTAATTGTCGTGGAGTGCATAAAATAGAAGCCTCTCTCTCAGGGAGAGAAAAGAATGCAGGGATTAAATTAAAGCTTTTAGAGAAATTAAAATATATTAAGCCACAGAGACATGAAATAAAAGTGTAAGTTTTAAGTAAGTAGGAATGTACTCTAAGTGCCTTAAGAGAGTAAAAAGCCCTAAAGCTTAAAGTTCAATAACTTAGTTCCAGACATAATGAAAGCATAACAGAATATTGCTTGCATTTCTAGATAAAAGCATTTACATGACTAGATAGAACTATGTGCCCCAATTATGTAAATTAAGTGTAAGAACTAACACTGCTTTTGTACTTTAGAATTAAGCTCTGATAGGTGTAGAAAGAATGTTTTAAAATCGTGTTTTTAGCTGATTGGATGATTTATGAAAGAAATCACCTGTGTTGGGGTGAGAAAAAAAAGAAGAAAGAAGAAGAAAGAAGAAAAAGAAAGGGAGAAGGAGAAGGAGAATTCTGTGTCATAATGTTAAATGCTTTTATTTGTGTAATTTACTGTCAGTGATAGGAATAACTCAGAATTTTGTGTGAAATAAGTTGATTCAATGTACCTGTGGAGTATCTCAGGTGAATGATAAGATAGCATTGAAAAACACCAGGAAAATGAACACCAAAATTAAAAAAATGCAAGGGATTTTCTGCTGACCCTCCAGGTTATCAGGAAGTGTCAAACAACAGGACAGAGCCTCGAGAAGAAATAAAATAAATGAATTTCATCTAGAGGATGGAATGGAGACATGTCAGGGGTGGAGCCAAGCAATAGAATTCCTGGAACATGGAAATTCACAGCAATGTTTGAATATGTCTAATCCTCATGAATATGCATTTAAACCAATAATGAATGTAAGAAAAAATGTAAGAAAATGTAAGAAAAATGTAAGAAAATGGTTTTAAGGTAACCACGGGGCTTCAGGCAGTTTGCCAAGCACCCCAGCACGGTGTGCTGTGCTTTGAGCCCTTAGGAACCTTCTAAAAATTTCATTTTAAATATTCAACTTCTAAAATGTTAAATGTTGCTTTTTCGAGCCTTGTTTCAACAGGGGGAATATGGGAATATGGATAGCCAGAGGGGAAATATGGGAATATGGACAGTCAGGNCAGGGTTACTTGAGGTCACTGGAATCTTTCTGGCTTCCAAGCCAACACTCAGCCTTGCAGCTTCCCCATCTGTCAAGGAAGATGCTGCTATATTATTTTATATGTTGTATTATTTTATATGGGATTTTTTGTGTTATTTCATATGTTGTATTATTTTAGATGTTATTTTATATATTATTTTATATGTTATATTATTTTATACGTGTGTGATGCTGGTTGGTTGTTATGTATTAATATACTCAGGAAAAAAAAATAAAATTCTTTGTAACCAGAGCAGTGGGGTTTCAGGCATGCCTTAGGCTGGGGCTAGCAGCTCTTAGGCCTGGCTTTAACCCACTACCCAAGACTGCTGAAACCTTTATGCAATAAACCCATTTCTGAATGCTTTTACACAGGGCATGAGGTGCCATCCTCCTCCTGAAGGACAGGACCTAGCTCAGGATCTGCATGTTCTGCTGCCTCCTGGAGAAGTTCTGGTCACAAGCTCTCCCAAGTGGTTCTGAGAGTGCCAGAAATTGAAATGAACCCCAGGTAAATATGGGAAATGCAAGCCCAGAGAGCTGCCAAGGCCAGGAGCACTCAGGCTCCGAGGCAGAGATGGACACAAGGTCTGACCTCAGGCCTTGGAGAAGGATTGGGAGTTCAGAACAATAAAAGTAAAACTGGCATTCTAATTTAAACAGAAACACGTTTTAAGCAAGTAGAAATATGCCTCATGTATGCAAATAAATATGTTAAGCAAGATAGTAGAAAATATTAAAGTTTAGTGATAGAACCTGTTATGAAGTTGTTAAAAGGTTCAGCAATAAGTTTTCATAAAATTATATGACTGGATAAAAGAAACACATTGCATTAGGAACAGTGCAATTAATGATTGGTTTATAAAGATGCTAGAGAACTTTGTAGAAGTAGTTAATTAGGTATAAAATTTATAAAAGACACTGTAACTAGAATTAAGAAGTTTTCTGGTGTAATAGTGCTGAATGTAACAACCTAAAAGTCTCCCCCTTCCACGAGACTGATTTTGCAATAAATCATCCTTTAATCACCACATCAATGAACCCTGTCTTGTCTGTATCCTAAACTGTGTTATTTAAAGGAAAAGGAAGGAAATTGTCTGTGTCCACCTGCTATAAAGAGCACTGCAGAGCCCAGGTGAGCTGGCCAAGGGCAGAGCATCTGCTCCTGCTCAGCAAAGCTTCCTCCACCCCAAAACCCAGAGCTGGGGCAGCAGACAGTCAAAAATAGTTAAATGGTGGATGCTGGGACTGTCTGTTCTAGCAGCTCAATTAAAGGTTTGTGCTTAAAGCCATCTGAGGATGTTCCCAGCCCCTGAGAGAAGAATAACAGCTGTAGGAAGAGGTGAGTGCTCCCCTTCCTGCCTCCCTGCCTGCAATTACAGCCGTGCCTCTGAGGCTAT
>VXBS01000428.1:68440-97474 GCA_013400255.1 Sitta europaea
AATATGGATAGCCAGAGGGGAAATGTGGGAATATGGACAGCCAGAGAGGAAACATGGGAATATGGACAATATGGGAAAATATGGGAATATGGATAGCCAGAGGGGAAATATGGGAATATGGACAATACGGGGAATATGGGAATATGGATAGCCAGAGGGGAAATGTGGGAATATGGACAGTCAGGGGGAAAATATGGAAATATGGACAATATGGGGAACATGGTCATTCAGGGGGAAAACATGGGAAACTTGGACAACATGGGGAACAAGGAGGTCATTTAAGGCCCTGACTGGGGTTACTTGAGGTCACCAGGGTTACTTGAGGTCACTGGAATCTTTCTGGCTTCCAAGCCAACACTCAGCCTTGCAGCTTCCCCATCTGTCAAGGAAGATGCTGCTATATTATTTTATATGTTGTATTATTTTATATGGGATTTTTTGTGTTATTTCATATGTTGTATTATTTTAGATGTTATTTTATATATTATTTTATATGTTATATTATTTTATACGTGTGTGATGCTGGTTGGTTGTTATGTATTAATATACTCAGGAAAAAAAAATAAAATTCTTTGTAACCAGAGCAGTGGGGTTTCAGGCATGCCTTAGGCTGGGGCTAGCAGCTCTTAGGCCTGGCTTTAACCCACTACCCAAGACTGCTGAAACCTTTATGCAATAAACCCATTTCTGAATGCTTTTACACAGGGCATGAGGTGCCATCCTCCTCCTGAAGGACAGGACCTAGCTCAGGATCTGCATGTTCTGCTGCCTCCTGGAGAAGTTCTGGTCACAAGCTCTCCCAAGTGGTTCTGAGAGTGCCAGAAATTGAAATGAACCCCAGGTAAATATGGGAAATGCAAGCCCAGAGAGCTGCCAAGGCCAGGAGCACTCAGGCTCCGAGGCAGAGATGGACACAAGGTCTGACCTCAGGCCTTGGAGAAGGATTGGGAGTTCAGAACAATAAAAGTAAAACTGGCATTCTAATTTAAACAGAAACACGTTTTAAGCAAGTAGAAATATGCCTCATGTATGCAAATAAATATGTTAAGCAAGATAGTAGAAAATATTAAAGTTTAGTGATAGAACCTGTTATGAAGTTGTTAAAAGGTTCAGCAATAAGTTTTCATAAAATTATATGACTGGATAAAAGAAACACATTGCATTAGGAACAGTGCAATTAATGATTGGTTTATAAAGATGCTAGAGAACTTTGTAGAAGTAGTTAATTAGGTATAAAATTTATAAAAGACACTGTAACTAGAATTAAGAAGTTTTCTGGTGTAATAGTGCTGAATGTAACAACCTAAAAGTCTCCCCCTTCCACGAGACTGATTTTGCAATAAATCATCCTTTAATCACCACATCAATGAACCCTGTCTTGTCTGTATCCTAAACTGTGTTATTTAAAGGAAAAGGAAGGAAATTGTCTGTGTCCACCTGCTATAAAGAGCACTGCAGAGCCCAGGTGAGCTGGCCAAGGGCAGAGCATCTGCTCCTGCTCAGCAAAGCTTCCTCCACCCCAAAACCCAGAGCTGGGGCAGCAGACAGTCAAAAATAGTTAAATGGTGGATGCTGGGACTGTCTGTTCTAGCAGCTCAATTAAAGGTTTGTGCTTAAAGCCATCTGAGGATGTTCCCAGCCCCTGAGAGAAGAATAACAGCTGTAGGAAGAGGTGAGTGCTCCCCTTCCTGCCTCCCTGCCTGCAATTACAGCCGTGCCTCTGAGGCTATTTGGAGTTTCAGCAGCCAATTCTGGCTCCTCCAATGTGCCCATTAAACCAGAAACTGAGCTGGGAGGAAGAGGTAGGCGTTAATTTGGGGAGCATCTTCACCTGGTTTAATCATCCTCAACCACAAAAACACACCCTGGAGTGAGCAGCAGCATCCTGGGCACGGCCAGGCTTGGGTTCCTCGAAATAGCAACGGTGTAAAGCTCCCCAGGGAGATGGGAGAGAGAATCCCAGANCCTGCTGGCCACACATCCCTGATCCAGGGGCACAGTGACCCCTGCTCCTGCTGGCCACACATCCCTGATCCAGGGGCACAGTGACCCCTGCTCCTGCTGGCCACACATCCCTGATCCAGGGGCACAGTGACCCCTGCTCCTGCTGGCCACACATCCCTGATCCAGGGGCACAGTGACCCCTGCTCCTGCTGGCCACACATCCCTGATCCAGGGGCACAGTGACCCCTGCTCCTGCTGGCCACACATCCCTGATCCAGGGGCACAGTGACCCCTGCTCCTGCTGGCCACACATCCCTGATCCATGGCCATCACCCCCTGCTCCTGCTGGCCACACTGCTCCTGGTCCAGCCCCAAGGCCCTGCAGCCAGGGAGGGGAGGAGCAATTTGTCCCCCTGCAGAGGGGGTTTGCAGACAGCTCAGGCGGGAGCACAGACTGTGCATCCTCAGCTGTGACAGGGACACAACTGTGGCCTAGAAAACAGAATCCATGGAGTCAAGGGACCACTGAGGCCCCTGGGCTGGACTTGCAGAAGTGATGCTCACCCTGGATGCAGGAGAAACACTCAGCACACCCCAGGGCTGCTCAGAACAGTGACCTTGCTCTCAGCCAGCCTAAAAAAATCCTTGCAAGGTTTTGTTTGGCCAGAAACTTGGCCTTTCACCCAAGGGTTGAGATGTACAAACCCAGCAGGAAATGTCCCAGATATGGGGCTGCTTTGATGTTTCCAGCCTTTCCAGCTTCTGGCTTTGCAAGTGCCAGAAGTGAGGAACTTCTGACAGAGCCTGGACATTGGTGCTCCCAGAGGGAAACAAAGCTCAGCACTGAATTAGGGGCACAGGTATTTGGGTTGGAAGCCTGTTGTACACTCCAGCCTTTGCTTGATGCATCTCCCAAACCTGTCAATCTTTGGATAAAGTCCCTTCCTCCTCTGGCTGTGTGGATCAGATCCAGAGCTCTCAGCAGAGCCCCTCTTTTTCCAGACTGAGCACTTTGGGGTGACCAAAGTGCAAGGGGGACCCCCCTGCTGCTCTCATTTCTCAGTGAAACGGGCACTGAATGTTGTGCTGAATCCTTTGCAAACCCTCTCATCTCTCCAGGGATTCTGGCAGGATCTGGAAAACCATCACATGGAAATACCATCCCCCAGTGGAGTTCCAGACAGCTCCCCTCTGGCTGCTGTGTTTTCACTGCCTCTCCTCAGAGCAAACAGGGTTTGGGGTCTCTGCCAGTGCAGGGGACATCCCACAGCACAGCAAAAAGGGACGTGGGCACACAAGAAAGCAGCTAAAACCAAACAGGCAAAGGGGGCATTTGAGGTCTCTGCCAGCCTCCTTGGGCAGCTCCACCCAAATATAAACTCTGGAGGCAGTTCCAGGTTTGCTTGCACGAACCCGTGGCTCTCCATCTGTGCTTTCTGTGGAATGGGAGAGGCAGAGGGAACAGAGAGGCTCGGAGCAGCCTCGGGGACTGATGGGATGGGATTGATTTTAGACAGACCTAAATCAGAGCCCCAAGTCTGGGGAATCATCCACCCCCTGCAAGCTGTGCAGAGCCCACGCCTCAGGCTCAGGCAGGTGGGATTACAAACTGGTAAAAAAAAGCTAAGCAAAGCTTTTTATTTAAAAAAAAAAAAAAAAAGCAAGCAGATTTTATTTCCAGTGCTCACGCACACTCCTCAAAACTCCAAATGTCATCTGAGTCTCGTGGTCACCACAGGAGCAGCACTTTAACTCACTCTGAACCCCAGTGTTTGCTCAAATCCCATTTCCAAACCCAGCCTGCTGCTGCCAGGACCTCAGAGCTCTTTCCAGCACTACTCAAGAGCAGTTCACCCCCTCCCTGGCAATTGGGAAATTGCTTCTTGGAAAATCCTCGTGATTTTTGTTTGTTAGCAGCTGTTGGATGACCCCTCCTCAGGGACATCCTGGATTGAAGGAGGGTTTTTTTTGTGCCCTGCTGCACATTTTCTACCTCAAAGCAGGCCTGGCTTGAGAACCCAATGAACCATCAGGGATTTCCTCAAGGTATAAAAGGAGCTGGGCTGACAGCAGCTGAACCAAATTTTATTTCTGCTGCCAGGAAAAGCAAGACAGTGAGATGAATCTCTGAACCTGTCTGGCACAAGGCATCAACCTTGTTTAACAAAACTGAGAGCAAACACCTTTGCCTGGTGGCTGCTGCCAGGGGCAGAACAGCACATCCTGCCCTGCCTTGGATGTTATCCAAACTCTTGCTTCTCAATGGAGAACTCCTGCTTCTCTAATTGAATTTTGCCCTCATTGAACTGAGCTGTGCAGCAGAATTTTTTTTCCTCCTCTCAGCCTTGTAGATTCCTTCCCTTCTCTTGTCCCCAGCACTCCAGAACAGAGCCAGGCTGTGCTTGTAATGAGAATTTTAAAATGCCCATCCCAATGTCCTGCTTGGACAGAGAGCAGCCAGACTGAACAGAAAATGCTGCCCAAAGGTTTTACCCATCCTGGTAAAGCCCTGGGAGTCCCACAGGAGAGGGGACCAAGGGTTTTACCCATCCTGGTAAAGCCCTGGGAGTCCCACAGGAGAGCACTCAGCCCTTGAGGACAAACCCAGGAGCCACCAGCACCATCAGAACTTCCTCTGTGCATCCTAGCACAGCCTCAGAGAGGAGTGGGACACCCTCAGCTCCTGGAGGAGGCAGCTGCCCTGGAAAAGGCAGTGGAATCAGGGCCCTGAGCCCCTCCTGTGCCTCTCCCCTCTCTGCAAGAGGAACCCACTCACCCACACCTGAGTTTGCTCACACGGGTGATGGCAGTGCCAATTCTCTGGCCAAAATCCTTTCCACCCCTGATTCCAGCAGAATCTCCACGCAGCCAAAGCTCAGACCTTCCTTCCCAAAGAGCCTCACACTGTTTTACACCTTCTGCAGCTGAAAGATGCCTCCCCAACCCACGGGTCAAAGGCTCTTACACTGCTCTCTCCTGCTGTCCCTGAAAATCAGCCTGCTGATTTGTTTGGGTATGATGGAGTCAGTTCTCATGAGTTGTAAGATAAACAAGGATCATGTTTGCATTCCTCTGTGCAAAGATACCACCTGATGGACTTTTCCAGTGACCAGTGGAGATGGAGAGGTGGGAACTTCTCTGTGCAATCTCTGGGCACTGCCCAGAAACTGAGAGATCCGAGGTCAGCAATAAACTGGAGGGAGTTCTTTTCTTCTCTGCCTGCACCCCTGTGTGTGTTGCTGTGTTCCCTCTGTGTGTCACAGTGACACTCTCCTGCTCTTTTTGGGAAGCTCAAATAACCCTAACCACACCTCAGGGATCTTTCAGAGATGTCCCCCTCTCCTGAGGAGCAAGGGCAGAGCATCCCAGACCTTCCCCCAGGCTCCCAGTGGTGCCGTGGTGGAGGAGAACATCCTGCAGCCCCAGCTCCGACATCCCTGGGCACTCCTGGAATTCTGCAGCCCTGCAGCAGGCCCTGGGGCACGTGGAGCTGCACCAAGAGCCAAGCCCCAGCCACCTCAGAAAGCCCCAGGGGCTGTGGCAGCTTCTGGCAAGGGGGAGAAGCTTCCTGCCCCCCCAGCTGAGCAGGTGTGCCCCGAGCAAGGCAGAGCAGAGCCAGGGCAGGAGCAGCTGTTAGTACCTCTGTGCAGGGAAAAGGCTGCTCTCTGCAGAATCCCTGATGGGGAACAAAAGGATGGGAGGCTGGAGTCTGAGCCTCTTAGACCTGAAACTTCTGAGGGTCTAATTTAGCTATTTCCGTGGTGGTTTAATTTAAGAAGATTTAATTCTCATAGATTTAATATAAACAAAATTAATGTTTTTATTATGAATTTAATGTTTTAATTTTTTTGTAAGACAGACTCTTTTTATTATTTTTGAATAGGTCTCTCTCATTGGTCAGAAGAGTGTTAGAATTTTTTTATTTTATAGGTCAAAACTGAAAGATTTAGAGAAAGTCTATCTTACAGAAAAGAATTTAAAACATTAAATTGGTAATAAAAACATTAATTTTGTTTATATTAAATCTATGAGAATTAAATCTTCTTAAATTAAACCATCACAAAAAAAACTAAATAGAAACTTAAAAGCTTCAGGTCTCAGAAACTCAAACTCCAGGAGACAAGGCATGAGGGGTGGACAGTGGGGGCCAGCAGTGGTTGCAGAACCTGGAGGAGTGGAGGGGAGGCCAGGGCAGTGCTGAGGAGCTGTGGGCACCTGACCCACCTTGGGGAGCCCCCCGAGGCTCAGGGGATCTGGGAGGGGGTCTGGGGGCTGCAGTGACACCCCAGAGGAGGGAGGGGGTCCCTGGGGGAGCAGGGCAGGGCTGGGTGGGCACAGGGCTGGGGTCTCAGCCGTGGGTGGAAGGAGGGGTTGAGGTAAGAGCAGAGAGGGAAGGAATCCTTACCAGACCTCTTCTTTCCAATGGGCTCCCTGAAAAAGAGAAGGGAGAGTGTCAGCAGGGCGAGGGGACAGCTGGGGTGATGGCTGAGTGATAAACCCACCCAGGAATGCACAGAGGGACCAGAGCTCCCTCAACCAGCCCATGTCCCCATGGGCATCACCCACCCTGCAAACAGCCCCTGTCCCACCTCCTTTCATGCAGAAATTGGATGTTTTCTCCTTCCTTCAGTGGGCCTGGGTGCTGGCCTGGCCTTCCAACCCCCACCAGCCACATGGCACCAGCTCAGGCACCCAGCCATGGAGGGATCAATAAAATTAAACAAAATGCAGCCAAGATGGAGCGGGAACAAACAGGACATTGTTACAGAAACTGGAGCCTGTGGAGCTCAGAGATCATAGACTGCAAAGACCTGCCCAGGTCCCAGGTGCAGAGGGATCTGTGGGGCACAGCATCCCAAAGATTTCCCAACTGAGGCAGTGCTGCAGAGCTAAAGCAGAGTTAATTAACGAGCCCCGTTAAAACTGCCCCAGTTCACAGGCACGACAGGGAAGGGAGGCAAAGCCAGGCCAGGTGAGCAGGCTGGAGATCAGCAGGTGGGGATGGCACCCTCGTGCTGATGGCAATAACTGGTGTTTCCCCCCTGCCTTCTGCTAAAGCCATCACTGTAACTCATCCCCTGCTTCCCCTCTCCAGCTGAGGGAGGGGGCAAGGAGGAGCTGCAAATTCACTTTGCTGCTGCTGGGATGTTCCTGGCAGGGACACAAAGAGCTGCAGGTCTGGAGAGCAGCAGCCCCAAGCACCTCAGGAGCTCAGACCAGACAGGAAACAGCCACAAACTCCCAGCAGCATTTCCTCCTCCTCCTCCTGGGATCCCTGTGGAGCAGAGAAGGGCAGCAGCAGAGCTCATGTGCACGGCTGCCTGGAAACTCATGGCTCCAGCAGAAGAGAAGGGAAAACCACTCTGCTTTCCACTGTAAATCTCCTTTAGCAGCAGGCACAGCACAGTTACCAAGCACAGCTGTGACAGGGGGACACCAACCAGCCCCACAGAGGTGGTAAAACCCAGGAATGCTTCTCCAGCTGCTGCCCAAAACTCTGGAGGCAAGGGTTGCTGTGTGCCTGGAGCCTCTCTTAAAGCTCTGAGCCAACACCACAGTCCCACTGGGCTCAGCTCTGTGTCCTTCAAGAACCTCATAATCCCCTGAAAGGAAACTTTGACACGTGGAGAACTCTTGGCACATTCAATAATCCCCATGCCATGTTTTTTTTTTTTAGGAAAAGAGAGAGGTTTCTCAAGGATCTTCTGCAGGCAGCATCCTTGTGGACCCAGGGGTGGGAAGGAGTGAGGTGGGGAGCACAGGGGTCCAGCCAAGTGAGCAGGCTGGGAGGTAAATTAAAAACAAATACAAAGAGGCTGCTTTTCAACAACCTGTAAGACAACTGTTAAACTACTCACTGCAGGATGCTGGGGACACTGAAATTCTTCATGGACTTACCCAGCCATAATTCAGGCAAGAAATGTCACTTAAAAGTCCTTAATTTTAAACTCAGGTCTAAAGAAGAGTTGTTACAAGCTGGCTCGAGTTTATAAACTCTTTCCTAAGGCATGTTTGGTGGCTGCTGGGCCAGGCAGGTCCCAGAGCTGCAGGGAGGGGGCCCTGAGGTTGTCACACAGAAAAACCCACCTTGCAGTGGGACTTGGGGAAGAAAAGTGCCCCCAAATGTGGCTTTGGGGACCTCAGCACAGCCAGCTCATGGAAGAGGTGAAGGACTGCAGCACCAGCAGAAGGAAAACAACTCCAGCTGCTGCAAAGCCACACAGGAGCCACATCAAACAGGACAGATCTGAGGTCAGCATTCCCAGAAAACATCTCCCTCCTATAAAAAAACCTCTCTCTTGTAAAAAATAAAAAAAAAAAAAATCTGCTGTAATACAGTAATGCCACCAAAACAGCTGTCAGGAGGGGCTTCATCTCCTAAGCATCCAGCCAGCTTGGAGATGTTTGCAGGACTGATGGAGGCGAGGGATGGGGTACAAGAGAGCCCTTGTCTGGGAGAAGGGGTGTTCAGCAAATGCTCCAGCAGCACTGAAAGGAGCCCCTGTCCCCACACTCCAGGGCCACTGCAGAGTCAGCCAAGCTGAGCCCTCAGGCTCAGAAGCTGCCCTGGTAGCTCACAAATTCCTCTGCATTCAGCCCCGTTCTGACCCACACTGGGCAGCCCTGGGAGCTGGAAGCAGGAATTGCAGTCCAGAGCTTGCTGGGGATGAGGAAAGGGGAGGAGGAAAGGGGGGAATGAGGAAAGGGGAGGAGGAAAGCTGGGGATGAGGAGAGAGGGGATTCACCTCCCTCCTCCACCCACCAAATGCTGGAGACTCCTGTCTCAACTCCACTCCTGGCTGTGACATCCTGCCCAGCTGGGAGCAATGGTGGAAGGAGGAGGAATAAAGTCAGAATTTGAGCCTTTTCCTGTCCTGGGGACAGGCAGGGGCTTGGGGAGGGCTGAGGAGCTCAGCTGAGAGCCAGCAGTTGTTCAGCACAGGGAGGCACTGCAGGAAGAGCAGGAGAGCCCTGGCTCAGCCCAGGGAGGGCTCCAGCTCTGGGGAAAACAACACCACAGGGGCCTGGAGAGAAATGCTTGGGCTGTCCAACCTCCTCTTTCCATTCCCAAACACTGCCAGAAGCAATTCCACAAACTGCAGTTAAACCAGAATTCCATGAACTGCAGTTAAAGCAGAATTCAGTTAAACCAGAATTTAACTGCAGTTAAACAAGAGCTCCCCAAACTGCAGTTAAACCAGAATTCCATGAATTATGGTTAAAGCAGAGCTCCAAGGACTGCAGTTAAACCAGAGCTCCAAGGACTGCAGTTAAACCAGAGCTCCCCAAACTGCAGTTAAGCCAGAATTCCATGAACTGCAGTTAAACCAGAGCTCCAAGAACTACAGTTAAAGCAGAATTCCATGGATTGCAGTTAAAGCAGAATTCCATGGACTGCAGTTAAAGCAGAATTCCAAGGACTGCAGTTAGACCAGAGCTCCAAGGACTGCAGCCAGCTGTGGCCCCTGGCAGGGTTTGACATCCTGGGGTGGAACCTCACCTGCAGCCCAGACAGAACAGGCACAGGGTGGATCCAGCAGCACCCACAGGCACGTCCCCTCCACTGCCACCAGCTGCCACCCTCGTGGGCAGGGTTTGACCCTGAGGCAGCCAGGGAAGGGCCAGGGAGCAGGAATGCTCCCAGGAGATGCCTGACCAGTCCTTTTCCCCTCCCTCATTCCCACCTTTCAGCCACCCAGCATAAAAATCTGTCTTTTCTTTTTTTTTCCTTTCCTTTTTTTTCCCCCTTTCCCCCGCTCCATTGATGGCCTGGCTCCCTTTCAAATTCCCGGAGCAAAGTATTTATCTGCTGCTGAAGGATGACATCCGGCCAGAGCCCAGACACGCCTCCACGGCTGATCCAGCCCAGCCGTCTATCACAGCTCCCATCTCGTTAGTGCTGAGCTGGCAGCACTCCAGGCCTCGGGAATGGGCTCCCAATCCCTCCAGAGGAGAGAGTCAAGGACTTTTATTAATTAGCATCTTGAATTGTAGCTAATAAATACCCCTCTGGCATCGGGAATGGGACGGGGGACACGGCGGGGATGTCCTTGGGATGCTGGAGGGTTTGGCTGCTGGGGCAGAGGGACAAGGGGCACCCACTGAGTGTCTGTGTGTGCTGAATCTCCTCCCTGGACAGGGGCACGCAGGAGAGGCAGCACATTCCCCATGGAGAGGAGGAGAAAGGGAAGCAGCACACTCCCCACGGAGGAGAAAAAGCAGAATGTTCCCCATGGAGATGAGCAGGTAGGGAAGCAGTACATTCCCCATGGAGGAGAAAAAACAGAACATTCTCCATGGAGAGGAGCAGGCAGAGAGGCAGCACATTCTCCATGGAGAGGAGGAGAAAGGGAAGCAGCACATTCCCCATGGAGAGGAGCAGGCAGGAGAGGCAGTACATTCCCCACGGAGGAGAAAAAGCAGCACATTCCCCATGGAGGAGAAAGGGAAGCAGCAGATTCCCCATGGAGAGCAGCAGGCAGGGAAGCAGCACATTCCCCAATTCCCCATGGAGAGGCAGCACAGCCCCCACTGGATTCAGCATCACCCCCTCGCTCACCCAGCCCTGCAATGGCCAAAACTCACAAACACACAGAACTGTGCACCCAGGACCCTGTGGATTGTCCCCCCACAAAAACACATTTGGGATTGGGCCCCAGCCAGCCCCTCGTGTCTCAGACCCAGAGCAGGGAGGTGCCAGGCACTGATGGCAGCAAGGACAGAGGGCTGGGAGCTCCAGCTCACACCCACACCTGAATGCTCTGGCCACAGTGCCCACCCTGCCTCATTTCTGGCTCAGCCTAAAAGCCAAGATAAAGGTGAGGAGAGCAGGTGTGAGGCTGAAGCTGCTCTGGCATCCCCCGTGGCTGAAGGACCCTCAGCTGCAGGCAGGTCCAAGACCTGACCCCTGCTGCAGAGCAGCTCCTCCCCTCCTGCAGGGCTCAAAGATCCATGCACAGGATCCCACATCCCAAAACACCCTAAGACAGCCCCCTCTGATGGCCCTGCAAGCTCATCTTGTCCTGGTGTCCCTCACTTGTCCCTGAGCTGAGCCTTCCCTGAGGGATGTCCTTCCCTGAGGGATGTCCTTCCCTGAGGGATGACCTATCCCTGAGGGATGTCCTTCCCTGAGGGATGACCTATCCCTGAGGGATGTCCTTCCCTGAGGGATGGCCTTCCCTGAGAGATGTCCTTCCCTGAGGGATGACCCCCGGGGCACAGGTTAAGTGGTGAGCAATAGCTGGGCAAGGACAGATGAGAGCATCAGCGACAGCAAGCAATTAGTTAATGGGCTCTGGGGCTCTCAGACCAATCCCATCAGTGACCAGGAGCTGCAGGAGAAATGATGACAGGCCAAGCCAACAGAAACAGGAGCCAAAGGAGGAAAGCAGGGATGGGGGAAGGGGGAATTTAAGAGAGAATGAAAATAATCAAAAACCCAAGGAGAAGATGTAGTCTACCCAAGCACGATAATGAGCTGGAGACCTGACAGGCTCAGCTGCTGCTCAGGGGAGGAAAACAAAATCCCTTTATCTGCCTCCACACCCAGCCGATAGAGAATGGTGTCAAATCAATTTATCGCCTTTCCCCTGACAATCAGTGGGGCCTCCTCCCTGCCGAGGCTCTGCTGGAGCCGTGTCACAGCAGCAGGCAAGGGCAGAGCAGCAGGGCAGCACGGGGGAGGCTGCTCACATCTGAGCTGCTCGGCTTTAGTCAGGGATGGGTGGCTCGTGGCCAGAGCAGCTCATAGTCACAAGACTCAGAACCACACCGAGTTGTGAAAGGCACGCAGGAGCCCCTGCAAACCTTGCTGGGTTTGCATGGAGAGGCTCTGGAGCCTTGTTGTGGCTGGGGGAAAGTGGCTGTCCAACGAGGCAAACGGGGGAGGTGAGGCTCTCCAGGCTGAGCGTGTTCCTGAGAGTGGGATTTGCAGGCAGGAGGCTCAGGAAGTGATCAGCACTCCATGGGGGCCCAGAGAAGTGTTTCCACTTCCCCACTGGAGAAAGAGGTGAACACACTGAGCTGCACAGCCTCTCCAGGAAAGTCCCCAAATCCCAGATCTGTGACTCGTGAGGGAATTGCTGATGAATGCCAGAGCTGGGGATATCAGCAAGTCCAAGGCAGTTTGTATCCCACCACCATCCCAGTTCATGTGCCACCACCATCCCAGTTCATGTCTCACCATCTCCCCACCATCCCAGTTTGTCTCATCACCATCCTTCTTTGTGTCACATCACCACCCCAGTTCACATCTCATCACCATCCCAGTTTGTGTCCCACCACCCCAGCTCACATCCCCCCCACTCACTCTTTGGGGGGGGTCAGGTCGTCGGGCCGTGTCTCGAAGAACTGCAGCACCTCCTCACACTGGGAGATGTAGGGAGGCAGCTGGATCAGAGCCTGAGGAGCAAACAGAGACTCTGGTGATGGGAAGCACCAAAACTGTGCAGGGTGGACTCCTGGGAGGGACCTGGGACAGAAGTGGCACCCACAGGGCTGGAGAGAACCACAGCAAACCCAGAGAGCCCCACGCCCACCCACCAGCCCCTCCTGCTGCAATGAAGGCTAAAGGAGAATAAGCAGAGACTGCCCAGGCCCTGCTTAGCCAGCCCCAGCCTTTTGGGCAGAGGTTGTGCCAGAGGTGAGAGCCCCTGAGTGTCCTTGCCGCCTCCAGCCCAGTTTCCAGGAAAAATCTGGGGTTTGGCATCTTAATCCCAGATTTCCATAAAAATTCACTCATATTCCAGGGATAAATCTGGGTTTTAGCATCTTTTTCTCAGTGTGGAGCAGCTAGCCCTGGGGGAGGCTGGGCAGTTTACACGTGGCAGACTCTCAGTGCCATCCCAGCACATCCTAAAAATGTTCCTTTGGGTGATGGCAGCTTGGGAAGGGACAGGGAGAGAAGCAAGGGAGGCAAAAGCACAGACACCAGGGCTGGGAGGCTGCTCTGCTGCTGTGGAATGGCAGGAGATGTAAAATTCCCTCTGCTTCTTCCCCTTCAAGGAATCTGCTGTAAAACAAGTTTCAGCAGTGGGACCTGCAGCGTGACAGTGCCTGGCTGGGGAGGCAGTGCAGAAAAGGAGCATTTAAAATCAGGGAGCAGAGCTGCAGCCCGACCTGGAGCAGATTTTTAACCAGTTTTCTGTGTAATTCCCCTTCCCCTCTGTCTGCTGTCCTCGTGACAGCAGCGTGGGCAAAGCAAAACTCCCCTCCTCTCCCTCCTGTGGACAAAGCCACAGCTGCAGAGACCACAGAGATCAGATGTGGCTCCTTCTTGCCCCAAGTGCTGGCCCCCACAGCCACTGAGCAGCCAGACTGTCAGGCCACTAATCATGGGCCAGACATGAGCAGGATCATGTGAGGCACAGCAGAGAGAAAACCACTCCCTCCAGGGCTTCTGGGCCCAGGGAAGGGCTATTCAAATATCAGGTTTTACATGGATGCCATTCCCATGTGGTACCACTCCCCAGCTCCAGCATCCCATGACCTAAGTGGTTTCTCCCCTGCCAAAATCCTGGGATTTTGTGGCCTGGAGAAGGCTCTGTGCCCTCTGAAAACAGGAGGTGAGCCCAGAGAACCCCCTGTGCTGGGAGAGACAAAGCCCACAGCTCATTTCCCAGGATGTTTTGAAGGAAGCCCACCTAGAGCTGACTCTGCTGTCCTGCTGTGCCACTGCATTAAAACCAGGGGCACAACCAGGCTGAGCTCTGTGCCCCCTCTGACAGGGCAGGGCCATCAGGACACAGCTCACTGCTCCCATCCTGCTGGGAGAAAGGACCCAAGACAGAGAACCCTTACTAGGTTAAAATCTATTTTGTGGGCAATGAGAAAGGACCAAACACAGAGAACCCTCACTGGATTAAAATTAATTTTTCAGGCAGTGAGAAAAGACCAAAGACAGAGAACTCTTGCTGGGCTAAAATCTACTTTGTGGGCAGTGAGAAAGGACCAAAGACAGAGAATCTCTTGCTGGGTTAAAATCCATTTTGTGGGCAATGAGAAAGGACCAAAGACAGAGAACCCTTTCTGAGTTAAAATCCATTTTGCAGGCAGTGGGAAGGGATTATTCTCAGCAGTATTTTCAGTGGGCCACCCAGTCTCTTTGTGGCCACTCCTTCATGAAGCCCCTCTAACACTTTCCCAAAATCCCTTAGACAGGAGGAAGGCAGGTCCCACACCAAAGAAAGCCCAACAGATGTGGAACACAAAGAGAATAAAGTGGAGAAATGGGAGGACATTTCAGGCCTCTGCTCCCTGTCCTTGCCAATCCCATGGCTGTTTGAAGTCTCATTTAGCAACTCATTGCTCTTAGCAGTTGCTCTGATTCCTTCACTGCTTTTCCTGCACTTTCTCTTAAATTGCCACGTTTTTCAGTGCAACAGGAGCTGGAACACTGCCCTGTGAAAGCAGTGGTTCCCCCCTTGCTCCTTTTCCCTGCTCCCACCCCAAATCTCACCCACCCTCTTTGCAGGGCTCTCCCAGAGAACAAAGATGCCCAAGCTCCCTCAGAGGAGATGGCAATAAAGCAGGAACTTCCTCACATGGCTTTCTCATGCTAACTCCTTGCTCATTTTACATCTCTGCAGCCTCTGGTCAGTCCCACACCCTCCTCAGCTCAGCTGCTTTCCGGGTAAGCAGCAGCAGCAGCAGCTCCAGGCCAGGCAGGGAGAGCTCAGAACTCCTGGGTGATGCATTAACGGGAGGAGGAGAGCACAGCTCCCTAAGTGGGTCATATAACATCAACCATTACGTTCCAGTTGTTAAGTCAAATGGGTTCATTATACTTTATGCCACTAATGGCATCACTCTGAAAGAGGCAGCTGCAGCATTTTATCACTGAGGGATGTTTTCTTCCCCAAAATTGAATTTACGGCCACAGCTGACACAATTCAGTGGCTCGGGGGACAAGGGGCCAAGCAGCCCCAGCTCAGAGCACACCTTGTGCCACCTCTCCATCACTCTGCTGTCCTGGCCTGCAGTGGTTCTCATCTGCAGCCCCTCTGCAGAGCTGTCAAGATGCATTTCCTAACTCATCTCCATCCCTGGAGTTGTTATTCTAGCCACGGCAGCCCTGCCTGGCTGAGGCCCAAACCCCACCACCTAAGGGATGGGATGGATGTTTTACCATTTCCCCATCTTCTCCCATGGGTTTTACAGCCTTTGCATTTATTTCCAACAACATTCAGACTGGATTTTGGAGGTACCAGTAGAATTACTAATGCATGTCCTTGACACGATGGGACGTGACACACTCGGTTTGTGTGAAAATAATTTATATTATTATCCTTCAGTATTTTGTTTCCCCTGCCAAAAAAAAAAAAAAATCCACCCTAAAATCATAATTTCCCTTACACTTCAGCTCAGTTTTATACCCTTCAAGAGTATGGAGCAAATTGTCTCAGCCTTCTCTCTGTTCCAACAATTTTCTGAGGTACAAGTCATCTTACCCTGTTTTTGTAACCAGTAACTGGAGTTTGCATCCCAGTCTGGAGCCACCCCACCATCTACAGCAGCTGCCTGCTACATAAAACAGGATTTCCCAAGAGATGGGAAAGGAGAGGCTCCCTGAGGAGCTGAGTCCTTCAGACCAAGTCCTGCACGTGACCATTTCACTCCAAACCTGTGGGGATGGACACGGCCAGGTCCTTCCCTGCCCTCCCTGAGCTGGCTCTGCTTTGCAGCTGCAGAAAGGACAGGAGGAAGGCAAAGCCCAGCAGCAGGGTGGAGTGGGGCTGGGCACCTCCTGCAAGGCCAGGCCTCTCTTCTCCAGGAGAAAAAGCTAAACCATGGGAGGGTTTTAATGGAAAAAAAGGGATTGATGGCAGGGGCTAACCCACAGTGGCTTTGCTCTCAGCACTGGCACACCAGGAGATGCTGCCAGTCCAGCAGGATGGAGCTGGATCAAGCTGGGATTGCCCTTGGAGGGTGTTAGAAGTGAAAGTTTTATCTTGCCTCTTCCCCAGGCTGTGCCCTGCCCTGGAGTGTGACTGTGCCCTCCCTGTGCAGTGGCAGTGCTCTGCTCCCAGCTCAGCACACACAACAATCCTTGCCCAGCCCCACAGCCAAGGGCACCGCTGCAGCTTCAGCCCAAGCAGTGCCAAGAGCAGGAGCTGAGCAGAGAATGTGGCAGGGTGGGACTGCATCCCCTGGGGCTGCCCCTGGCCAATGAACCCAGCGTGGGGATGGAGCAGAGCTGAGCAAAGGGGGAAAACTCCTGACCAGGATCCACCTGGGCTGGAGCCCTGGCCGGGCTCTGGTGCTGCCCAAGGTGCATCCTGTGGAGAACTTCTAATAAATTCCAACAAGTCTGTCCAGGCTCTGCTCCAGGGAGCCTCTCCAGGCTCCAGGAGCCCCTGCAGCCCCCTGAGCCCCTCGCTCACCTTGCAGTACTCGTCGATGGGGATCAGGCGCTTGACGGCCACGTCGCGGATGTGGCTCCGGCGGAAGAGAATCTTCCCTGAAACACACAGGAGGGGAGACAAGGGCAGGTCAGCACCACCCTCCTTGGAATCCCTCTGTCAGGACCTTCTCCCTGCACGCCCTCTTCTTGCCAAAGGCACTGTACCCCAAAATAAAGCCCATTTCCTCACCCAGATCCAATGCCTCGTGGGAAGCAGGCACAGGTCAAGGCAAGGACGTTCCAGGAGAGAGGAGAGGAAACAGTTCCCAGCAAACTGCATCCCCCTGGTCTCTCACCAGGAGCAGCCCCCATCAAAGCACGTGCCTGACACCTCTCTGTTTGCTGGTGTGTGTTACTTTGATTTTTACAGCCTTCTGATGTTTACATATTTGCAGTGTAGACTCCTATGGATTGGAACACAAACAAGTGATTGTTTATCACTTGCTTGTGATTGTTTAAGTTTCATTGAGGATAAACAAAGTGATTGTTTGATAGACTTTTAGTTTGACCAGTGAAGTTGGAGAAATGGCAACCTCATTCTCCAATCCCTGGTCACTGTCTAGACTCTATTTATAGAGAGGTCAAGAAATAAACACCTTTGCACTCTAACACCTGAATGTGTGAGTGCCATTCTTTTCGTGTGCGAGTCTGGGGTGGACAGAACCCCTGGCAAAGGCTGGCAGCATCCCCTGTGCCCATGTCCAGGGGCTGCAGGTCCAGTGTGGGCAGCAGCCAAGCCAGAGGTTTTTTCCCTGTACAGCTCCTGGTCCTGGAAGCCACAGTGTCAGCACTGCAGCTCTGAGTCAGCCCTATAGAATTTTCCTTCCTGTCTGGGGTTTATTTTTGTTCTCCATTAATGGGATCCTCTTGCCTCTCCGTTTCCTCCCCTCTGGCTTATGGTACAGGCCTCTTTCCTTTGAAGCCTAATGAGTCCTAAATGCTTCAAGCTGCTCTCTCAGAGAGCTGCTCCTCTGGCCTTTAACGAGACAAAAGCCATTAGCAGACAGAGAAGCAGATCCGTGATCAAAAGGGCTGGAACGTGGCAGGATTTCAAACCACTTCCCAAAGCTCCAGGAACTGGCACTGCAACACAGACACCTGGAAATTGGGGGGTGATGAAGTTCCCTCCAGCTCCTCCTGGCATCTCCAATACCACAGGAAAGTCTTTTTTTTTCTTTTTTTTTGGGCCTGCTTGGGTTGCCAATCTCATCCCTGAACCCATTTATCAAAGGGGTCACCATGGGGCAAACCAGAAGCCAAACTCCCCTCACTCCATCCTTGCAAACCACCTGAGAGCAGGGGAAAAAAGCACTTGGAGAGTCACACCATGGCCTTGTCCCTGCTGTGGGTCTTCTCAGGAGCCCTGAACTACTGAAGCCAGGGGCTGGATGCTGCTAAGAACAGGACACAGGGAAATGCTGACATGATTATGACAATTTTCAACCCAGGGCTGACTCATTGATCAGAATTTTAAATGCAGGGCTGGGTGATTTATCCCAATTTTCAATGCAGGGCTGAGTCATTGATCAGAATTTTAAATGCAGGGCTGGGTGATTTATCCCAATTTTAAATGCAGGGCTGGGTCACCCCCTGTCTTGGCCAGGAGCTGGCCCGTGGGTGACTCATGCAAGCTGCCAAAGCAGAGATGAACTAAAGCCAAGCCAACTTCAGCTTGCAAAGAGCAGGAGCAAGAACCTTCTGGAGGAGCCAAACCCCCTGCAGGCTCTGGATGCTCCTGTTAGTGCTTTGAAACAGGAGCACAGGGGGAATCCAGTGAGAGCCAGCCCAGGCTGGCCCTGCAGGGGAAGGGATGGGCTCAGCCCAGGGCTGCTCCTCATTTCTGGGACACTGAGGGTGGGAAATGCTCTGCTCTGCAGTGCACTCCTCCAAGCACACCAGGAGGAGCCAAATCTGGGAGCCTTTGGGATGGAGTGAGAACAAAATCCCCCTCTGCTCAGTCTTTTTCCATTTTGAAGGTGAACAGCCTGGGAACAGAGAATTTGTGGGAACAGCACCCAGGCTGGAGCTCCATTCCTTGCCCTGAGCAATTATTTTCCATCTGACAAGAGAATGATCAAGTTTTCCCCTTGCATCAGCAACCCCAGTGTGTTTGCTGCCGAGGATCCTGTTTGAATGATGACTGCTAAAAAGATGAATGGATCACACCAGTCCTGCTGGCAGGGGTAAGGAATGGCTGCTTTGGTTCTAGGTCTGCCAAAATCAAATCACTGATGGGTGGGTAGGTTATAAATGGCTGAAATAATAAGCTCTGGGTGTGGGAATATTGAAATGTTTAACAAACATATGCTAGTGAGTAATAATAAAAAGGATACAGTTTGGGGGAATAAATTCATCACAAGTGATCTTAAATTAGCCCAGGCATGGAGCACATGAACCAGCAGGAAATCCAGCTCCTCTCCCCATTTTCTCTAGAGCTGGCATTTTTCAACAAGGAAGTTTATTTTCTAACAAAAAGCTGACTTTAATCAAAATGCCTAATTAACATAATTGCAGCCCCTTCAGTGCTGCCAAAGCCAGCAATAGAAACCCTTGACTTGCCAGGCAGGAGAGAGCAGGAAACCACTTCCCTCCTGGAAGGGAAAGGTGGGCAGCTTGCAGGCTCAGGGAGACACAGCCTTTCCCTGGGCTTGTTTTCCTTGGCCCAGACCTAAACCTGGCAGCAGCAGAGTTCTCTGCTGAGAGACAGAGACCACAAACCCCAAGGGAAACACGGGAGCCTGAGGGGTGCAGAGAGCACATGAACAATCCTGCAGCTCCAGGGGATGCTTCCCACCACCTCATCCCCAGCACTCTCTCCCTGAGGCTTTTTTTGGCTGCTTCCAGAACTTGTAAGGATCCTCAGAAAGGCTCTGGGAATGTCCCAGGTGAGGTTTGGAGCAGCCTGGGACAGTGGGAGGGGTCCCTGCCATGGCAGGGGTGGGATGAGGTGACCTTTAAGGTCCCTTCCAACCCCAACCATTCCATGGCTCCGTGATTCTAAACTCATTTTCCCCATGCCAGCACTGCTGCTGCCTCAGGAGGAGGAGCACCAAGGACAGGGCACATGAGGGGAGGCAGCTCTGCTGAAAATGGGGTTTTCCACCAGCTGCAAAGGGCAGTGCTGCTGCAGGCTCCACTTGCCCAGCTTCTCTCTCTTGTCACAATCCCAGGCCTCAGCAATAATTAGATTTTCTTATTTACATAGATAACGTTGTGCATGAGCAATTGAGTGAGGCTCCATCCCTGCTGGCACCAGGAATTCCCTGCAGCTGGAAGAGTGCTCACATACACTGTCCTTTACACAAACAAACACAGCTCAGAGAGCACTGGACAGCTGTCACCCAGGAATGTGTCAAACAAGTGGATTTTTGAAAAAGACAACTGAGATAAGGCACTAACACACAATGGCTGCCCTGGCTCTGCAAGCACCCACACTCCAGGATGTGCTGCCTGCTTTTTCTGGATTTAAAAAACCTGTTAATCCCCACCAAGGAGCTCTGCTGAAGGTATTCTGTCTGGACATGAAAATTCCTCTGGTGCCAGAAAGGATCTGTTCTCCCAGGAGTGGAAGAACCAAACTCCTCTGTGGATAATCAAGGTTTGATCTGATTGACCCAGAGCAAAAATTGATGGAGCAGCTCCCAAAGGAGGGGCTGGAAAAAAATGCAGCCTGGTCCCCACTGCCTTCATTGGGACTGAAAAGTGTCAGGAAACCTTGGGGGAAAAGCTGATAAGGAAATTGGGTCTCCAGCAGTGTGAGACAGAGCAGGCAGGCCACAGGAGGAGTTAATCTCTCCCAACAAACACAAACAGAGCTCTGCAAATTGTTCCCTCCTGGGGGAACTCTCCAGGCAGAGCTGGAGTTATACTGGGAGCAAGGAGCTGGAAAAAAAGAAAAAAAAGAAAGGCAGAGGGACCTCAAGCAGCAAAAATTGTGGAGCCAAAGGCTGGATCTGCAGCAAGCTGAGAACCCCAAACACACCCCCTTGGCCAGCCCAGCTGTGAACCAAGCCAGGTATTCCAGGAGTGGAAAAGCAGCTGTGCCTCCTGCTTTACCCTGCAGGACTCCCCCCACCCCACAGCCTCGGAAAGAATTCACTTCTCTGCACCTTTCAAATCACATCCAGATTTCCCCTGGCACGGGTTCCAAACTCACTTCAGCAAAAAAAGGCAGCCCTGAATGTACACATAATTAATCCCAGCCCCTGGAGCAGCCAGCAAGTGCTGGGATGGGGGATCAGGCGTGGGAGATGGTGTTTCCAGGAGTCCTGCACTTGGCATCTGCTCTGTGTGGGGGTCAGGAGAGCCTGGGACTGCCCTCCCAACCTGCTGTAGCAGAGATCCCATCTTAGTAGAGCAGAAAATAACAACCAGGACCTGTGCCCCATCTCCAGCTCAGAGGAAGATGCAACAGGACTGAGCAAAGTCAGGTACCAGAGCTGGGAAATGCATGAGTTTTCCTCCACTGCTTTCACAGGGCTTTTGTGGGGAGCTAAAGAACCCCCACAGTTCTTCTGGGAAAAAAACCCCAAGTTTTGGGTGGCACTGCTGCCCACACCCAGCAGCTTGGTGGGCTGAGAAGGGAGCAGACAGGAGACCTAATTCTCCTTTTAAAATCCCCCTTCCTCCTGCTCCCTCCTTGGGACTCCACAGCTAAATCTTCCTAAAAAGCAACTTTACAGCCAAAGTGAGCTCAGCCTCAGGCAACCCCTCCTCGCCCAGGCTCATGTTTCCAGCGAGCCAGGGCAAGTGGCCAGCATCTGCTCCAGGCCACTGGGGCTGCTGGGAGCTTGGAAGGCTCAGAAAAGCTGTTTCCTGGAGGATCTGGCACAGCCCTCCCCAGCTGAGCTCATCTGTTTGCTCAGCTCCTTCTTCCCCGGGGTGCCCAGGCCAGGGGAAGCTCGGGGTGGCTGTTCCAGCTGGGCACCCCCAGGGCTCTGCTGCTCTCCAGAGCCCTGCCAGGGGCACTGCTGGAGCCTGGGTGCTGCCCCAGCACCACCAGGAGCTCTGCCAGGGGCTCAGGGCCAGCTGAGGGAGCTCAGAGAGAGCCTCAGATCCCCCTCTGGGGCAGCAGAGCTCTGCAGGCACAGAGCAGGAGAAATGCAGAGCCCAGCAGGGATGGATGTGGGGCCAGCACCCAGGAAAAGGGACAACCCCAGCCCCAGAGCTCAGCACAAGAGCTGAGTGGGCTGGAGGAGCTGTGTTGGGAAGGATGAGACAGGAAAACCTTGTAAATAGGATTGCCTGGCAAAAGATTGTGAGAATATGGAAACCATTGGGATGAAAGCAAGCTTTGAGATACCAAGCCTCAGTTACTGAACAACTGGAGAACAATGGGATGGCCACTGAAGGTGATCCCCTTCGGATTAAACAATGATCTCTGCCTGCACACAGCTCCAAGGGGCAGAGCAGACCCCACCAGCCTGGCAGAAAGGGCCCAAAGAGCAGTTTTAGGGTTAAAAATGTAACACAGTATGGTAATGGAATGATTCTTACAGGCTGTATGAAAATGCTATAGGATTTTATCCATTACTAGATTGGTCAGTGAGAATTAGAATATTCAGCATGGAAGGAGATTTATGGTATTGTAATGGGAATTTTGGGCATTCTATGTTTTGCTCTTCCTTTCTGCTCTCTCTCTCTGTGTTTTCTCTCTCTCTTTCTGGCCTGCTCCAAGCTGGGCTGGCAGCTTTAAGCAGGCCCCCTGCACCCAACAATAATCACAATAATAACAATAATTGTCCTTTGCAACAAACCATAACTTCAGAGATCTCTCATGCCCATTTGCCCCGACTGTCCACACCTCACTGATGCTCCCACAGACCTGCCCTTACAAAAGCCCCTTCTGAGAGCATCACAGATCTCCTTGAAGAGGCCAGAGGCTCCAGGAATTTCCCATAAAAAGGCAAATCCTCAAAGCCAGTGCTCACAAAGCGAGGCAGCACGCAGCCAGCAGAGTGGGGTAATCCTGGAACTCTTTCCCATTCCAGGAAACCCAGGCAATTCCAGACAAACCCAGGGGCACCTCCTCAGCCCGTGGTGGTGTCCCTGAGCTCGGGACACTCTGGGTTTGCTGAGGAGCTGCAGGAGGCATTTTTGAGAACTGCAGTGGCCACAGCCCCAGTGCTGCTCTGCAAGGGGCTCCCCAGAAAGCAGAGGGCTTGCAGGAAACCACTGCAGCCAAATCTCCCCTGGTAATGAAATTCAGATGCTCACAGTGGGATTGGGAACAAACTCCAGTATTCCCAGAAGCTGCACACAATCAAAACCCCAGCAAGTCTAGGGAGGCAGAGCCACGTTTTGGCAGAAAACCAGGCTCAGGCAGCTGGACTGAGCTCACCTGGAGGGCACCCCTGGGCTGGGAGAGACAAAGCTGGGGTAAAACTTCTTGTCATCCCAAACTGGGAAGGCAAAGAACTGCTCCAGAAAGGAATCAGGCTCCAGCACAGCCAGCAAGTATTAAAAGAGCCTCCCCTTACCCCGGGGTGAAATCCTCCTTCAGAAGCAGAGCCTGCCCACCCTCTCTCTCCCTGGGCAGGTTCTGGCTCACCAAACTGCTCTGGGGAAGCCACCAGCTCCCCCAGGAGCCTGGAGGGCAAAGGCACCACGGCTCCCACTCAATAACTCGACTTCCCCCAAGCTGGGACTCCTGCAGCTGTCCCAGCCTTTCTTTTCCACCAATTTCCACCCCCTTTTTTCCCTGTACTGGAAATCCCAGTGACACGTTTCTGAGCAAAGGGAAACTATTCCAACACCAAGGAGAAACAAATATTGGTGAGAGCTCTGAGCAGGCTTCCCTTCCAAAAACAGCAACGTTTTGGTGGGAATTTTCTGCAAGGGCAGCACAGCCAAAGCACAAATCCAATTTTTCCAAGTGATGCCCTTTGCCAATTTGGCTTCCATCTCTCCCTGCTGGCAGGAGCACTTGTACAGCAAGGGCTTTGCTGCTGTAACATCAGGTGAGCTTTGCTTTTGCTGATGTTACAATGCCACGACAAGCCAGAATCAGAAACCCAGGCCACATTCGCTTGCTCACAAAGGGGTGGAAATGATTTTTTTTTTTCCACACCACTCAGAGAAAAGCAAAGCCCACAAAGGCCTTTATGTTTCTAGAAGAGCCAGGAGGCAGAGCACAGCACAAAGGGCTGCACTAAACAGACCTGACAGCCACTGGAAGTGATTATGGTGCCGTGACATTCCTAAATATCCTCATTAGCTGCTCGGGGGTGGGGGTAAAGACAACTCTGTGCTCAGAGAGACTCCCCACAGGCTGCTTGTTTTCCCCAGGCATATCAGGGCTCTTTTTTCCACCTCCCAGCACAAAGTGCCCTGGATCATCACATCTGTTCTTTGGGCATAAACCCACTGGTGCTGGACATGGCACAGAAATCCTGGCTGTGAGCAGTCACTCCCAAACTCCAGGGGAGGCTGTCACTCAGAATTCCACTGTTCCTTCCTCCTTCTGGATGTGCCCTGGAGCTGCACAGGACAGGGGAAGCAGCTTTGGGCAGCCTCACAGCACCCTCAGCCCTGGGCTGTGCCTTTGGGGTTCCTGGACTGGCTCTCCAGAGTCCTGGAGGGACAGAGAATCCTCTGAAGAGGGGTTAAACTGGGCACACTGCTAACAAATCCAGGTTTTAACGGCCACACTGCAGGCCAAGAACTCAGATGGTTCAGGAGATAAGAGCTAAAATATGTGTATTCTGTGTATGCTCCCACACAGACTGGGACAAAGCTCCTGCAGTGCCAAAACCTGTTGTGTTGCACTAAAATAGTTGGTTTGGTTATAATTTCCCACTGGGTGACTAATATATATATACAGTAAATAATATAATCTATATTCTATCATACTGTATATGGTATATTGTATAACCCCCTTTCTAACCTGGTGCTGTGGGTCTTCCCATGCTCACTCTCCCACTGGCTCTATTTCCCCTCTCTACCTCCCTTATCCTAAGTTTAAATTCTCCCTGCCATAAGGCTGGGGTCTCTTTATTTTCCCTAGAATTGATTCCTACATTAAAAAACTACAGGGTCAGTGTTCTGGAAGATGAAAAGCACCTCTTGAACTTTTCTCCTTGTCAAACTTATTTCTGGGCTTCAGAGCTAGCCTGCTTGGACTGAGCTACAGCAGAAAAGCAGCAGGGATTTTGCTGGAGCCCCCTGTGCTACCTGGCAGAAAGGGGATGATCCTCTGCTTGGGGTCCTTCTGGCCTCCTTCCATCGGGAACTTGTCCAGCATCTGCATCTAGAAAAGGAAAGGCAAGAGGTGAGGGAAGTCAGGGATTTGCTGGATTTGCCCTGGAGGGGACAGAACATGCCCAGGGATGTCCAAGCACTCCCTCCTCCAGGAGAGAGAGGCAAACTCCCCCTTGGTTGCCCTCAGGCAGGGGTCTGAAGTGTCTCCCAGGATTTCTGCAGGGAACTGGAATGGGTCTGAGTGTCTCTGTTGGAGCTCTCTGCCCAGGTAATTCAGCTTTTATGGCACCTGCCCAGGGAGTGTCCTGGAAGGTCTGATCAGCCCTCTGCAGCCCTGCACATGCAGTACTTGCACTTTTCCCCCTTGGATCTCAACCCCTGGGATAAATTATTTGGTTTGGGGCAGAAGGGACAGACAGAAGGAGGTATTTTCCCCTGCATTTTGAGAAGAAATGAAAAACTCCCCCAAAGACTCTCAAAGACAGCAGGAGGGAAGGAGAGGGTGGGGGGTTGATCCCAAGGATCCCAGCCAGCCTGGCTGCCACATCACCCAGCTCTGGAGCAGGCAGCAGCAAGCACAGCTCATCAGTTTTCCTGGGCATGAGCCCGTGGGAAGAACAGCTGAAAACTTCCCTCCAAGGCAAACAAGCCCAGCTCTGGCTGCAAGCACGGGAGGCACTCTGGGAGAGCAGATCCAGGGGCACAGACCCACAGAAAGGCAGCCTGGGGCTGAGGGCTCCTCCAGAGCCCCACAAAAAGCACAGCACAGAAGGGGACAAGATCAGCTCCAGCCCCAGGGGATGTCAGCAGAGACAAGGAGCTGGCAGGGCTCCAGGCTTTGGGGTTCCCTGTGTCCTCCCTGCTCCTGCTGATATTGCAGGATGGGGACACAGCACGGGCTGGCTTGCCAAGCAAAGCATCCCTGGAAAAGGGATGGAAAAAGGGGGAAAGTGCAGCAACCCTACAAAGCCCAGGGGAGGGACCCAGGGCCAGGCAGCAGAGGATGCTCTGCAGCTCCCAGTGCCAGATTTTCTTGGCAGAGCAGCCCTGCCCCAGCCATGCAGGCACAAGAGCTGTGGGAGGGAGGAGGGGAGACTCCATCAAAGCCTCTGTTCCCCTCCCAGCTCCAAACTGGACTGCTCACACCCCATTCCCAGAAGGGGCCAGCCAAGATCCCGGGGAGATGGGCAGACAGGGCAGGGGAGATGCAGACAGACACCAAACATGGAGAGCACACAGGGGCCAAGGCTTGCTCTCAGCCATGTACTCAGCCAGCTCAGGGAGAAAAATGACAGGGGAAAAAAAAAAAAAAGCAACAAGTAATCTATTGTTTCTCCCCTTCCAAGATTATTTTTAAGTATTTATGACAGAGAAGGAAAAAGAAAAAGGTCAGAGTGGATGCAGTTTGAAGAATTTTGGTGTCTTTTCTGCCGTGGGAAGCTGTTGTATCCCAATTTTTACTGACTCCTTTGCAGCAGGGAGAGAGATCACAGCTTCCCAGACCCTGGAGCCAGGACTGGGGCACGGAAACCCAAGTGGGATGTGCAGCCCAGGGCACACTTATCCACATTTATCTCCACCACCAACTTATCTTATCAGTTAGCTGTTTTCCTTGCCCAGGAATGTCTGGGCAGCCAGTCTGGATTGAGGCAGACTCTGAGAACTCCCTGGCCCCATCCCGAGCTGTCCATTAACAGGAAAACCCAGGAAAAATAAACCAGGGTAACCCCCCCAGGGCTGGGCAGCCTTTGAAAAGCAGCTTTGTAGCACCAAGCCCTCAGGCTGGCAGAGAGCTGCTCCACCAACAGGAAACTCCTGAGATAATATCCTAATTAGCCCAATTAAGAGTGCTGCAGGGGATCCCCGGCAGAGGGGATGCCCTGCTCAGCAGGACGCTGGAAGCAGAGGGCTTTGCCCCAAAAGCAGCTGATGGGGTTTCTCAGAGGGTTTCACACCGTGCACACAGGGAGAGCCCAGAGACCTGGCCAGGTGTCCCAGCCTCCTGGAAAAGGCTTGGAAAAATCGCTGCCAAAAACACCCCAACCTCAAGCCAAGTGCCAGCAGGCAATAAAGAGTGCCAGGCTTTGCTTCTCTGATTCCCACAGAGCAGTGGAAGAGTTTTTCCTTATCAAGAGGATTTGATAACGGGGAACTGATGCCCAGGAGGTTCCACCCGAACACAGGGAAGAAGTTCAGCCCTGAGCAGAGAGGGGAGGTGTCTTGGTTTCAATTGGAAACCAGGCAGAAACACCAATTTCTTCTGGTTTGGTTTGATTTTACCAATTTCAAAGTTTCCAATCAAGAGCAAAGCAGGCTTAAGCTTAAGGGTAATAAGACTTTATTAACTAAGAGCAAAAGAAAGAAAAACAAGAATGAGGATGGAACCTTCAAAACGTTCTTCCTCCCTCCCCACACCTTCTTTTCTCTTAACCAACAATGTAAAGACAACAACACTCAGAAATCTCAGTCAGCTTTCCACCTGTAAAACAGTGTTTCTTCAGTTCACTTAAAGAGGGAAGCACCTCTCATTTCCCCACAAGAGAACAGTTCTCTGGTAGATCCACTCTTCCTGGAATCTCCTCCCAGAGCTGTGTGCACACTGAGCTGTGCTGGGGCAGGGAGGGGGCACCAGGGACCCTCTGTGCTCCCTCCCAGCCCGAGCCCTGCTGGGATTCCAAGCTCTGCCTGCTTTTGGCAGAGGTTCAGCCTGAAACCACATTGCTGCTTTGTGGTGCAGCAAGAGAGAGCTGCCCCAATCCCTGCCTCCAGCAGGCTGGCCTGTGCTGCAGAGCAGAGGAGCCAGCTTTTGACACCACTCGAAAGGGAAAAGGGGAAAAAAAAAAAGAAGGGAGTTCAACAAAAGGCTTCCCAGTCTGGCTGGTGGCAGAATCACAAGAGGCTCTTTGTGAGAGCAGCTGGGGGAAGGCACAGGCAGCAACAGCAGTGCCTGCCATGGAGCAGAGAGCCCAGGCTGCTGCCATCCCACCCCCCCAGCTCCCCAGGGCACGTCCTGGGCAGCAGGGAATGCCACAGGCACCCAGAGGGGACATTCCCTGCACTGCCCCCCTGGGCAGCAGGGAATGCCACAGGCACCCAGAGGGGACATTCCCTGCACTGATCCCCTGGCAGCAGGGAATGCCACAGGCACCCAGAGGGGACATTCCCTGTTCTGCCCCCCTGGGCAGCAGATGCTCCCAGCTGCAGTCACCTGGGAGAGCTGTTCTGTGCCAGGATGATCAGGACAGTGCTCAGGTGAGATCTCTGGGGTGAAGCTTTGAAGTTGATTCCATAGGGTGAGGGTGAAAGAGCCCAGCTCAGAGTGAGCTCAGAGCAGGCTGGAGAACAAAGAGAGCAAGAGAGAGAAGAGTAGAAGAGCATAAGAGAGGAGAACAGAGCAAGAGAGTAAGAGAGGAGAAAGACAAAAGAATGAAGACAGCAAAAGCAAGAGAGAGGAGAGCAAGCAGAGAAGAGCATAAGACAGTGAGCTCTCCTTTTACAATGACTTATACCTCTTTCTATGTTGGATATTCTACTTTCTCAGTAACCAATCTAGTAAGAAATACGAATTTTCTACATTTACATCCTATGGGAATGGCTCCATTCCCATGTTTTGCTACATTCTAATCTCTAAATCTCATCAGGGGGCATTTCCTGCCAGGCCAGGGGAGAAGGGGCTGTTCTGGCTTTGGGGTGTCTGCTTGTAAATGACATTCCTAACAAAGAGAGAAACACCTTTGGTCAGCCAAAGCTGGTGTATAAACATTCAAACAAACACTGCTTTCATTTCAATGTCTCCTCTAGTTTCTGCATTCTTAGCATCTTTGGCTAAATAGTCACATTTATAGGACTTTCCTGTTTCTTCCTCTCCAAGAGCCACCAGTGTGCCAGGGATCCCCAGGAGAGGGGACAAGCCCCCAGCCCCATGGGGACACAGGGACACAGCTCCAGCCTGAGCACCAGGGGCTTCTCCCAGTGTGCCTGCAGATCAAAGCTCTGGGATCAGCTGGGCTGGGGAACCTGTGCCAAGCCAGAGTCTGGGAAGGAGACATCTGGCAGCAGCTCACAGGCTCCTGATGTTTAGTCTCTTCAAGATCCTACCAGAGGCACCTTCCCTGCATCCTCGAGGGCTGTCTGAGCAAACAGGGGCTGAAAAAAAAACCCCCAGCAGCCCAGAAGACAGAAGGATCAAGAAGGAGCAAGCTCAGATCCCAAAGGTGGGATGTCAGTCCTCCAGTAATTCCCACTCCATGTCCAAGGGCAGCTGGGTGCTGACAGCAGCAGGAGCTGACCCAGCTGAGCAGTGTGAGGAGTTCCAGTGCATTTCACACATCACCAGAGAGGCAACCCCGACCTCCCCAGCACCAGGAAATGGCAGCACAGGGGCTGGAGTGTGAAAAGCTCATGGAAAACTTGAAGCATCGCTCAGCAATCGACAAAAAAAAGAATTAACTGAGGTCGGAGGGAGGAAAAAAGAAAAAAAAAAAAAAAAA
>VXBS01000428.1:97809-118528 GCA_013400255.1 Sitta europaea
ATTGAAAGAACCGCCAAAAAAACAAAAAAAAAAAAAATTAACGGAGGGGGGAGGAAGAAAAAAAAAAAAAAAAAAAAAAAAAAAGGCCACACAACTCGTCAGCAGCTGCCACTGCAGGAGAAATTTCCTGTGAAATCACAGGAAGCATCAGGCACACACTGGTGTCTGGGAATAGCTCCTGGCATGGGCACCCTCCTTCCATGGGACCCCAGGGCTGAGCCCCCAGCTCTGTGCCACCCCCCAAACCACAGGGACAGGGACAGGGAGCTGGGGGGGCTCTGAGGATGTGGAAATTTCACATCTCCAGGTTTGGGCTGAGCCCAAAACTGGGCAAAAAGCTTCCACTGCCCAGGGCACGAGATCTTTCCTGCCTGAGCACTCAGGGTTCCACAGAATCCCAGATTTGGGTCAGAAGGACCTTAAAGCTCATCCAGTGCCATGGCAGGGACCCCTCCCACTGTCCCAGGGGGCTCCAGCCTGGCCTGGGGCACTGCCAGGGATGCAGGGGCAGCCCCAGCTGCTCTGGGTGCCTGTGCCAGGGCCTGCCACCCTCCCAGCCAGGAACTCCTCCCCAAAATCCCATCTGACCCTGCTCCCTGCCAGTAGGTGCCAAGTCCTAGAAGCCACCTTCCTCATTCCACAACTTTCCAAGTCCATTTTCCACTTAATTTCTGATAAAATTGGCCTTGGGGTGGCAGGTCCCAGGCTGCAGGGATGAGCACAGACAGGAGCAGAGGGTGAACCCCCAAAGCACCAGCCCTGCACCCCAAGGGACAGGGCAGCAATGCCTGGGGGTGCTGCTGCTCTGAGCCACCCCTTCCCCCCCAGCCAGGGGAACAGCCCTGCTGTCAGGACCCAGGATGTGTCTGTGACAGCCCTGGGTGATCCCAGCTCCAGCCAGGGGNAACAACCTTGAGAGCATCAGACCAAGACTTCTGACTCATTTTTCCACAGCTGGGTTAGAAGACAGCAATTTTTATACATCTCAGAGTCATCCTGACCAAAGCAAGCCCTGAGCCCTGCAGCACAGCTGGGGCTGTGTCACCCAGGATGCACCCCTGGGAACAGCCCTGGTGCCAAAACCCACTGCAGCACCACTGGAGAAGGCACAGCTGCATCCCCCTCCCTCCCCAGCACATCTCAAAGCAGCCTCTTCCCAAAGGCTGGGCATGCACGGGATTCCAGTTCCTGCTGTGGAAATGCAGACTGTGAGGTTTCAGGTGGGGCAGGGCTGTGCTCCCCCCCCCCAGACAGGTGAGTTTTACACCTCACACACCCCCCACCCCAGAGCCAGCCCCACTGAAACCTTCCCGGGGCACAGAGAGGCTCCAAACCTGCCCCAGGCAGCTGCTGCTGCCATTGCTCCTGCACCCTCCCTTCCCCAAAGCCTGCCCGAGGGGAGGAGCAGTGTGCATTCCCTCCCTGAAATGAATACCTGCCTTTCCAACCTGTGGCAGGCCCAAACATGAGCAGGCAGAGGAGGAGGCAGCTGTTTTCCTGCCACTTTGGGGTGAGGGATCAGCCCCACAAGGGTCTCAAATCCTCTTTTTAACACCCAAACTCCTCACTGAGGGAATTCCTCAAAAGCTGCTCCAACGACCCATTTTCTTCCTCTCCAGAAATGCCCATGGTTGATGGTAAAGCCTGAATGTGGGGATCATTAAAAGTAAAAAGGGCTTGGGAAAATTGTAAAAGCAGATCTCAGAGACAGATGAAAACAGAAAACCTTAGAGCTCTGCTGTAGATGCTGATTGTGAAAGTAAAAGAGTTACATCAAATAGTGAGGAAGGACATTAGACAATAAGCAGTGTCTTCAATCTAGGCCAAGCAAACCTTGGACAGCAGAAAAAAATATAAGAAGAAACACAGAAGAAAGATAGAAGAAAATGGGAGCACAAGGAATTCTCCACGAGTTGCACAATAGCACCTTGTGTATTGAAAAATACCTGGTGTGGCTAATTTAATGTGGTGAAAAATACCATCCAAGTGAAACCCTAAGTGTGCAGTCAAAGGCAGTATTAAAACAATAAATCCACCTCCCTTAATTACACCTGCAAGATCTGATATCCACGCTGCCAGGTGGAGACAGCCACAAACCTCATTTATAATTCACTACTCAGGGGCTCACCCCTCCTGCCAAGGCCTCCAAGTGTGGCCCCAGCAGGGCAGAAAGGCTCAGGGAGGTGGAATTGTGACAGGGAAAGGGCTGGGTGTCCTCCTGCCACCAGAGACCATTTTTTAATGTAGATTATTGCTCACTTTGCAATCCCAGAAATACCAGAACGTGGAAGTCACCCTAGCAGGATGAGCAGCAGCACCCTGGGGGTGGGAAGGTGAGCAAAAGGAAAATCAGGAGGGAGGAAAGGGGAAAGGGGGAAGGGGGAAGGAAAGGAAAGGAAAGGAAAGGAAAGGAAAGGAAAGGAAAGGAAAGGAAAGGAAAGGAAAGGAAAGGAAAGGAAAGGAAAATGAGAAGGAGGAGAAGGAGAATAGCATCACTTTTTGGATGAAAAGAAACAAGAGGTTAAATTGCTCCCCTGTGCCCAGGCCCCCCAGGAGATCCCTGCAGAGGTTCACAGCCTTTTGCCAGGAGACCCCAAAGTGCCAGAAATCCCTCCCAAAAGCCTGGGAGCAGTGATTTAGAGCAGCCTGGTAGTTCTGGGAGAGCCTGATGTCATCCCCTGAAAGGGATGGGGAAGGAGGGAGGAATCAGGGGTGTGAGGAAACACCTCGTCCCTTCAGCTTCATCACCTCCCCTGCAAGGGCAGGACAAGCCCAGCTCTTCTTTCTGTCTCCCACTCCCCAGCCAAGTGCACAGATCCACTTCTTGGCTGCCCAGGGTGTGTGGGTGGTGCTCAGAGCAGTCTGTGCTCCACCAGGAGGATTTAACAATAGAAACAGGTCCTGGCCATTTCTCTAAAAATCCCCCTCTCTGAGACACAGCACTCCTTCACACTGATTTACTGCTCTCCGTCCTCAGCTTCTCCCCAGGCAGCATCAATCAGCTTGAAACTGGTTCAGTTTGGATCCAGGGCTGCTGCCACATGATATAAATTGCAGGTCTTTCCCCCAGCAAAGTGGCTGTGTTAGATTGATTCAAAGCACATGGAGAGGCTGGGTCTCACATCAGCCCAGACCCCCCAGACCTCACCAAAACCCCCAGGGCACAGGCAGGCACCTCCCCAGGGACAGACCCATGGCAGGGGGCAGGAGAGGGGCCAGCAGGAAGGAGGAGCTCAATTTCCAGAGCTTTTCTAACAACAAGGAGCTGGGGAGTGGAAGGGCATCAGCTCACCCCTGGTTCAGGGGGAGAGAAACAGGAAAACCTTTAACCATGGTGTTATCCAAAGACTCCCCCCCAAAAAACCCCACACTGGACTGTCAGCACAAGACTTCAGGTCCATCCCCAAGGGAGGAGATTTTTATCCCTCCCATCTTTTTGGCTCCACGGGTTTCCCTCAGGCTCCCTCCCAGAGCAGACCCTGCGATGCTCCCCCGGGGAAGCAAGGCTGGGAGTGCTGGCTCCTGCAGCTGCTCTGCCAAATTTCCCAAGGGAAGGAGCCCAGGGCTGCCAGGAGGGATGGGTGAACAGGGAACAGGCTCAGGAGCCAGCCCTCCTTTGCCTTGGCTGCAGCTGGGAACAAGGGAACAGGTGGAGATGGGCTCACAACAAACCCGGAGCAACAGGAGAGGGAATGAGCCTGGGATAGACCAGGGAGTGCTGCTCCCAGCCTGGGATAGACCAGGGAGTGCTGCTCCCAGCCTGGGATAGACCAGGGAGTGCTGCTCCCAGCCTGGGATAAGTCAGGAGCCATAGGTGCTGACTGTTCCCAGCCTGCAATAAGCCATGGGATGCTGTTCCCAGCCTGGAATAAGCCATGGGATGCTGTTCCCAGCCTGCAATAAGCCATGGGATGCTGTTCCCAGCCTGGAATAAGCCATGGGATGCTGTTCCCAGCCTGCAATAAGCCATGGGATGCTGTTCCAGCACTGCTGCAGACAGGTTTTAGCTCTGGGAACTGAAGATGGTTCCTCCTGCAGACACACTGCCCAGCACTGCTGTGTGTCCCAGGCGTGTGCTGGCCTGGGAATGCTCAGCCAGCACCACTCCAGGGCATCCAGGCTGCCAATTCCCAGGGGCAGGCACAGCTTTGTGTGCCAGGCACAGAAGGGGTGCCAGCTCCAGCCTGGGCTCAGCCCCTGACCTGCCCCGGCTGCCAAAGCTGGAATGCTGTAAATGGGAGACATTTGGAGAGAGAAAACATGAAGGAGCCAACTTTGAACTAGGCTGGAGTGCATTGGGCTGTGCATGTTCTTTGTGGAGGAAGAGAGGAGCAGAGTGATGAAGGGCTTTGATGCACTGCTTGGAAAAATCCTGGCTGTGCCTTCTGCAAACAGAAGGAGCCCTCATTTAATGGAAAGTGTTTCTCCTCCTCCTCAGTTCCAGGATGGGAATTCATTATTCCTACGTTTCTGCATGCTCGTGGCTCTGGGTGCAGTCTGGGCACAGAGGACAAAGCAGTTGCTGGTGCTTTGGAGCAGGAGCCTGGCTGGGGGAAGCTGTGGGTTTTTCCCTGTCCTCGCTCACGCAGGGCCTGCCTTTCCTGAGCCAACTGCCTGAGAGCAAGAGCCTGCTGATTTATTTTTGTGGGAGGGTGGAAACCACGAAGTTCACTGCAACGCACAACTGCTCAGAATTTTGCTGAACTCCATAAACCCTGGAGGGAAAAAAAAAAAAAAAGAGAAATCCCCAAAGTGTTGAAATAAGATTCCTGTTACGAAAGAACTATTGAGAGAGCCCTGTTTACCATCCCTGGCCACACAAAGCCATGCAGCTCCTGCAGCCCCAGCCTGGCTGAGCTGCCTCGGGGCTTTGCCATCAAAGAGGCCGCCCAGAGCAGGGGGGAGCCAGGAGAGGGGGGAATGCAGGCTGGCAGAGCCCTGTGCTGCTGGGGGCACATTGCTCAGCACGGCTGGCCTGTGCTCAGCACGGCTCTTTCTTTGCTCTCCAGATCAGGAGGATTAAGATAACACTCACTTCACCTCTGAGAACTCCTGCCAGGAGCCTGGGTTAAATAGAGGAGGAGGAGGAGGAGAAAAAAGTGGAGGAGGAAGGGAAGGAGACAGAGGAAGGCAAGCTCTGAGCTCACAGTAATGGAAGCAAGAGGCTCATTTTAATTTTTCAAGCCTCCAACTGCCTGAAACAAGCTGATGAGAACAATTCCTCTTTGTGTGCCAGCTCCAGTCCTCGGAGCCCATTAAATGTGGTGGATTATTTCAAACCTCTCTGAATCCCTGAGACACAGCCTCTCCCCTCTCCCTGGGCCTGTGTGCACACAACAGGTGAGGAACCCCCTCCAGAAGGACCAGGCTCTGTTCCACATGGAGATGGCAGCCACAGACCACTGCCTGCTGCCAATTTTCTCATGGAAGTAGGCACCACTTCAACAGACTATTTATTTTTCGGTGTTCCACACAAAGCTGTTGGCCCCAGGGCTGCAGGACTCTCTCCAAGATGACACAGCTCCAGGTGGGTCAAAGCTGAGAGTTTCCAATAAGAACCTGAAGGAGTTGCTAAACACATGGACAAATAAGAGACCTGGGAAACACACTGGATGCACAGACAGGAATGGGAGGGAGAGCCAGAGCCAATTTTAATGTTCCTTCAAATTCTCCCTTTCTTCTGGCCCTGAATTGTGCAGCGAGCACGTTTAGCCCAGCCTGTGTCACATCTCCAACCCTGGCCTCAAAATGAAAGCTCTGTGCAGAGAAGCAGCCACAGAACATCACAGCTCCAGCTGGGACAAGGACTGAAGGAAAGGGGAAAAGCCTTGGGGTAAGCTGTCCCAAAGAGGGCACCCCTGAAACATGGCAGGGGACAGCCAGGGGGGTTTGGGCTCTGCTCCAGGGACAGGAGGGGAGGGAACTGGGCAGGGGGACAGCAGCAGGAATTTCTGCATGGAAAGGATGCTCAGACCCTGGAACTGCCCAGGGAGGGTTGGATCCCCATCCCTGGAGGTGACACTCAGTGCTCTGGGCTGGGGACAGGGTGGGGATGGGGCAACAGCTCAGCCTCGATGGTCCCGGAGTTTTATCCAACCTCAATAATTCTGGGATTTGAGAATGTGGCTGCAGAAGCTGCTGAGGACACGGAGTGGGGCTCTGTGGGGACAGCACAGGGGGCTGGCCACAGCAGGAAAGGTGCACAAGGGGTGGGTTTGGGATGTTTTAGGAGGGCAGCAAGGCAACAGTGGCTCTGGATCACATGAAGACCTGACGTGACTGCCAGCCGTGCCTGATAAACTCAGGATGACAAAGGGGGGAAAAAATGTTTCATTTTGGGGGTTTCCACAAGAAACCACAAGAGACCAGCCAGACTGTTCTCTAACCAGCAGTGCCACTCCTTGCAGCCAGTGGTTCCAAGGGGAACTTTCCAAGGAACTCGTCTGGCTCCTCCCTCAGGAGCAAGGGAGCCCTCGGCCACCTCACAGCCTCTCCAGTGCTGGCAGGGCTGGAAGCACCCCCCAGGCACGATCAGACCCTGAGCCTCTCTCTCTGCCCACCACAGAAACCATCCCCATGCCTGAGGGCCACGTTCCATGCCAGCTGGCACTCCCAGCATCCCTGCCAGCCCCAGTTACTGCCCTGGCATCCCTGCAAGCATCAATCCCATCCCCTTGATTTCCCAGGAACAGCATCCATCTGCTCCCAGCAGCTCACATCTGGAACAGCTGTGTTGTGAAAGAGCCTCAGTCTTATTTGAAGGAAATTATTCCTCCAGCCAAGGGATTTATGCAGAACTGAGTTTAGCACTCGGAGTTACAAATTTACTACGAATCTACAGTTACACCAGGTTTCCAACTTCAGAATTACAATTTCATCTTCCTGCATTCCTAAAAAGCTGCCCTCCTGTAAATTGCCACGTGACAGAAAATCCTCATGGAGAAAAGCAGGAGGAGAGGCCGAGGCTGTGCAGAGCAAAACCCCTCCTGAGAGCTCCAGGTGGAGCTGGCCCTTGGCTTGGCAATTCCCATCCTGATCTCAGCCCCTGGAGTGGTGACCCCAGAGCAGGGAAAGGCACTTCCCAAGGGATGAGAGCCACCACTGCATCTGCTCCAGGGGGAGGCAGCCAGAGCCTGGTGCTGGGCTCAGCTGAGGTCCCCAGCCCTTGGAGAGGGGGTGACAGCCCCCTGTGGGACACTGGGGTGGCACAAGGGATGCAAACAGGCAGGGAGAGGAGGTCCTGGAAGAAAAAGGCAGGGAAGGCTGCTGCAGCCATGAGCTGGAAACCTGGAATTGGGCAGGACAGGGCCAGGCAAGGGAAGGGCTCTGCAAAGCCACAGCACTCAGGCAAAGCCTCAAATGCTCCTGGCTGGAACCTGTGCCCACCAAGGTATTTGGCATTCCTCCTTCCAGCACGGGCAAGGCAGCTGCTCTGCTGCCTCCAAGGCAAAGGAATTTCCCCATGGAAAGGGGCTGGAATGAGGCAGAGGGTGCTCAGTCTGCCATCCCTGGGGGTGGCACCCAGTGCTGGGGACCAGGCACAGCTGGGACTCTGACCTTGGAGCTCTTTCCCAGCCTCAGGGATTCCAGGGGGCCAGACTGCAGCAGGCTCCCGGTGCAGTGTGTGTTTGGAGTGTCCTTCCTGCCTGCCTGGGGAGGGGAGCACACTTTGCCCCGTGGCCCTGCTGTCAGCACTTCTCCTGCTCGTGTTTGCCTTGGCCCTGCTCCTGAAATCATTGTTTGGCCACAATGGAAGGTGACAAACGGCTCAGCTGTGGCCCCACTGGGAATATCAGAAACTCCCCAGGCACTCCCACGGAGCTGCAGCATCTCCTGAGCCCCACCAAGCTCCTCTCTCCCACTTGGATCCAGAAGCTTCCACATCCCTGCCCAGGAAGATCCAGGGAGGGAGCACCAACCTCCACTGAATGTCTGAGGAGACAAACCCTGCCTGGAAAGTGCAGCCAGAGCCACTGGGAGCACTGGTATTAAAGGAACAAACATCCCAACCCAAACATGCATGTAGTGGGATTGCTCAAGGCTGTGAGCATGAATAAATCTGGCTGGATTTTCCCTGAATGCCATGACAGACAGATTCTTGACACAGAGATCACCTGCGACTCAAATTTCCAATTTTTCCTCCAGCACATCAAAAAAAAGATCATCAGAACTGGACCAAGGAAAAATATTTTCCCCTCTTGCTATTCTCAGAAGCAGCTGAACCGTTTCAGTCCCTCACTTATTTTGTGGGGGGGCTGTGTGGAATTTTTCTTATTTTTTTTCTTTTTTAAATAACCAGAGGTATGAATAATTTCCAGCATGGAAAATTTCTGCCTGAAGAGCTAAAATTGGCATAGAATCATCCAAGAGTCACACAAGGAAGGCCTCCAGCAATGGCAACAGGCAGTGCTACCAAGCCTACCTAGAGCATTTTTCTCCCCTGTGATCAGAGGATCTGTTTCATTCCTTGCCTCTCAATCCAATTTCCACTGTCCTGCACCACAAGTTTAAAATAAGGACACCAGGAAGCATGTGTGATAAGGGGGAAGGAAGGGAAAAACCACAGCTTCTTTCATTCTTTCCACAGAGCCAAAAAGGAGTGGTTGTTACAATTGATTTTGTTTCTTCTTTTTTTAAAGAAAAAGCTGCAGGGAGCAGCAAAGCAGGGGGAGATGTTTGCTTTAAATTTTCCCACCTCCACCATGCTATCTCTCTCTAGGTATTTATAAAGTATCTCTGCTCCTAAAGGTGCTTTGAAGGAAACAAATGTAATGAGGTTTCTTGTTGGGAAAGATGAAAGTTTACCAGGGAAGTTACAAACAGGAATGCTTAGCAGAAGGTTCTCTAGAAATGATGGCAAATTTTGATGTAGAAGAATAAAAGATGTCTGAAAATAAAGATTGTTGAGCTGGTGGTCACTGGACAAAGGGTGAGATGAGCTGGAAAGGGATTTTATGGCTAAGAGCAAAGGATAAGTGACTACAAACAAAAGGATGTTTTTACCAAGTAAAGATAAATCTCAAAAAGCACAGGCAAACAGAGAACAGGTTTTTACCAAGTAAGAAGAATTTTCCACTGCAGAAAAACGGAAAAACAAGTTTTAAGCTTAAAATATAACATCCTAACTCATGTGATTGGTGAGTTACCACCATAATCTGGTAATATCAGTAGTTAGGATGGGCTGTAGGTGATGGTGAAGGGATGTGTGTGATGCTGGTTGGTTGTTATGTATTAAGGCATTCAGGAAGAAAATATCTACTATATAATAAAATATCTACTGCATTGTAACCAGAGCAGAGGGGTTAGGCTGGAGCTGGCAGCTCTCAGGGGTGGCTCTGCACCCTCAACCCAAGATTGCTGTGAGCTCCCCTGAGCACTAAACTCATCTCTGGGGTCCCACAGCTCTCGGCTCAGGAGCCTGCACAGCCCCAGCCAGGATGGAGAGGAGGGAGAGAGGGAGGACAGCCACGACTCCCCACACTCCTCCCTTGTTCCTGGAAGCACAAATCCCCAAAGCTGAGCCCCCTGCAGCAGCAGTGGAGTGAGCCTGGCACCCCTCGGAGCACGGGGACCAGGAGATGCTGCAGAGAAGGAAGCACGAGTCCCATTTCCTTCCAGCCCTGGCTGCTGCCCAACAGCTGTTCCTTGTTTATTTACTTTAATATTTCCTTGGTTACACAAGCAGCTGCTCACAGCTTAACCCCTGCACTGCCAGGGCCGCCCTGCCTGGGGCTGGGGCCGTGTGACAGCAGCACAGGGCAGGGACAGGCAGGGTGTGCCACAGCTGGCACCTCAGCCTGCTCACTGCCTCAGCTGAGGTGTCCTGCAGGGCAGGGGACAGGCCACCACTGCTGGGAGCAGCAGCTGGCCCAGCCCAGCCTGGCCAGGAGCCAGGGAACCTGGGAAAGCCATCTGCACTCCCAGGGGCTGGCTCTGCTGGGCAGGCTGGAATTTCAGCAGTGTCTGGAAGCAGAGGTCTCAGGAAAGGCTCTCTCCCTCCCCTCTGGCCCACAGTGATGCCCAGGCTCACTCAGAATGTTCTGGGGGCAGAGGGTGCCCAGTTCCTCCCCTGGTGCCACAAACAGCCCATCCCAGAGGCCCCTCTGGCAGATGCTGCCAGCCCAGAGATCCCTTGGTGCATTTTCTTTTCTCCTCTGCAAAGAGCCTGTTCCAGCAGCTCAGTTTGTGTTTTGGCTCATAAAGCCCAGCCAGACCCCTTGGCTCCTCTCCACCAAGGAGGAGGAGGAAAACACCCCTTGCCTGCTCACCCAGACCCTGCTTTGGGTTTTCTGCAGCCCAGCCTGTCCCAATTGCCTCTCCAGCCTCCTCCCTCCCACTTCCATTTTCCTCCTGCACCAGAAGGGAATGAAATCAGATTTATGGAATGGCCTGGGTTGGAAGGGACCTTACAGATCCTCTAGTTCCAACACCCTGCCATGGGCAGGGCCATCTTCTACCACACCAGCTTGCCCAGAGCTCCATCCAATCTCTTCTTGGGCACTGCCAGGGATCCAGGGGCAGCCACAGCCTCTCTGGGCTCCCTGTGCCAGGGCCTGCCCACCCTCACAGGGAGGAATTTTTTCCCCATATCTGATCTTAACCCACTCTCTCAGCCTGAAGCCATTCCCCCTTGTCCTGTCAAGTCACGCTTTTGGACAAAGTCCCTCTCCATCCTTCAGGTACCAAAGCAGCTGCTGCCAGCTGCCCCCTGGGCTGCCAGGGGAGTGGGCACTTCCCCAGGGAACCAAGTGTTTTCCAGTGGCAGCCCTGGTTTGCTGTGACAGCAGCTGGCAAAGCCACAGGAATGGAATTTGGACCTAACCCTTAACAAAATGCTCCCCCAAAGCAAACCAACCCCCCCTCCATAAACCCCCCAGCAATGGCACAGATGAAGCAGCAGCTCCAGGGAGCTCAGCCCTCCACCTGGCCAGGCAGAGCCCAGAGCTGGAGCATTCCCCACCTGCAGGTCGAAGAATTTGCTGTAGCGTCGGTAAATGACCTCTGTGCCTCCACTGGACCAGGTGACCTTGATGATGTAGACCTGGAGGGAACAGAGGCAGAAATCAGAGCAGGGACACCCAAAATAAAAACCCTACACAACCCAAAAAGCTGCCAGGGCAGCCCCCACAGCTGGGTGACAACCAGATCACTTCAGCAGCACCACAGCAGAGGGAAGCCTGAATTGTTGAGCCCCACTGCTGCAGCTTAACCAAATGCTTATTTCTGGTGGAGAACTGAGCTCTGTGGCCCTGAAGAGAGGCACACATCGAATGTGAGGTGACACATCTGTGTAAAAACACGGCACAAATCCCTCCAGACACAGGAGTTAATAACTAAACCTCGGCCACCCCATTTACAGCTGCAGCACCATGATTTGATGCTGAGATGCCAGGGCAGCACCTGCAGCAGCCTGGTTGCTGGAACGGGGTCTGAAACTCCACCTGTTTGGGGTTCTTACTCATGACAGGGTGGAAATCAGGGTCCTGATCCTTCCAATGCCACAGGGTCAACCCCAGTCACTGCAGGTTATTCACAGACCCCATGACCAGGCTTTAACTGGTGATGAGCACAAGAACAAAACACCAAACCCAGCCCATTTCGTCACTAATCCTTCTGTGAGGGACAACGAGCAAATCACAGGATGAGGTAATTACTGCTCTAACGTCCTCCCTTGTTTTTCACAGAAAGCAGAGATAACCCTTGATGAGGTGCCAGTGCAACACCCAAGCGATACAAACCTCAGATTGATAACAGATTGAGAAGCAGCAGGGGGGGTTGGTTTTTTCTCCTGACTCAAGTCCTAATTTCCACTGGAAATTCAAGTATCAGTTCCTTAAGAAGGACCAAACGTTCAGAAGCCCAGGTGAAGGGACCTGCCAGAACTTCTGCTAGCAAAATCAAGTATGAAGGCTCTTAAAAGCTGATGTTTTGGTATTTAAAACAGAATTCCTCGGGAGTTTCACAAGGTTTTTCCCACTGAGATGCCCATTTTTTCAGATTCTGGCATGTGACCAACATCCTAAACCAGTACCCAAACTCAAACAACCAGGAGAGAGCAACACTCAGTTACTTGAGTTTATCAAACCTACTCAAATCCTGTGCTGAAAATCTGCCTCAAATCTCACCCTGCTGCTCAGAGGGCAGAGCCACCAAGGTGAGGGGTGACCAATTCTTCCAGTGGAATCACTTCCAAATTAAGACAGAGGCAGCAAGAGGGAGCAAGTTCTTATTGCTAAAATAACTCCCCTGCTTTCAAACCAGTAATTCAAGGTCCACTTTTGTTGAACTTGGGTTGGAAGTGACCTTAAAGATCATCCAGTCCCCCCAGTTCCATGGCAGGGACACTTTCCACTGTCCCAGGGTGCTCCAAGCTGGCCTTGGACACTTCCAGGGATCCAGGGGCAGCCCCAGCTGCTCTCCTCATCCTCACAGGGGAGAAGCCCTTCCCAAAACCCCATCTGAACCTGCTCTCTCAGCCTGAAGCCATTCCCTGCCCTTCTTTCCTCCACAACCTCTTGTTTGGAGGTGAAGGCCCTGCATCAACCCAAGGAAGACAGCTGGATCCTCCAAGGCAACATCTGCTCCAGCTGTGGAGGCCTGGAAGGACCACGCTGTGCTCCCAGGGAGGGCAGCAGCCCTGCAGCAAAGCAAGGGTTAACCTGATGTCCACACCCCTTCCAACTGCTTTACCCGGGCTGCTGGGCCAGCATGAGCTCATGTGGGCTGGGAGCTCAGCTGATATCCCAGTTTCTCTTCGCAGTCCCCAGCTCTGCTCGGGGTTATAGCACGGCTGGCTGCCTGCCTGGACACAGCCTTCCACTGGGGCAGCACCAGGAGCCAACTCCTCTTCATTGTTTATCCCTCTCCTGCCTTTATTTGGAGTCAACAGCTTATTAGACTGGGATTGTAATCAGGATGTGGATACACTCGAGCCAAAATAATTCAGAGCTCTTCAGGGTAACAGAGCCACGAGGTTTGAGGGCACACCAGGCTTCCCTGTGTCCTCTCAGCTGGGGGAAGCAGCTTTTCTGCTAAGTGCTGAGCTCACTGCTGCTTTGCTGAATGCAGATCTCCCAGGGGTCAGGGGAAGAGTTTCTTGCACATCCCTGTCCAAGAGCAGAAAGGTCTCCAGGGGCATCTCCTCAATCTGCTCATGGAAAGCAAAGATGGGGAAACCCACAGGGACAGGAGCTCCTCAGTATCTATAAAACCTGGGCAAAGCCAGCTTCCTCTCTCCTTGGGGATATTCCTCATCCCTCCAACAGCCCCATCCCACCGAGGGGCAGAACCACCACAGAGCCTGGGCCCTCCCAATAGCTAATCCAGTCCCAGAAACAAAAAACAAGCACCAGAAAACAACTCCAGTGCTCCCCTGACCTGACAACAAGTGCAGATTTGGAAAGGTTTGAGCAGCACACTCAGCCCCCCAGAGAGCATTTCCAGAGGACTGGGCAGGAGGCACTGAGCTCCCATAAATCCCCTTCTTAGGGGCTTTTGGAAGACAATTTCAATGATCAAGACAGCTTTAAAACCATTGCACTTGGTCTGAAGCTTCCCCTCCTGGCCTGGCACTGCACCATGTCCTGCCAGGAGCAGCCACCACCAAGCAGCAACCCAAATAACCCAGATTTTGCCCCAGCAGGAGCCACCCCATCAGCTGCCCCCTCAGCCCTGCAGAGGCTGCCCTGAGAAGAGGCTTTTTCCCCAGCCCATGTGTGGGTGAGGACATGTGGCAGCAGCTGACAAGTCAGAGGCATGGCAGAGGCTCTGGGAGACTTCCTGATCCTGCACTCTCATCCTAAGTTTCACTGTCACTTGGTATTTGAATCACTTGATTTTTCGACCTGAGAACCAGGGCTTCATGAAGAAACCAAAACAAAACTTGAAACGGTGAAGAGCAGCACAAAAACATTAACTAAAGCTACTCCCAAGCCAGATGGCAAAGGAAAGCTAGATCTCATGTTTAAGCTTCAGGACATTTTTACACCACGGATTTTGGCTTATGATTTCTGAATCTCTGAGTGCTGTTGGGGACGTCATCTGGAGGAAAAGGCAGAAGGAAGAGAAGCCATTTACAGCTCTTTGTCCCTCTGTCTGCAACAGCCTCAAGCCATCTTAGCACAGCAGCAGAAATCGGGCAGTGCTCAGCAAGTTCAGCCCATTTTTTTTTTTTTTTCCCTTCATGGGTTCTTCTCCAACCCTGATTTCTCCAGAAATCCCACTGAGAAACCACCTGCAGGGCTTTCCCTGGCACAGCTCTGGGGTGTGCACCCTCAGGGATGGGGCTGGCACTTGGATCCTGCTCCAAGGGGGCTTGGGCTGGGTCCCCAGCCAAAACCAACAGCTGAGCTGTCCAAATCCCAAATCTCCAAACATCTGCAGCCCTTCCCAGGCCAGCTGTGGGGTCTGCACCAGGGCAGGGAAGGAGCTGAGTCGGTGAAACCCAGGAAGGGTGGCTGCCCTTCCTCCCTCCCTCTGGAGAGGACACCTGGGAGCCTCCAGCCCTGGGAGGTGCAGGAGCCACAGGGACAATTCCTGAGGTGCAGGTGGATCTTGTTTAATGCCAGGTCAGGGGAGTATTTCTCATGAACACCAAAGCCTCTCCGTGCTCCCATCAGAAATGGAACAGATCCTTCACTTTTGCAGATGCAAAAGGCTGAGTACAATGGACTCCACTGGAATTGGGCTCCCAAATTCCTTGGGATCCCTGCACCACAAGGAAATGGTCACAAATCAGCCACTTCAAAGTCACCAGTTGAGCAGTGTGACATCAGGAGCACCAACCCCTGCCCAAATGGATTCCTAAATGGAAATACAATTTGGAAAAAGGGGATCTTGCCCCAGTGGGCACCATGAGCTCAGTCTCCTCCATCATCCCCCAGCATCTGTCACTGCTGTCCCCTCCCCAGCACCTCTCTCAGAGGGAGAACAGGCCAGTGGAAAATGGGGCTGAAAACCTTTGGAAGGGAACTGTCAGCAAAATGACAGTTTGCTGCAAGAAAGGCAAACGGCACCTGGCCAAGCTGCCAGAGCTGTCAGAGGGAGCTGCACAGCCCCAGGGAACACTCCTGCCAGCAGAGAGCCAGAGGGAGACCCAGGACAGCCCTGCTGGGCAGGGAGAGAGCTCCTGGAGCCAGCTCAGACCCCTCCAGAGCCACGGCAGTCACGGGGACAGAGGGGATGGGAAGCCAGTGCGAATCTGAAAAGGGCAGCCAGAGATTTCCTTTTTTTTTTCCCTTTCTTTTCCTCTTGTAGAAATGAAGCAGCAAGCCCTGGGAGCAGTCAGCCACCAGGAGTGTTTTTGCAGGGACTGCTGGAAATCCCTGGTGCTGCACACAGAGGTGGCTCCTGGTGACTCCCACTGCTCAGAGGGACAGCAATTCCCAAATCCTTGGTCCTGCCCTTCCCAAAGAGGAACAAAGTCCCACACAACAGCACGGGGAGAGAGAGGAGCTGATTCAAACTGCTGACTCGAGGCAAGGAAATTAAGAACAGATACTGAAAAAAGAAAAATAAAATAACAGAACCAGTTTCCCGTTCTTAAACACGAGGCCGTGTGACCTCGCAGAAGAATCACTTCTGGACTCCTTGCATAATAAACACACCAGGACAAGCTGGGAAGCAGCCTGGGCTGCTTAAATGTGAGCAGAAAAAAGGCAGAGTGAAGGTGAGGAAAACCTAGAGCTGTGGTTTCAGCTTCTCTCCTCCAACAGGAGTTTTCCAAAGTTTTTTGTGGAGATTCACACGGCATCCTGGCAGGGGGGGGCACCATAAATCCCCCAAGAAAGGATGTGGGAGAGGGCAGCTGCCTGGGAGCTCTGCCTGGCACCCACCCCGAGCTCAGCAGCGTGCAGGTGGAGCCCAGGGGCAGCTGAGCCAGCCCACACCAGCTCCCCTGGCACGGCTCAGCCTTCCCAGGGGGCTCTGAATGATCCCAGAGCTGCCCTGGCATCCCTGGCCCAGAGCTCCTGCACACAGACATGCTGCAGAGCAGCACCAGGGCCACTTGGAAAGTCACCCCCATGGCAATGCAGGGGCACCAGAGAAGGTGCCCAGCCTCCAGCAGAGCTCCTGCAGCAGCTCCAGACACAGCAGGGGCAGAGCTGTCTGCAGAGCTGCTGCCAAAGCCTTGGAGCCTGTGTGGTCTCAAGTCCAGGGAGACTGTGCACAATAAACCCCTCTGTGGAAAACTCCACATATTTAAAGCATCTTTCACCAGCAGAGAGGAAAAGCATCAGTCAAAAGCCATCAGACTTTTGATTTTCACCCACGCTACCCCCGACCCTGAAAGGAGGGGAGATGTGAGAGCCTCGCCCTGCCTCCGGGAAACCCAAAGGGGCAGAGAAACCAAAGGAGCTGAGCAATGCAGCCAAGCCAGAGTGGGTTTAATATAGAAAAGGGAGTGGGAAATCGTAAGAGGAAAAGAGGGGAAAAAAAAAAAAAAGGAGGGAGGTGGCTGGAAACAAAGAAAGTTCTTGGCACCAAGCTGCTGTGCTTGGCCCCTCTCCATCAGCCCTCGCTGCCGCAGGCACGCCGGGCTGGGGAGGGGACAGGGGGGCTCTGGTGCCATGGGACACCAAAGTTGGGAGCAGGAGAGGGAGAGCCGAGCCCCAGCTGGGGGGAGCAGACAGCTTGTGACCCCCTCAACCCTCCTTTGTGGCTGGGGAACTGGGAGAAGGCTCCTGCTGGCATGGGGGAGGTTTTCCAGCAGCAGCTGCAGGGCACCAGGGATGCTGCCCAGAGCCCTCTGGCGAAAGGGGAGGCAGAAGCAGCAAGGCAGAGCTGCAGGGAGCTGGGTTAGAGGGATGGAGGCAGCAGCAGGGCAGGCAGATCCTCACCACACACCCAGCACTGCCAGCTCTCCAATCACCCCTTTGGTTTGTCCCCTCTTCCCACCCCGCTCTGGGCACCTGGCAGGGCACAGCACGGCCTGAGCACACTGCTGGCGCCAGGCTGGCACCCCCACAGGCTGTGCCAAAGGCAGGGACCCCCAAGGACACCCTGCTCAGACCCCTCAGTCACACAATGCATGCCCCAGCCCCACTGAAGGTCACACATATGGATTCTCCTGTTTCCTATTTCCCACTGCAGCACCACAGGGCCGGAAGACAGAGATGCCCTCCACAGCAGAGCTGGGGGGATCAAGGTCAGAGAGGATCAAGGTCAGAGAGCTGGGGGCAGGCAGAGGCCAGGGATGGCCCCAGAGCTGCAGCTCCCTGCTGGGATCGAGTGTGAGCATCAGCTTCCCACAGGGAGCTGCTCCTGCCTCGGCAGCCAAGCCCAGGCAGGATTCAGCCCTTCCACAGTCAGGATTTTTCAAACGTGGCTGTGGAAGAAAAACAAAGGAGGGGTTGAGTTTGAGTGCTGGTTTTCATCCACAAAGCTAAGAGGGCTCCATTAAACCCCAAGTCTGCTGAGAGGGGAGCTCTTGGAGCAGAGCAGGGCCAGACACAAGGACAGGGCAGAATTCCCACCAAGTTCCCTGCCTCACTGGGACAGCATCATCCAGCTGACAGGAAATGGGGTGAGACACAGCACAACCACAGGATACAGCAGCAAAACACCACTGAGGATGCTGAGAAAGCCCTCAGACCTTTCAAGGCCACCAGGAGTCAGACTGCAGCTTGCCAGGCTCTCCCTCATCCCTAGTTTGGTAATCTGGGGACACTCCACTGCAGAGATTTCACACCACTCATGGCAACCTCCTCCTTCCTCCCTGAGCTCCTCTGGCTGCCCACAGGACATTCCCACCATTCCAAAGGCATGCTCACCCTTCCCAGGGGGACAGCACAGGGACCAGGCATCCCCTGAGCCCCTCTGCAGCCAAACTACCAGAATGACTCACAAGGGCAGAAATGACACTGAAAATCCAGCTCAGCTCTACAAGGTGACACCATGCCAGGTGCCCACGGAGTTCTGCTCCAGCTGGGCAACCAGGGGGCCACAAAGCTCAGGGCATGGGGCACGTGTTCCTCAGCAATACCTTCAGCTCTATAATCACAAGGCACTAAAGCACCACTGAAGCTGTAGATTGGCAGCTCTGTCCTCGTGTCAAACACTCCCTAATCAGCTCCAGATAAGCAGCAGGGCTGGGCTACACGAGGAATGAAACCACAAATGGCCTCAGCACCACCAGGAGCAAAGACACCTACCCCATCCCATCACAGATTCCACACCAAAAATATCTAACACCTTCACTTTTTGAACATGGTCCTCCTCAAATTTGTTTTGTAGATCCCATTAGCCAGATCCCACCACTCACTGTTAATTATTTTCACAACCCAGCAGCCACAAATGAGGTCTTCACCTCCTTTAAAGTTTTGCCATCTTGTTTGCTGGGCTTGCAAAATAAATGTATGCTGCACACTTGGTTTAAATTTCCCATCTGCAGGGATACATGGAGGATGGAAGTCCTGTGAGAACATAATCCAGCTTTCCCAAAAAATCTAACCTACCCAAACAGCATGCTGTTGAATGGATATACATAATTTTGGATGGTGCTCCAGAACGACTGTTTAAACCTATACAACTCTGGAAATGTTCCTGGTAGGCAGAAATGGAGATGGGATTCAATGGCATTGCTATTAACACATAGAAAACACAAGGTGCAGCTGTAACAAAATGAAAAGTCCTGAAGCTTGCCCAAGGGAAAGAAAACCAAAGCTGGATTTAGTGGAAAAAAGCTTTATTTTAGGGCTCTACTCGAGAATAACAAACACAATACTATAAAAAGGTCCCATGTGAAGTCCTTTAAAGGAAAATCCAGTCTGTTTCAACAATGGCTTTGTTTTGGGGCTTTTCTGGATAAACACTCGTTTATCAGAGACTTGGCCAGAGCAGAGAAATGACAGTCAGCTACTCTGTCTCCCACAACGATTATTTTAAACTTTCCTCTTGGACTTGGCCTCCTCAGACTGGCAGGGTGGCCCCGGAGCCCTCGCTGGCAGCACCCCTGAGCTGTGATCACCTCACACAGGACTCTGGGGGAAATGGGACTGGAAATGTTACCTCAGCCACTGCCTGGAGGGTGAGTGCCCTTTTTACTCGGATAACACCTGCACAAGGATCAGTCCTCAATGCCCCTGCCAGGTAAACACCCATGAAAATAAAGCTTTAAAACACAAGTGGAGTTTGAGGGCGCAGGGCTTGGGTGCCCAGCTGAACCCTAACACCCAGCTCAGCACCTGTACCCAGCCACCCAAACCCTGCCCAGCACCTTGCCCTACAATTTGGGGAAATACTGTGCCTCCTGCTTCACAGCAGAGCTGCAGAACAACCAACTTTTTGTCTCGGGCAACACAATTCTTGTTGTGTCCATTACCCAGGTGAAAGGCAAACCACAGCAGCCTGAATAGAGCCAGCCCTCCCCACTGCAGGTGTGAGAAGGACTTTGAAACACTGGCAACATCTCACTTTTCTGGGACGGTGGAATTCATAACTTTGTGCTGTGGCCTCATCAGGAGCAACACAATCACACCTTTGTCCAGCAAAGAGGAGCCTCTGGCTGATGCAGAGGAGCCCGAGCAGGGCTGGTCATCACAGAGGCAACAGGAGGAAAAGCCAGCGTGGTCCTCCAGCCTCCCCAGGGCCAGGGGGTCCTCCCCAGGGGCAGGAGTGCTGCCTCAGGGATGGAGCAGAGCACATCTGTGTGACGGCAGAGGGCAGAGGGCAAAGGTTTTACACGGACACTTCGTGGTGGACTCAGATTTGTGCTGTGCCAGCAGCCACTGTCTGCAAACGATTCAGCCATGATTTGCTGCCTCTCCCTCTCTTTGCAGGAGGAGGAAGGGATTAAAAAAAAAAAANCGGCTCCGGCGGGGCACGGCAGGGGCTGCGGAGAGCAGAGCAGCTCCCACGGGCCATCCCAGAGCCCAGCCCGGCCTCCTTACGGGCCCTGGCCCCGGATCGGCCAAGACAAACAGCAGCGCACATCGCTCCGCACGTACGCGCTGCTCCGGAGCGGGGCACGGCACAGCCGCGGGGAGCAAGGCTGCGATGGGCACGGCGGGGAAAGGGCACATCTGGAGCCGGCGCCAGGCTCGGGCAGGGCTGATAAAGCTCCAGGCAGGGCAGCAGGAAGAAGGGGTGATGATAAGGGGGTGGATGGCAGCGGCCGCGCCGCATCCGTGATGCAAAGAGAGACCCCTGTGCCCTCCCCTCCTGGAGCTGGCTGCCCTCAGCTTTCCTCCAATTGTTGCTCAGTGCCACAAACCAGCCCGAGGGGACCTGGAGAAGCCCTTGATTTCCCAAAAGCTCTGACAGCCTGGCGATTCTGACAACTGGCTCCAGCCAGAGCAAACACCACATCTGCACAACCCAAACGTGCCACGAACAGTGTGTCACTGGGTCACCCCTGTCTACGGCAGAACGGGAGGGAAGAACATTTGGGTCTTTGTTTTACGGGTGGTGCCAGGATTCACCCATAGGCTCTCCACGGGTGCTTGGAAACACACCAAAGTTTAAATAATAAAAAAGAAAAAAAGGAGGAAAAAAAACCACCTTCAAAACCAGACAAACCCACAACAGTTTGGAAGATGCCCCGGAGCACGCAGGAAGGCTGGGCAGGATGCAGGGGAGGACACGAGGGCTCCTTCCTGGGGACCGAGCACTATCCAGGGAGCAGAAGGCAGGAGCCGGGGGGTCCCTTTGCCCCGGGACTCTGCGACCAACAGGTCCCAGGCCCCGGTGCCACGCTGCAGGAGCGGGCACGCTTCAGCGC
>VXBS01000428.1:120095-130409 GCA_013400255.1 Sitta europaea
TGTGCGGGAAGGCTCCAGGTGTGCTCCCCCTTACCTGTTCGTGCGCTGCATCACCCCGCGGTGGTTCTGAGCCCCGCTCGTGTTCCCGTGTGTCCGCCGGCAGCCGCATCCCTAAAGGGGGCAGGAAGCGAGCAGGGGAAGGTCGGTCCTGCCAGGTCAGCAGAGCTGCCTTGCCCGGGACTAGGAGCGTGGAGAGACTGGTGACAGGGAGAGGAGGAATGGCTCCAAACTGGGAGCAGGTTGAGATTAGACATCAGGACGGAATTTACCGTGAGGCCGCGGCACAGCTTGTCCAGGGAAGCTCCATCCCTGGAGGTGTCCAAAGCCAGGCTGGACAGGGCTTGAAGAAACCTGGGATAATGGCAGGCTTCCCTGCCCATGGAAAGGGATGATCTTTAAGGTCCCTTCCAACCCGAGCCAGTGCATGATTCCATCCCTGTGAGCCAGGAGCTGCCCCCCTGCGCCCAGCTCTCCTGCTGGCACCCCTGCTCTGTGCCCAGCTGTGCCAACAGAGGAGCCAGGACAGTGCCCGGGCACTGCTCAGCATCAGCGTTTACCCGTGGCCTCTGCCTCCCCAGCAGCTCCTCACCACGTGCCAGAACCACAGCTCTCTCCCCCGTTGGGCTTTTAATTACATTATAAAGTTACTCAAGGCTTACACTGGCAGGTCATTAGTTTTCATATGAATTTAATTTAATCATAAACAACTCATCTCACTCCTTAGCGGCTCCTTAAATGTGGCTCTTTTTAATACTATTAACTTTGCTACAGCCACCCCAGAGAATTAATGGAGGTGCAGGCAGCTTGCCAGTGCTTTACTGCCCCTCCCCAAGGGCTTGTCTTCATCCTCCTCCTCCTCAGCCAAGCCCCAGAGCACAGTGGCCCTGCACAGGTGGCTGCAGAAGGGTTGCTGGGATGTCTGAAGGGGACATCAGGCCCCTGGTGGCTGCTGGGGTGCAGACACAGTGCTGGGTTGGACCAAGCTGCATGTCCCCCCCACTCCTGCCCCAGTCAGCACTCCTCAGTCAGATGTGTTTTGCAGGCAGGAGGACGTTGGAGATGAGCTGTGGGATCCTCCCTTCCTTGTGTCAATGTGACATTCATGTGGGATGCTGGGGCTGGGCCTCGAAGTGCTCGTGAGGAGCCTGGGATAGCACCAACATCTGGAACTGCAGCTGGGGATGTTGTGTGGAGTGTCCAGGCTGGAGCAGAGGGAGTTTTACTGGTTTAAAAGCCCTGAGAGATGCACAGATCCTCCAGAGCATGGTGAGGAAAACATCCAAAGCAGCTGGTAAGAGAGGGAGTGTACACTGAGATGTGGAGCAGCAGAGAAAGCTGATTAAGAGAGGAATGAAACAATTTCTGGTCTTCACATGCTGAAAAGAAGAATTAAGGAAGAGAAGCACCTAAGCATCAGCACTGTCCTCCCCCCTGACCTGCTGGAGGGATCCCATCACTCCTGGCCCTGGCAGCACCAGGCACTGGCTGCAGCCTCGCAGCTAATGAGCACCCAGGAAGCAGCAGGGCTTGGAGAGAATCCCAGCTCAGGCTGCAAAATGGCTCCTGGGTTTAATTAACAAGTCTAATGAGGGCTGTGGAGAGGAGAGGAGGGTGGCTCTGCATGCTGACCAGATCACCTCCCTGGGGGAGAAAGGCTGGGAAGCCACTGTGGAGAGGCAGAGCCTGCCTGGGGCTCTGCTGTGCCTCGGTCATTTATCAAGGAATCTGTCAAGGATTTGTGAGGGAGCCCAAGCAGGGGTTTGGGAGTGGCCTGGGAGCCCTGTGCTCAGCCCACACCTCGGGGATGCTGCTGCAGGCCAGCAGAGTTGTGGCAGCAGCACATCCCACAGAAAGGCTGGGGGCTGCAGCTGCAGCTGAGGGGAGTTTCAGGATAAACACTCCTGCCCTGCTGCCCTAAGCAGAGGCTGAAGCTTCATGAAGCCAAATAAAATAAAATAGCTTTGATAAAATAACTGTACAGGGGAGGTCACGACCTACCCAAGAGTCAGGCTCGTGCACTCTCCCTTGTGTCTGTCAGGATCAGCTGAGCAATTTAAAACAAGAAGGCAAACGACTTCTGAGGAGCCATCCCTCAGCTCAGATGGATTTCTGCACGGCTCTAAGTGGACTCCAGCTGTTTGGGCACAGCTGGGCAGTCCCTGGGGGCTGCCTGGTGTCAGGGAGGGGATGGAATGAGAAAGCAGTGCCCACCCTCAGCCCTGACTGCAGAGGGGACACTGCCTGCAGTCACCCTGGCACGGAGAGCCCACTGCTGCTGCTCGCTTGGCCATTTGAGAATTGGCAGATTGTGCCAGGTGACTGAATGTCCTGGTCCCCTCTGTGTACAGAACAAATGCATCCCTCTTCCCTGAGCCTCCTCACAAAAATCAGCCAGAAATGATGCTCCTACCCCCACAGGGGACAAATCCCTGCAGCTGGAGCCCGGTCCAGCAGAGGTTTCCCATTTCACCAGGGCTGCATCTCTCTAATTCTCAGCTGCCACCAGGAATGATTTGCCACTGCTGTGAGCCCTGAATTGCAGGGTTTAGGTGCCACCCATCCCAGCCAGGCTGGCAGCAGGCAGCACCCATCCTGGCCAGGGGGAGCAGAACCCACGCAGGGGATGCTCAGCCCTGCCATGGGGGAGCCCCGGGAAACTCCTGAGGGGCAACGCTGGAAAAGTATAAAAACCCCGAGGAGCAGCAGGGATGTGGTGGAAGGAGTGCCACAAAGAGTGCAAACCCAGGGAAAGGAGGCAGAGAGCCCTTCAGGAGCTCCAGTGCTGTGCCACCTAGTGAGCGAGAGGAGCAGCAGCAAACTCCCGGCTGGAATTCGGGTCCAGAGCAGCCCGGGATGGGCAAAGCATCCCCAAAATCCAGCCCCATCCCAGCCAGGAGAGGGGCAGCAGCAAACAGCAGCAGCAAGGCAGGGCCAGCACCTCCAGAGAGACTTGGATCGCTCAAGCTGTGCAGAGTTTGGCATTTGGGGAATGAACCAGTGGCCACAGCAGCAGCAGCACACGGCAGCGTTCGGCTCCGGGGGTGCAGAGGATTCTCCAGGACTCCTGCAGGGACAAAGGGAGCACAGATGCAGCCGTGGGAGGAAAGCACTCAGGCACAAGCCCCAAAACTCCCCCTGCCTGCCCTGCTTTCCTTCCCCCAGAGTGCCATCCGCAGCAACTGCAAAAGCCCTTGGGCAGCCCCGAGGGGTCTGGAGCCCAGATGTGACAGGACCTAAACCACAGGGGATGCTGCAGCTGCTGCAGCACCAGGAACTTCTCAGGGCTGTCAGCTCTGGTTTGAAAAAGTCAGAAATATTTTTACTTTCGCTCTGCTTTCAGCGTAGCACCTGGACGAAATTGTAGTTATTTCTGGAATATAAAGTACTTATAAATATGTGTTAAATCCCCATGGTTGAAACTCCCCTCAGGCACTGCCAAGGACATGCAGATGAAGTTAAATATTCCCAGGAGATCTCCTGCTTCCCTGGGATACACTGAGTGAGACCAGTGTGTCCCAGGAGACAGTGCAGTCCTGCTGTACATAAACAAAATGATTAATTACGTGTCCTCAGCTACTCCATTCCTTGCTGGCTTGGGGAGCAAGGAGACAGGAACCCTCAGGCTTTGCTCATCCTTCTCTCTGCTCATTTAAAACCTCCCCAGCAACACCTTACACTCCCAATTCCATCTCCTCTTCAGCACCTCACCTGGACTCCCATCCTGCACTTTTACCCGGGCTGCACGCTGCCAGCAAGGTCACATCCTGCAGGAAATCCGAGGGTGAATTGGCAGCTCCTGGCACAACCTTCCAAAATTGAGGGTAAACCCCCCCCAGCTCCACGGGCTCGTATCAAAGCTGCCCTAATTTAATGTGGTGTGTCCTTGGCAGAAATCGATGGAAGCAGCAGGGGAACAGTCCTGAGCAGGGAGCAAAAGGCACTCGGGGGCTGTGGGGGGAGCTTTTCTGAGCAGCCCAGCAGAGGAGGCAGAGATTTCTCCCTGCACCTACAGGGCAAAAGAGGATTTTATTTTTCTCCTCCCGAGCAGAGGAGAGCATGGGGACAGACAGGGAGGCATCCCCAGGTCCTGCCAGCAAAACAAGGGAACTGAAGCCTTAGGCTGAGAGTGCTGTTAAAGCCAGGCCAGGTAATTAAAAAGAAGGATCCATGCAGAAATGCTTTGCTCTCAGGGTGCAATACTCACTCCTCACCAAGCAGGGTCAGCCCAGCACCGTCTGAACACACACTGAAGGCAGCCAGGGAAGGCTGCTTGGCTTCAGCTCCAGATTTTCAGCTTGCTGGCAAAGATGTCCCTGCCCCTGAGCAGCAGGAGAGGCTCCAGCTCGGTTTTAAAGAACTGGAGGTTCAGCCTTGCAAAGTTCAAATGCCAGAAGTTTTGTTAAGTCAGTGAAACACAGAGAAGAAGCAAAGCTGAGGTTACAGCTGGCAACCAGGCACAAAATCAGACCCATGCCCAGGTTTTTCAGTCTGTTACTTTATTAGAGAGCTCTTTACATCAGGGTGGTGGCCCCACTGAATATATTTTACAGAATATTAAAAAACCCTTTTTATTCAGAGCCATGTTTTTAAAAATTGTGTCACATCCCCTCCTGCAAAGCAAGCTGGGTTTAATTGTGGTTCCTTCTGAGCAGGGAACAACAAAAAAACCCCACTTTTGCAAGGAGGGAAAATGATAACCATGCTGTAAACATGACAATCAGATGATGTGCCCCCCTTCTAGGCCAGGGACACTGGAGCCTGGCACACCCCAGGAGAACACAGAATACAAAAACGAGTGGACAGAGCCATTCCCACCTCTGTTAGCAAGGCTGTGATGCTCTCTGAAAATCAGCTGGACTGGAGGGAGGGATAAGTGCTTGACCCCAGGGGCATTGCTGTGGGAGCCCCCAGGCAGTGTTTCCTCATGGCTGCAGGTGTGCAGAGAGGGATGGTGCTCCTGGGCTGGGGGAGAAGGCACCAGAGGCTCCCTTCAGCTCAGGAGGGGACACTGTGCTGCAGGACAGCTTCTGCAGGGCCCTCCCAGCACAGGCCCTGATTCCTGAGCCATAGAACAGCTCCAGCCTGGCCCCAGCAGGAGCAGAAGCAGAACCAAGCACAGCTGGGGCTGCTGTAACACACTCCTGACCTGACTGAGAGTCTCCAGTCAGCCCCTTGCCCATTTGGGAACATCCCATCAGCCTGGAGGTATCACATCTGGAAGGCACAATCCTGGAGAGGGGGCAGGAACCCTCCCTGTGTTTATTAACAGAGACATCACTGCTGTGCAATCAGAGGCAACCTGGAATGGCCCAAAGAGACAGAGCCTGGCTAGCTTGAAGGAAGGTTATAAATATGGATTAGGAGCTCTCAAAGGGTAGGAAATGCACTCCCCAGACAGAGTTAAAGACCTGGGGGCTGCCTCCTTCAGCCCAGTACCTAGAAATGAGGCACATCACACACCACCTTTCCCTGAAATGCCAGTAAATCAACAGAGGGGACTTGAAAATAACAACTTTTTTTTCTTATATTTTCTTTTTTTTTTTTTTTTTAAAGCAGAAATATTTTTTTTCTTGCTAAAGAAACAGGTCTAAAACAAACAATGTTGTCCAGAGAAAAACTTAAGTGCTGCCTTACACCTTTGGGTTGTGTAAAGAAGAAGGTGCTGCCAGTGAGGCCCCTGACCCCCTCCCCAGCTCTGTGCTCCCAGTCCCACCCAGCAGCCCAGCCCACCTTGTGCATGGGGAGGGGACAGAAAGGACAGAGGACCTGCTCTGCCCCCCACTCCCAGCCAGGAGAACCATCCAAAAAGCTGTGGCACATCACCAGGAGATGAGACAGTGGACGAGGAGATGCTGGGAGCAGCAACCCCCTGTGGTTCCACTGCCCCTTTGTTCTCCCAGACCATGCTCTGCAGCCATGGCCCGCTGGCCAGGCTGCCTGAGCCACACAGCCCCACACAGAAAGGACTCAAAACCCAGCCTGCAGCACCTGGGGGAGCATGAGAGCCCTGGCAGTGCCACCCTTCACCCCCACAAGGCAGTGCCAGACACTTCAGGGTGTCCCCGCAGGACTGGGCATTGCCCCCAACCTCCCCCTCTGCACTTCCACCTCCTGGGGAAGCAAAGCCTGCAGCCAGCTGGGCAGTGCAATCAGCCCAGAGTGCCAGCTGGGTGCCAGAGGGGCTGGGGTGCCAGTGCTCACAGAGCAGAAGCATCTCTGGGAGGACATCCAGCCCCTTTCTGCACAGTCTGTGTAGGGAGGAGGAGGGATGGAAAAACCCAGCCCTCCCTAGGTAAAACAAACACCCCAAATCTGTCTCTCTGTGGCAAAAAAAGGGCCACAGTGTAGAGGAATGAGTCTAAGGCCAAGGTGAGTTTAAGACAATACCAAAGTTGCTCTGCCCCAGGCCAGGCCTTACAAAGGACTGGGACAGGAGCAGCCCTGCCCTGAGAGGCTGCTTCTCCTGATCAGAGTCTGAGCTGACAAACCCAGAGAGCACCAGGCTCACCCAGGAAGCATCCAGCCAACAGTGCAAGTACAATCCAGAGAGGGTCCTGCCCCAATTTCCAGCCTGGAGCTCCTGGCAAAGCCACCCCAAGTTCCAGTCAGCATCCTTCAGAGGCCACGTGGATCCCCAGCAGAGCGTGGGGACAGGAGGGTGCCGTGGCAGGAAGGGGCTGCTGGCAGGGTCTGCCAAGTCCAGGTTGCCCCCTGCAGCCCAGGAGGACACAGCCAGTACCAGCTGCTGGCCTGCCAGGTGTTACAAGCTCTCTGAGGAGCTGAAGGGGACAAACTTGGCGTGTTTGGTCGGGGACACTGGCACCTGTCCATCGCCCTCCTCGCTCAGCTTGAAGAACATCTCCTGCTCACGCTTCTTCTGGTTCAGCTCATCCTCCAGGGCCTTGAGCAGAGAGAACAACACAAGAGCTGTGTTTGAGATGGTTCTGGAGCTATGGGCACTGTCCTCTCCAGCCAGCCAGCCAGCCAGGACACCCTGCTCACACCCAGGAGGCCCCACCTTCTTCCGTGGTCTCAGCTTGTCCCGCCACTCCTTCATGTGCTGGTTGTGGTTCTCATCCAGGGACTTCAGCTTCTGGGTCTCGTGCTCGATCAGGAGGTGACACTTCTCATTCTGAAAACAAATCACCAAACACAGCACCCGTCAAGCAGCTGGGACTGTACACCCAGTGGTCAAACAGGGATTGGATTTATCTTGGCAGAGCCATTCAGAGCTCTGAGCTCCACGTTTAGACACGGCAGCAAAAACCTCTCAAGGCAAGAGCAAGGGGACATCAACTCCTGAGAGTCCTCTGCAGCCACTCCTCCAGAGAGTGAGAGCTGCACAGGCAGCTCTGGGAGACCAAGCCATGAGTACCTGGAGGTGCTGGAGCTCGTTGGTGTTGCTCTCACACTGGGCCTGCATGTCCTTCATCTGCGACTCGTGCTTCTGCTGCTGGTGCAGCCGCTCTGCTTTCTGCCTCTTCTCCTCCTGCAGAGCAAACTGGCAGAGGGAAAAGCAGGTGCCCGTGTAAGCAGCATTGCCCTGGGCTCTGGAGCTGGCTGAGACACCAGCCCAGCTCCCATTATTGCACAGGAAAGAAGGAAAAGCCCCGAGCACGCTCCCCAGCACAAATCACGATGGAGACAGCGCTGAAAACCACAAAGCAGAACCAGCAACAAATCCTGCAACAGCTGCATTTCCCCAAATCCCCTTCTCCCCACAGCAAGCCAAGCCTCAAGTGGTGCCTTTGCAGCCCTGACCTGTTTGATCTTCTCCCTCTGCTCGGCGGCGCTGCCGCTGGAGTGGATGTGGAGGCTCTTCTTGTACATGGCCATGCGGGTCTTGCCCTCGCTGCGCTGGATTTTGGGCAGCCGGGCTCTCTCCTGCTGCTGCCGTGCCTTCAGCTGCTCCAGCATGCGCTGGTTGTAGCGCTGCATCTGCTCCCTCTCCTGCAGGAACACGGGGCTCAGAGGGGCAGGGACACCCCCCCCAGCCTCAGGAGGACACAGGCAGCTGGTGATGCTCCGGAGGGATGAGAGGGGAAGGATTGAACGTGGTGGGAAAGCAGGGGAGAAGGGGCTGGAAGTGCCACTCTTCACTCCCTGCTCTGGGAATCCACCATGCTGAATGATTGGTGGCAGATTTCCACAAGTGGCCCCCCCAAAATTCCCAACTTCTCGCACATTAAGTGCGCACACATCCCAAGCAAGAAGGTTTTATTGCCTTCTTGACACCAGCTTTATTCTGGTCCTTTTTCACTAATAATGACCAAGCCCTTTAATTCCCAACCCATCCCTAGAATCGCAGAATTCACAGAATATTCTCAGTTGGAAGGGACCCACAAGGATCATGGAGTCCAACTCTTAAGTGGATGGCCCATATAGGGATTGAACACACAACCTTGGTGATTCCTACCAAGCACCCAGGGACACTTTGCTGACCCACAGCAGGGTGGGAAGGGGCAAAGCCTTCACCTTCTCATGCTTTCTGAGCAGCTCGTGCCTCTGGAGGAAATACTGGTCCTTCAGCTGCTGCTTGATGAGCTGGTGCTTCTCCTGCTGCTGACGCTCTTCCAGATCCCAGATGCAAGCTTCCCGGTCTGTGGGGAGGAGAAGGAGCAGGAGATCACCCACCCTGGCCTCTCATCCTGGTCACACCGAGGGTCCCAAGCTCAAGAGACCTCTGTGCACACAAACAGTGCAGCAGATGTTGGGGGTGATCATTCACCCCCTGCTTTCCAAGAGAAATTGGTTGCAAACCATATTGGAGTGTGATTTCTTGCAATTATGAAGCCTAATTGGTTCATATTTGTAAAGCACTTTGAAGATTAAAGCACTAAGTATTATTATTGTTAAACATTTAGACAGGACCTGGCAAGGCTGTTTTTTTCCACATCCCATCCTGCCAGCTTGCAACTCTGTCACAGCATCTGCTGTGTGGGAAGAGCCAGGGCTGGATAAACCCATGGTTACAGCACTCCCTCCCAGCCTTTGCCACCCACCTCTCATCAGCTGCTGCTTCTTGTTGAGGCACTCACGCTCCTTGTCACAGATCTCTCTTTTGTTTTGGGCAGTGATGTTCTTCATGGCCTGCTCCAGGTCCTCCTTCTGCTTGGCCAAAAACTCCTCTTCCTGTTAAAAGCCCACCATGAGCCCTCCTTCTGCAGCAGCTTGGAAAGCAGCTGCTGGTGTTTCAGCACCTGCCAGGCCCTCCAGCAGGAAGGAAGCTTCATTTCACAGCACTTTTCCCAATCTTGGAATTAGGGGGGATCTTCCCTGAGGCTCACCATGGTTTGTTTTTTCTGGGTGAAGTCGTCCATCTTCGCCTTCAGGTTCCCTTTGCGCTGTTGCCGTGGCAGCTTCTCCACCTCGTTCTTGACCTGTGGGCAGGAAATTAAATTTCCCTGTAGGTCACTTTAGGCCAGGAGCAACGCCAGCTCCAGGGGCTGAATAGCTCAGGAATCACCCAAAAGGCCCTCAGGAAACACAACAGAAAGGCTTTCAAGAATCACCCAAAAGGGCCCTCAGGAAACACCCAAAAACACCTCAGGAATCACCTAAAGCACCTCAGGAATCACTCAAAAATGATTCTTACAGGAATCACCAAAAAGGCCCACAGGAATCATCAAAACCACCTCAGGAATCACCAAAAAACCCCTCAGGAACAACAAAAAGCTCCTCAGGAACTGCCCAAAACCACCTCAGAAACCACCAGAAACCACCTCAGAAACCACCCCAAACACCTCAGGAACCACCCAAAAGCTCCTCAGGAATCACAAAAAGCTCCTCAGGAATCACCAAAAACACCTCATAAATCACCAGAAACACCTCAGGAATCACCAAAAAGCTCCTCAGGAACTACAAAAAGATCCTCATAAATCACCAGAAACACCTCAGGAATCACCAAAAAGCTCCTCAGGAACTACAAAAAGATCCTCATAAATCACCAGAAACACCACAGGAATCACCTAAAGCATTCAGGAATCACCAAAAAGCACCTCAGGAACCACCCAAAAAACACCTCAGGAATCACCAAAAAAACCCTCAGGAATCACCTAAAGCACCTTAGGAACCTCGAAAAAAGCCCTCAGGAATCACCTAAAGCCCTCAGGAATCACCTAAAGCACTCAGGAATCACCTAAAGCACTCGGGAATCACCTAAAGCACTCAGAAATCACCAAAAATTTCCTCAGGAATCACCAGAAACCACCTCAGGAACCACCAAAAAAACACCACAGGAACCACCTAAAGCACTCAGGAATCACCTAAAGCACTCAGGAATCACCAAAAAACACCACAGGAACCACCTAAAGC
>VXBS01000428.1:130630-165499 GCA_013400255.1 Sitta europaea
CCTCCCTCTTCATGTGGCGGAGGTGCTCCAGGAAGCGGGCGTGCTGGCGCTCCTGCCCGGCGCGGATGCGCCGCGCCTCGTCGCGCCGCCGCAGCCCGTGCTCCTGCTCCATCCTCTCGATCTGCTGCTTCTGCTGCCGCTCCAGGTTCTCCAGCTCCGTGTCGTAGAACTTCTTCTTGGCCTGCAAAGCAACGCAGCAGCTTCTGTTAGGTTTTTAAAATATAAAAATATATTGTATTTTCTTGATTGTTTTTGCTCGTCTGGGCTTTCCTGGGTTTCTGAGAGCTCTGTGAGCTTGGCTTTCACCTAACTTGTCTCTGTGAATGGTTTCTGTTTTCTCCCAGCCCTGTGTCTGAAGNACCTTAGGAACCTCGAAAAAAGCCCTCAGGAATCACCTAAAGCCCTCAGGAATCACCTAAAGCACTCAGGAATCACCTAAAGCACTCGGGAATCACCTAAAGCACTCAGAAATCACCAAAAATTTCCTCAGGAATCACCAGAAACCACCTCAGGAACCACCAAAAAACACCACAGGAACCACCTAAAGCCCTCAGGAATCACCAAGAAGCTCCTCAGGACCCCCCCAAACCCACCTCAGAACACCCCCAAACCCAAGAACCGCCTCCTAACCCGCCAACCGCTTCCCCCTCAAGTTCCACCACGAGAAACCCCGACCCTCCCCGGGGCAGAAGAAAACATCTGCCCTCCCTCCCTGCCTCCTTCCCTCCCTTTTCCCACCTCCCTNGTATTTTCTTGATTGTTTTTGCTCGTCTGGGCTTTCCTGGGTTTCTGAGAGCTCTGTGAGCTTGGCTTTCACCTAACTTGTCTCTGTGAATGGTTTCTGTTTTCTCCCAGCCCTGTGTCTGAAGAAGAGCTCAAGTTATCTTATTTCTTGTGTTCAGGAATTTGTTTATTCTTTGTTATCTCATATTGGTTCCCTGGCCTGCCACAGTCTTTCCCTGCAGGTGCTTAATGCCCACAAACCCCCACCCTCTGCCCGTGCTTCAAATCCCACAGGGGTTCCTGTGATGCCCACGTTGTTGCAACCCAGAGAGCATCCCCGTGTGGGGCAGCTGCAGAGGAGCTGGCTTCCCAGCTGGCTCCCCAGGGTTCTCCCTGCCCTCCTACCATCATCTCCTGCTCGAAGCGCCGCAGCATCTGCTCCAGCTGCAGCTGGTGCTTGCTGTTCAGCTGGGCCTGGTTCCTGTGCTCCTCCTTCTGCAGGAGACGCAGCTCCCGCAGCTCCTGGCGCCTGCAGAGGGGCAGGGGGGGACAGAGACACCAGGGGTCAGGCAAGGGCAGAGAGAGGGTGCTGTCCCTGAAAATCAGCCTGCTGATTTGTTTGGGTATGATGGAGTCAGTGCTCATGAGTTGTGAGATAAACCAGGATCATGTTTGCATTCCTTTGTGCAAAGATCTCACCTGATGGACTTCTCAAGTGCCCAGTGGAGATGGAGAGGTGGGAACTTCTCTGTGCAATCTCTGGGCACTGCCCAGAAACTGAGAGATACGAGGTCAACAATAAACTGGAGAGTTCTTTTCTTCCTCTCTGCCTGAACCCCTGTGTGTGTGTTGCTGTGTTCCCTCTGTGTCACAGTGACAGGAGGGGATGGGCAGAGATGGTCCCATGCACAGAGTGGAAGCTGCCCCTCCATCCCACAGCCCCTGCCCCTGCTTTGAGCACAGGCAGAGGGAGATCCCAGCTGCCCCACGTGCTCCAGGTGCTGGGACGCTGCAGGAAGCAGGATGCTGCTTTATGGGAACTGCTGGAGAACCATCAGCCTTCACAGCTCCTCAAACAAACCCTGGCAAGGCTCCTGAGGAGGCTCTGCAGGCACTGGTGCCCCCCAGCAGCCCAAATCCACGTTGGGGCAGCTGGGTTAGTGCTCATTGCTCCTCAAATCCCAAGCTGGACTGCTCTGGCCTGGCCTCTGTGCTCTGTGTCCATTCTTATTCACACCTGAGTGGCAAAAAGGGCAGTTCTCCCAAATCCTGACCCATTTATGATGACATTGCATCCTTCCCCTCATCCAGCTCACCAGTAAATGAGCTCTGCTAATGAGCTTTGACATAAATCTGATATTGGGGCTGAGGAATAAGGCAGCCACAGGGACACAAAGTGTTTAGGACAAATTATCCTCTCAGGGAGTCCCTGAGAGCAGCAGGAGAGAGCCTGGAATTGGGCATCAAATGAAACAATTTGTATTTTAATTATTTTAAGAGCCTTTCCATTTCAGTGCTAGAAGCAGCATTTCCTCTTTCTCAGAGTAAGTCAGGGAGGTTTGAAAGCTGTAAGATGTGCAAAGGAGCCATCCAGCTGGGAGGATACACCCATGAATATTAAATAATGCTCCAGGAGTTTACAACTCCCTTGGCCTTTCTGTTAATGAAGTCTGAGGAGAGTCGAGAACAAAAGGGAGAGGAACATCTTAAGGAGCTTTCTGAGCTGATTTCCACTGAGCCAGGCATCTGCAGCCCTGGGGACACGTTCAGTCATCCCCAGAGGACAGAGCCAGCCCCAGCAAACCCCCCTTGTCACAGCCTCGCTGCGCCTGGAGCTGAATCCCTCCTTCCCCTGTCCAAGACAGAGGACAAGAGGAATTTAGGTCAGCTCTGGATCAGCTCACAGAGAGGAAAACCCTGCCCTCCCTCCATCCCACTTGCCTGAGGAACCTCATTTCTTCATCCTTCTTCTCGTCCTCGCTGATGATCTTGGAGGTGGTGACGCTCACCTCCACCCCGTCCACCACGAACTTGCGCGTGCGCTTCAGCGTCTTCTTCTGCAGCCGGGCGTCCTGGGGAGGGCAGGAGGACACGAGGGGCCCCTGAAGCAGCTCCCCAGGGCTGGGCTGGAGCCCTCAGAGCAGTTTTAATGCTCTGCTGGTCGTGAGGAACACACAAGGAATCCACACGGGGCACAAAGCATCAGTGAATTTGGAGATCCAGCCTGGCGACCGAACCACGGAGCAGAGGGACTTCAACCCTGAAGAAACCTGGCCCACCTCCCAAAGACCCTTCCTCACCAGGATCTGACATGGCTTACAGCCTGAAAAACCCAAAAAAACTCCTCTCCCCTTCTAAAGGACTGACTCAGAGAGCAAATCTACGTGTGGCATTGTATTCCTCCTCCTCCTCAAGGAGACCAGGAGTCCTGGAAAGGTCGTGAGGAGGGGGAAATTTCTGTGCAAGAGCAGCACATTTCCAGTCATTAGGGACTGCAGGCTCCAGTGGGGGATGTTGGCTCTCCAGCTCCCAGCAGGAGGTGGGGAAAGTTTTGCCAAGAAAGGTTTTTGGGCACATTTCTGTGCTGGGAAGCTCTCACTCATGCAGGCAACGTGACAAAGGTCTTGTGCAACACATCCCTCTGCCCCTTCAAGCCACATTTCTTCTCCTAGAGCTCAGCAAATACCATTCAGTTATTTTGCCTCTTCTTCTAAGCCCTGCTGACCTGGGCAGCTCCAGGTCAGGCACTCCCAACCTCCAGGGAGCTTTAGAAAAAGCCAAGAAGCCCGGGAGGTCTTTGTGCAATCCCTGCAGACACAAACCCGGCCAGATTTAGGGCAGGTTGGGAAACTTGAGAGGCACAAGCCCAGATGAACTTTTCCCTGGGATCAGGTGTGCTAGGGAAGAGCAGCAGAGTGATGGACTATGGATAAAGTTTAGCAAGTCCCATTGGGGTTTCACACTTGAGCAGGGACAAGTCAGGCTCGTGGCGTGGTTCCTTCACACAAAACAGACACAAGACATCAGACATCCCCTAGATTTCAGTGGCCTGGCACAGAAGAGGACATGTGAACCTTCAGCAGCTCCACCAAGAGCTCCTCCTTCCCTTGAGGACACGCCACATCCCCCTGGCACAGCTCAACCCAGCTGAAAATGGAAAACAAACCCTGCAAAGCTTTCCCTAGGGCAGGGTTCCTCCCTCCTCCGTGCTCTCCAGCACCCTCTGGCACCCCTCTCACCTTGAGGGAGATGGAGCCACTCTCCCTGTTGAGGGCCAGGTCAGCAGACAAGGAGATGCTGAGGTCCATGCTCTCGGAGGCCGAGGTGCTGCCGGAATCCGAGTCCCTTTTGGAGCCAGGGAATGGCCCCAGCGGCTCCAGGCTTCCATTGGCCAGCTTCTCCTCGCCCAAGTTCTCCAGGAGGACACTCTCTGGTCGCTCCACGATGCTCTTCCTCTCTGCAAGGCTCTTCCTTTCCTCAAGGCTCTTCCTCTCCTCCATGTTCTTCCTCTCTCCAAGGCTCTTCCTCTCCTCCACGCTTTTCCTCTCCTCGATGCTCTTCCTCTCCTCCTTGCCCAGCCTGGGCTCCTTGTTCCCCTCTGTTTTGCTCCCCAAATGTCCTGGCTGCAGGATGATGTCCGGCTTGTCCTGGGCGGCCGAGGTGGCCAAGCTGGGTTTTGTGGAGTGGTTGCTCTCCAGTTTGTCACTGTCACTGCTCACCCCTTTATCTGGGACTTTGTGGCTCAGGCCCTCTGGGGTGTCCTTGCCAGTCCCCACGGAGCCATTCACAGCTTTGGGCAAGGAGGAGTCCGGGGGTTTCTCCCCATCAAAACTCAGCTGGCTCGCCTCGGAGGGGTCCCGCTTGTGCTTCCCAGGGGGCTGCAAAGACAGGCAAGGTGTTGGGTTTGGCACTCAACACAGCTGCAAGGGCTGCAGGGCCCCTCTTCAGAGCAGAGTCACCCTGAACTAAAGGCTTATTGGGAGGGAATCTCCCTTTTAGGACATCTGCCCTGGTTTCGTGGCCCCAAGGATCCTGGGTGGAAGGAAGGGCAACAATAAAATCCCCAGAAGCTGCCCATCTTCACAGGCAGATGAGGAATTTGCACAAACTCCTTTTCCCATGGCTAACTCTGCAATGGATGAGCCACTTCCCTCTGTGACAGAGATGTGTCCCCAGGCAGCTCTGAGTGTCCCCTTCCAAGAGCCCAGCCCAGGGGCACATCTGCCCAGCTGCCCCCTCAGGCTGCTGGTCCCTCCACGTGCTGCTGGCTTTGCTTCCACTCCAGCCTCTCCAGCCTGCATCAGGGCTTCTTTTCCATTTTTTCCCCCCATTTCCCTTTTTTTCTTTAACCACTTTTCATGAGCCCCTCCTGTGAATGGACACCCCAGCACCATCATTCCTCCATGCCCTTGGCAACCACCAAACTCCAGCCCCTCCCTGGCCAAGCAATCATCTCCCCCTCCACCTGGTGTGACCCAGAACAGTTTTTAGAGGCTGGAAATTTTGCCAGGTTCCTTTCCCCCAGCACAGCCACAGTGGTGAAGCTGCTCACCGAGGCAGACTCCGAGGAATCCTCCTCCTCTGCTTCCTCCCGGCTCTCCTCGATCTCCTCCATCACCTCAGCCTTGGCCTCGGCCACCAGCTCCCGCAGGGCTCTGTTGCTGGTGACCTTGCTGACAAAGGGATGCTGAAAACAGAGCACAGGGGAAGTGTGAGGTGGCCAAAATCACACCTCGAAGAGCTCAAGGGTGACTTTTGCTTTTCAAAGACCTGAGGGTGTGGTTCTTCAAGTGTCACCGGGATTTAACCCCCGAGGAATTCATGGGAGAGGAGTGGGGCTGATCTCAGGGCAGCTCTGCTCACAGCTGCTCCCCAGAGCTGATTTGTGGCAGCAGCACCCCCCAAAAATAAACAAGCAGCATTTAAAGGAGGGGACATTTGCCCAAAGAATGTCACCAGGAGCAGCCTGCAGGATCCCTGGGAGCAAACTGAGCCTGGGGGAAGGTTTAACTGGAATGGGGCTGGAATCACTCAGGGCTCACAGCGGGTGTTGGTGCTGAGCTGCAGCAAAAGGGCAGAGAGTCCCTGCACCAGCACACAGTGAGGGAGCTGCAGGGAACAGCAGCTTCCAGGTTTTTGCTGTGATTTTGGGAAGGGACAGCAGGAAAGGGATTGAATTTCAATCAGGTAGAGCCCAAGCTGGCTGCCACGTGGGCGTTCTCAGGCAGCAGGAGCTGCTTCTGTTCCACAGGGTGTCCACAGGGGCTCTGCAGGCTGCTCCAAAGGGAAAAACCCACATTGCTGATGCTTTCTGGAGTATTTTATAAGCAGAAAAGTGCTATGAACTTTCTAAACAAGACAGAAATAATGTGAAACCAGTGTGGGGTCCCCACCTCCAGCAGCTGGGCAGCACTGGGCCGGGTCTCTGGGTTCTTGTCCAGTGCCTTCTTCAGGAAATCTCTGAACTCCAGGGACCTGAAAACACAGCTGGTGGTGAGAAACTCAGCAGAGCAAAGGCCTCAAACAGCAGAGGGATCAGCTTGATCCCTCAGCAGGTTCTGACCCAGCTTGCAGCTGGCCACCACGAGCATTTCACTCCCAGGGGAAACCCCGTGCTCAGTAATTCTGAATATTTGGACGAGAAGCAGCAGCAGCAGGGCCAGGTCAGGGACCAGCTTTTGCCTTTAGCTGTTCTGGGACTGAGCCCCAGCCCCTGTGCCCCAGGGGCAGGACAGGACAGAGCTGCTGTCCCCCAAAGGGAGCCCACAGCAGGAGCTGCTCGGGTCAAGGAGCCACCCCCAGAGCCCCAGTGGGACAGGGTGGCTGTGAAGGACCAGCAGCCCCATAGGAGGGCACCCTCAGCCTGCAGAGTGCAGCTCTGAGCTCCAGAGCGTGGCCCTGATGTCACTCCTGGCTTCTGAGCAGCTCCCGAGGCAGCATTCCCACCCTGCCTGCTGCCTGTGACAATGTGACTGCTGTGACAAGGCTGTGACTCCAGGGCTCTGCCAGTAATTTGCTGCTGGCTGACCTGCAGCAGTTTTTATGACTTATAAATAAGTAAATAAATAAATAAACTTAAATTAACTGGCTGGTTTTCTTTTACATGCAGAAGTGGCTTTCCAGACTTCAAGGAAAGCAATTCTAGAGCTCTTGACCATTTCCAGGTTTAGAGAAAAAGCTGCTTTTTCTACACAGGGGTTGTTTTGAGAACAGCCAAAGGCTCACCCCTGTTTTTGCGGGGGTTCTGTGGGTGAGGAGCAGCTCTCCCTGTGCTGCCTGGACTCTGTGAGCACAGTGTGAGCATCCTGCCCTCCCAGCCCCCTGCACACAGCTGGACCTGTGACACAGCTAACCCCCTCCCCAAATGGAAGAAAACTGCTGAACCCCAGTGTTTTTTCAGTGTGTGGGCTGGGAGGAGCCCCCCGTGCTGCCCCCTCACCATCTGGAAGGGCAGCTGAGCGTGGGCGGCTCGGACTTGGCGATCTTCAGCAGGACCCTCATGGGGTTCAGCTCGTGGTGGGGGGGCTCAATCTGGGCCATCTCGATCAGGGTGATGCCCAGGGACCAGATGTCAGCCTTGTAGTCGTAGGGAGTGTCCTTCATGGTCTCACACATCACCACCTCCGGGGCCATCCTGCGGGGCCGGCCAGCAGCGATTAAACGCTTCAAATAATCCACAGTGCTGCACAAAACGCAGCTTTCCCCCCCAGCTCCGCGTTTCAGAAGCAGCAGCATCTTTTCCCCGGGTGCAGCCCCCTCCCTCCACCGCAGAGCAGCCCCTGCAAACCCCCGGGGCCGTTGACATCTGGCACGGATGTTGTTTCAGAGCAGCAATTAATCCCCGCAGTTCCACTCCTTGGGGGGATTTAGAGGTTGGGTTTCTGGGGCTGGGGACTCGTTTCCCATGTGCTTGGAGTGGCTTCAAAGCCCACCCCACCCCTGGGTGTGCACCCGTGTGTCCCTGGCTCCAAGCACTGTGACCCAGAGCTGCCACACCACAGCTCTGGCCAGGCAAGGAAAACCCTTGAATGGGCAGAAAACGGCCAAGAATCCCCACTGGAATCCTTCCCCCCCAAGGCACCGTGTCCAAAACACCCCAAAGCCAGAGCCAGCTCCAGAGCAAACCTGATTCCCTCGGTGAGCACAGGGACTCACCAGTAAGGGGTGCCAATGAAGGAATCTCGCTTCTGCAAGGTTTTCATGTTCTTGGCAGACACTCCAAAGTCAGCTGCAAAGAGCAGGAACGTTAGAGGCCGGAGGAGAAGTGAAAAACCCTTCTGAGCTAGCACACTTGGCTGAGCCACAGGCTGGAGAGCAAGCAACACACACTGGAGAACGTGATACCACGGGCTGTGTCCTCCGAGCTGAGCATCAGGAATTAAATTTGGGTTGGGGGACATGACCCCCAGGATTTTCCTCTCCCATGTATCATAAAACAGGCATGACAACCCCCTCCTGCCAAACCTTACACGTCTAGGAGGAAATTGAGCTCTTTTCTGCAAGCAAAAGCATCTCCATGGCAGATTTCAGGGCTTATTTCCTAGCAAAAAAGCCTGATTTTAGAGCAGAAAAACTAAAGTGCCCTTACATTCCTCCATAGCAGATTTCAGGACTTATTTCCTAGCAAAAAAGTCTGATTTTAGAGCAGAAAAACCAAAGTGCTGTTACATTCCTCCAGAGCAGATTTCAGGGCTTACTTCCTAGCAAAAAGCTAGGAAAAATTTCAGAGCAGAAAACCCAAAGTGCTGTTCTGTTCCTTCTCTCCCTTCCAGCCACTGCAAGAAGCCTCTCCCTGATTTTGTCCCTTCTGAGTTGAAGCCAACCCAAATTAAATTTGAGCTGCAGAGGGTTCTGAGCCCACTCCAGGTGGGTTTGCTCTCCAGGACAGCCCCGGGGGCAGCTGGAGGAGCTGTCCCCACCTGCAGCCTGAGCTCAGGGTGTCCCTGCCCAGGTCCTGCAGATGAATCCCCCCTCTCCTCCCCCAGCAGGTCACTGGGTGCCAATTGAACCCCGGGGCAGAGCGAGCTGGCAAAGGAACCCTTTGGCAACCCTCGCCCTGTCACCACCAAACCTGCTGTGCAGATAAGAGGAATTCTTGCAGCTCCCAGCCCTGCCAACTGGCACCCTGCACAGGATGCTCAGCAGGCCAAAAAAAGGCTCAGGAATTGGGTTCAGAGAGGGATTAAACAAACTCAGGGAGGAAAAATCCATCGGGGGCCTGAGCGTGGCCCGCAGCTCCATTTGCCTCTCCCTGGAACAAAATCCTCCTCTGCTCCTTTCAGCAGCAGAGCATCCCTCAATCCCAACCCATCCAGCTGCCCCTGGTGGAGCCTGGGGTGGTGGCAGGCACTCACCGAGCTTGATGTCCCCATCCTGGGTGAGCAGCACGTTGCCAGCCTTCAGGTCCCTGTGGATGATCCTCTTGCTGTGCAGGTAGTGGAGAGCTTCCAACATCTGCCGGCAAATCACCTGGATCTGGGGCTCAGTCAGGCCCCTGTCCAGCTCTGCAGGGAGGGACAGGGATGGTCAGCAGGGCAGGGACAAAGGGAGCAGCAGGAAGGGCCAGGTCAGCCAGCAGAGCATGGCAAAGCCCCTGCCCCCGTGTCAGAGCAGCAGGAGACGATGGGAGTCAGCTGGGGAAGGGGATTTATTCCCTAAGCCAGCACTTGCAGCAGAATTCCCACCTCTTGGAGCTGCTGGCTCACAGCTCCCTCCTGGGAATGCTCAGCTGAGGCCCTGGAACAGGGGGTGAGGGGGAGGAGGAGGAGGAAGGAGCCAGAAATGTCTGGGATGGGGTCTGAACTGCAAATTCCCTGACAATTTGGGAAGGCAGGCAAGCTGGGTCTCACTGAGCTGAACGGGGCTGCAGGACAGCAGGGTCAAACACAGGCAGGAACATCAGCAGCCCTCATTCCCCAGGGGATGGGGGAGCTAGGGAATTATCCCTGCTGTGGGGATGCAGTGTAGCCCCCCGAAGATCACGAGGGACACAGAGATCTCCAATTTCTTGTTCCAAAGGAACAAGATTGAAATGCTCAGCAGGGTTAGCCCTACCCTCTGCTCTGAGCTGGGCTTTTGGGCAGCACCAGTCCCAGAGCTCAAGGAGCATTTGGACACTCTCAGGCATGTGATGGACTCTTGAGGCTGTCCTGATGATTTTCACTCTCCACACAGCATCTGGCAAAAGGCAGTTCCATTTGGCCTCGGGTTTTGTACATAAGATTTTGAAGGACAAACCCCAGCTGCTGATGGGGAGGTGGAGCAGGCAGCATTCAGCATTTCTGAAATTCTGGGATTTACTGATTCTGAATTTACAGATTCTGGGAGCATTCCTGAGCAAATCCTCACCCTCTCTCAGGGGTCCCAGAGCTACAGCCAGGCCAGTCTCTCATGGTTTTCTATGCTGCCCCTGCCAGGCCCTCCAGAGAGGAGCCACAAATGCTCAGGAGCATTTTTATACTCCAAGAAATGGGTAAACCCCCCCTGCTGAGGTTTTCCACAGCATCATTCCCTCCAGCACTTCAAGAAAGGTATTTTTTCACACAGTGATTTGGAGCCACTTTAAAGAAGTTCCCTAAAGGAGGGACAGGGCTCAAGGGCTGAGTTAAAGATGATAAATTTGGTTCCTGGAAATAAAAAGAAAGCAGGGCCTTGGGAAAGATCCGGGCTGACAAAGAGTAACCCCCAGGGAGATGTGGCTCTGTCCCAGGGCTCCCAGGTGATGTCAGTGTCACAGCTGCTCTGCACAGGGATGTCACTCCCAGCCAGGGCTCTTTTGGGGTACAGCCACCCCTCCCTGCTGCCAGCAGCTCGCTCTGTGTGGGAGGGACGAGTTAAAGAGGGGAGATTGCTGCAAACTGCAGTTTATCAGAGCTCTGCTGCCTCACCAAATGACTGATACCATACAGAGAAGTCAGCAAAAAGATCTGGGGAAATTCATCTTGACAGGCACCCGGCTTAAACATCTCAGCCCTGCTGGGAGCTGTGGGACGCCAAACACCCAGAGCCCCCAGCAGACAAATATTGAAATTCAGCTTTCCCCTGCAGCCAGACTCTCCCTTCTCCCCCTGCCTTGTGATCTGCTGATCCCGACAGCATTTAAATCACAAAAGGACAAGAAAGTAGCTCCAAAACTCCCCCAGGGCTGTCACACCTTCTGCTCAGGGTATAAAACAGGCAAAGCCCTGGGAGAGAAAGGGCAGCGGTGGCACCCGTGCCTGCCATCTGTCTGAGGCTGCTGCTGGGGTCGTGCCAGGGGGCTGGAAATGCCCTGTGGGCATTCCAGGGCACATGGCACAGGGCAAAGGGCACAGAGCTGCCCTCACCAGCATCGTGGGGAAGTGGCAGGAGGCTGGAAATGACCCGTGGGCATGGCACAGGGCACAGGGCACGCATGGCACACATGGCACACAGGGCACAGGGCACACATGGCACACATGGCACAGGGCACACAGGGCACACAGGGCACACAGGGCACACATGGCACACAGGGCACAGGGCACACAGGGCACAGGGCAAAGGGCACAGGGCTGCACTCACCCAGCATCGTGGGGAAGTGGCAGGAGGCTGGAAATGCCCCCTGGGCATGGCACAGGGCACATGGCACAGGGCACACAGGGCACACATGGCACACAGGGCACAGGGCACATGGCACAGGGCAAAGGGCACAGGGCTGCACTCACCCAGCATCGTGGCATCCACGGCCCCACCGGGGCAGAACTCGATCATGATCTGGAGGGACAAAGAGAGAATTAAAGCCAGGCTGTGCCCCACTGAGGAGAGGGAGGGACGAGCAGCCCAAAGCTGGGTTCGATGCCCTGTGTGGCAGAGCTGCCCCTCAGCCCCAGGACACGTCCCTTGGGCACTGCAGGAGCGAGCCCCGGGCTCAGATCCCACACTCTGCCCCCCTCCCAGGGACCCTCCCGGGGCTGTGGCACCCCCAGCAGCCCCACAGCTGATGCCCACCCCAGCAGCAGCTTCAGGACTCCGAGCTGCCCCTGTTTGCATCCCTCCCTGCCTTTGGAGCAGCCCTGCCAGCAGGATGGGATAACTGTCATAGCTGCGAGCTGACGTGGCTGAGAGACATCAGGCAGGATATTCCCTGCCAAATGAGGGATGGGGAGGGCTCTCGTGTCTTTAGGGTGGTTTTTTTTTTTAACTATTTTTATTTCCCCACATTGCTCAGTAGTTCATTGCTCTCTGATTTGGAGAGAGGGGGAGCACATTCCCTGGATTTTGCTGGTTTGCTCCAGGGATGTGCAGAGCCCTGCCAGCCCCACACATGTGCTTGCCCTGTCCCTGCCATCCCTCCCAGCTGCCCCCAGCACCTCAGGGGTGCAGATCCTCTGCCCTCACCTCTGCACAGACTCAGCCAGAGCTGCCCCGAGCTGCCCCTGATTCCCTGCTCCCCTCTGGGGCTGCTCAGATAAACTGATTACAGTTTCCAACAGGCAGGGATTACAAGGGACAAGAGGTGCTTCACCTCTCCAACCAGCTCTTCTCCCTGTCGAGGTGACCCAGGGCAGCATTCCAGAGTGCTGAAATGCCAGAGTTGACTCTGAGGACAGTGCCTGAGCAGTGTTTACCAGCTCAACTCTCCAAACCCAGCCAGAGCAGGTCACGTTCCTCAAAGCAGCTCCAAGGAGCTGAGGGGAGAAGGTCCAAGCTCCCTGATTTGATTGCCATGGTTTGATTGTGCAGCTCCAGGAAAGCCACATCCCCCCCTTCAGCTCCCCTGCACGGGCCAGGCAATGCAGTGATCTCCTGGGAGGAGACAACTGGAGCTGGGATGCAGCAAAGCTGGAATTGCTCTGTGGGAATCAGGTCCCAGGGGTCACAGAGGGGACAAACTGAGGTGCCAAACCCAGGCAGGTGTGACAGGGGCACCACTGCAGGAGAAGAACCAGGGGCCAGGGCTGGGGGAGCATTGGGAACAGGCAGGTGGGGAGCAGCAGCTGGGAAGACAATTGACCCATTCCCAAAGCAGGAGCACCAATGCCCACCTGGGCAGCTCCAGGTGGGAGTCTGGGGCCAGCAGCACTTTGGTTGTTGTTTAATACCTTGAACCAGAGCACCAGCAGCTTCCTGAGCAAATGGAAAGGCAGGAATTGGCTCCTGCCATGGGCCCCTCCCTGAGAACCACCCTGTGCCCCACTGTCACCCCAAAGAGCTCCAGTAGGGTCATTTCAACCCCTGGCTTTTGGGGTGTTCCTCATCACATTCATCAGAGCAGACCAAAACCAACAGGGGCCACCAGCCCTGCCTGGGCTCCTCACAAAATTCCAGTCAGGTTTGCAGTTTGGCAAGGAGAAAATGAGGAGAGCCAGTCCCTCTGAAGCAGCATGACCCCCTGTGTGTTTATCCAGGCACAGCTGGGCACTGGGAATAGGGGAAACACGGAAAACTTCAAAATGTGCATTTTTCAACAGGGGCAGAGATGCCAAAGAATAGTTCTGGGTGTGGCCAGATGGGGCGAGCAGCTAAAATATAACGAGCTGGTTCCAGCCTCCCCCCCCAAAAAAATCCTCTTTAAACAAACACAGCTGGCAATGTCCCAGATCATCCTGCAAGCACACTTCCTGCCAGGAGCAGGGCCAGCCTGGAAAGCGTTTTGCCATCGAGGCAGAAGGAAGGCAGGCCTGGTGACTGCAGCATCTGTGTGTGTGAGCTGGGAGCACCCACACCTCCTGCTGCTGGAGCCAGGAGCACTGGGGGCTCTGCAGCCTGGAGCAAACATCCTGATCCTGATGATCTCCTCTGCCCAGGAAATCCAGGGGCTTCCTCACCAGAGGCAGCTGGAGGGACAGTGCCACATCAGAACTCCTCCAAATCCAGTGTCAATGTTTGAGTCTCCAGCCTGTTACAGCCACCCCAAAATTCACTGGTAGCTCTGTTTCTGACTCCACAAGGGAGTGACAGCCACAGCCAGAGCCCCCAGCCCCAACTCCCAACCCAGCCCCCAGCCTGGGGACTCCCAGCCCCCTGGGCTCACTCCCAGCTCCAAGGGATGCTCTGGCTGCACACAGCAACAGATTTGGGCAGCTGGGTTGAAGGAGGAAGGAACTTGCTCTCACTACCTCTGAAAAGCTTTGTGACAGTTTAAATAAAAAAGGCTCTTTTCTCCTACATGTTTAACAGAACAAAAATGCAGAGGTCTGCAGGCAGACACCATAAAACCTTTCCTTTTCAAAAAACCTTTGCAATGGGCAACATTAAATTTAAATGTTAAAGCCCACTGAAGTTAAAGGGCTTTGCTGGTCACCTCGATTTTTCCCCATGGCTCATCTTAATTCTGTGTTAACCACAGCAGGATCTGGAAGCATTTAGGGTCTGACAAACCAGGACCAGCCTTTCCTGCCCCCAGGGTGGCACCAAGACCCAGCCTGGGCAGGACAGCTGCTGCCTCCTGGGTGTGCCTGAACGCCTGGAACTTTCTGTAGGGCTCAAACAAAAAGAAAAACCACGTGCAGAAAGCTTATCTCCAAAGATAATTTCCCCAAACACTGCCCAGCCACCAAGGGTGGGTCAGCTGCTGGCCCTGGGCTGGGTTTGGCTCTTACTCACCCCACTGGCACTCAGGGCAGTGCCCACGGGCCTGGCAGCACAGCAGAAAAACCTCTGGCAGGCAGAAAGGGGCACAGGGGTGGAAAACAAAAGCCCTGAGCTGGGAAAGCTGGGGGCAGCTCCTGCCAGGGGTCCCTGGGTCAGAGCAGCCCTTGGCTGGCACTGGGGTGGGGGCAGCCTGCAGGCTCCTCCTGGCACTGTGCTGCTCCTGCACCTGGAGGGGTTTGGGGTCACACAGGTGCTCAGAGCTCCCAGTGCTGTCAGGGGATTTGTTTTCTGCTGATCTGAGTATTCTGCAGGCTCACGTATGAGATCCTGTGCAGGATGTGGGTCTGCATGCAATTAAGGAGTCTCATTAAGAGCCTTCAGGAGGTCGTGGGAAGGGTTTAGACCCCTCTGTCCATCATCTGTGGGACCCTTGTGTGGGCAGGAGGGGGGAGATGGGGCACATGTCACATAGTGGGAGATTGCAGGAGCTGGGATAGCCCAGGCTGGCTCTGGGGACAGCCCAGATTTGGGGGTTTAACTGCCTTAATAAATTAGTTCTAACTTGGGGATCCAGTGCAGGATCAGCAGCTGCACTGTGATGATCCTTTGTGGCTCCCTTCCAGCTCAGGATATTCTGTGATTCCATGAGAAGAACTGCAACCCCCTGTGGGCACAGGGCCCTGTCTGTGCCCCCAGCACCCCACTGCCCCCAGCCCACCCTGCCTGGCCCAGGACAGCAGCAGGACTGCACCAGCCCAGCAATTCCCTGGCCCAGGACAGCAGCAGATCAGAACCAGCCCAGCAATTCCCTGCCTGGCCCAGGACAGCAGCAGATCAGAACCAGCCCAGCAATTCCCTGCCTGGCCCAGGACAGCAGCAGATCAGAACCAGCCCAGCAATTCCCTGGCCCAGGACAGAAGCAGATCAGAACCAGCCCAGCAATTCCCTGAGCCAGGACAGCAGCAGATCAGAACCAGCCCAGCAATTCCCTGGCCCAGGACAGCAGCAGATCAGAACCAGCCCAGCAATTCCCTGCCCTCCTCTGCAGCAGAGGGGCTCCCCTGTTTGTGCAAGCAGCTGCTGCAAGCCACAGCATCCTGCTGCCACGGCCACCCCCAGCACCCACATGGCTCTGCCACGTTTCTGGGGCAGCTCTGAGGTGTCCTTGTCACCCACAGCGGAAGGCACCCCCCCAGCACAGCCCTGAGCTGGCACAGAGGGGCTGTGGAGATAAGAAAAGCAAATTTGATAAAGGAAACCACACTCTGCTAGCAGAGAGAGCTGGGCAAGGAAACGCTGGCAGGTTCCCTCCTTGCCACCCATCACACCTGGGCCACCTTCTCCCTCTGCAGAGTTGGTGTTGGCACAAAGTGCCCAGGGGGTTGCTGCCATTGCAGCAGTTATTTCACCTGCCAAATTGGAAAAATGTCTCACAGCCATGCCCAGTCCTGCTCCACGTGGAGCTGCCACTGCAGGGATGCCACAGTGGTCCCTGGGCTGAGCTGGGATGGAGAGGCAGGAGGAAGGAGCCAGATGTGCCCACATGTGTCCCCCAGCAGGGCTGTGCTGGCATCACCACCCCCTTACAGGAAAAGCAGAAGAAATGCAGCAAAACCAGCAGCTCCCGTGGTCCAGAGGGGCAGGAATGCCTCACATTCAACAAAAACACAGCAAAGGGAAAAGGGAAAGAGCCAGAGCCAGCTGGGGGCCCTGTGCCACCACTGAGGAAGGTGAAGGTTGTGCTCATGAGATCTGGTGCCACTCTCCATCTGCCTGGTGCCTTCCTCCTGCTCCTCCACCCCAAACACAGGCAGGACACCTCCCACCTTCCCTGGCCATGCAGGAGGAGCCCCCCAACCCAAAATATTCCCTGGCTTTGGCACAGGCACAGCATTTCCCTTCAGTGCAGTGGGCCCAGGACAAGGCTGGGGTTCCTGGAGGCTCCTCACAGAGCAGGGCAGGGGAACACTGCCCTGGCAGCACAGGTGGGGCTGGGAAGCAGCAGGAAATGCTCCAGACCTGCCATGAGTGGCAGAGGAGTCACAGCACCGGGATCCCAGCAGGGCCAGACAGTGCTGAGAGCCCAGACAGTCTCTGGGGCTTTTGGTCTTGACTCAGAGGCAGAGGAGAGTGAGCAAGCCCAGGAGAGCAGCTCCCTGCAGCCCTCAGGCCTGGCTTTAGCAAGGCAGGAGCTTCCCTGCCCCGTTAGCCACACTGGCTGAATTCCACTTTCCCAAAAAGCTGAGTTCCAGCTTTCCTAGCCAGCTCCTCAGTGGGACCAGCAGCTCCCCTCACAGTCCCACAGATGTTGGGGAAGAAAGGGCAGAGGCAGCAGCTGGCCCTGTTCTCCAACTCTGCACATCACCAGGGCACCAAGAGGACTCTGACACCTCAGGAGCACCTGGGGCCAACACCCACACAAACCCCGTGCAGGGGATGCAGCACTGGCTGCAGCAAACACAGAAAATGAAGAGTCATTTGTCCAAAAGCCTCCCAGAAAAAGGATGGTCACAGACTTGAGGCCAAATCCTGAGACCACTCGGAGCCCCTGGGACACAGGCAGCAATCTCCTGTGCCCCCCAAGATTCCAGCAGCTCCCCCCCAGCTCAGCTGTGGCCTGGATATGTGAGCAGCTCCTGCCCAGCCTCACTCATCTGTCAGGGGTTTCTCCTGCTCCCAGCACCTCCAAACCTGAGTCACTTGGCTCCATCTCCTGTCCCTACAAGCCCATGAGGTCCCCTGGGCTGAGCCTGGCAAAAACTTGGGACACATTCCTGCTTCCCAGGATTGAGAAAGGAGCTTCAGCTTCTGGGTGACACCAGACACAGAGCCATTCCTCACTGGGGGGAAGAATACAGGGATATATTTAGGCACAGGAACCACATTTAATGAGGGTCAAGAGGCACATCCTTTATCTGTGTGACATCTGAACCCAAGGTCTGGTGGATAACAGTGAAGCTAACGCTGTCCTGGTGGCTGCAAGAGGAGGCAGGATAAGGAATGTGGGATCAGAGTTTCAGGAACACATCAGAGTGGGGTCAGAACCTCCAGGAGCAGATCAGAGTGGGGTCAGAACCTCCAGGAGCAGATCAGAGTGGGGTCAGACTTTCAGGAACAGATTATAATGGGATCAGAACTTCCAGAAGCAGCTCAGAGCAGGATCAGAGCTTCTGGGAGCAGCTCCCCTCTCCCCTCACAGCCCTGGGGAGTGGAGGACCATGGGGGGTGGATTTGGGGAGCACCACCTTGGCTTTTGAAGCCTTTTTGGTCAGATCTCCTCTCTGCTTCAGCAGATTCTGCCAGGTTCAGATGGGCTCACCAAGGCAAGGCTGAGCTGCTGCTGCTCTTTGCTGGGGGCTGAACACAGGGCAAGGCACAAAACCCTTCCCAAACCTCATTCCTGGAGCCCCACGAGGCCAGAGCAGCACCAGGACAAAAGGGGGACAACACCCAAAAGCCACTGGGAGTTGCAAAAGCCACCAGCTCTGGCTGCAGGCAGCCCTCAGCAGCCACCAGAGAGGGCACAAAACAATCCAGAAGCCACCAAAAGCCTCTTGGCTGTCCCAGAGCAGCACAAATGTCAAAAGCTGGCCTGACATGGCAAGTATGCTGTAGGTGGAAGTGAAATAATTCGCTCTCTGTAAGAGAAGGCTCCAAGCTTGCCAATTTTCCCTCATGGACAAGGACACTATTCAGAGACTTTAAATATAATAAACCTTTTCTGCCCCCTTTTCTGCCTCCTTTTCCGGACAAAATAACCTACAGAGAGAAATATTTGAAATCAGAAATGAAAAAAAGGCTGTCCCCCCATAAAGGGCTGGGGGGAAGAAGATGCAGGGCAGGAAACAAAGATCCCAAAGTTTAGGGAGTTTCAGAGTAAGAAAACTTTATGGAGAGCAAAGTCAATACTCCTGGCAAAGTGCAGAGCTCCCTGCTGATCTTAAGGAAACTGGGGACAAGTTCTCCACATTTAAATCACTGCAAGATGACAAAATATTTCCTTGGACTGCCCCACACAGTTGGCAGAAATGTTCCCATCCCTACTGAAACGTTGGCAGAACAAATTAAAACTCCTTTGAGTTCAAGCAGATGGTTTTGGTGTTGCAAAAAGCACCTTTTGTTGCTTGGAGGGCTGTGAGGGGGATCCCTTTTCCCACTGAGTTATCAGCATTTAGAGGCCACGGAGAGTTCACTTTGTTACAGGATGGGAAGCAAAACTCCAAGAATCATCTCAAATAGAAACAGCAAAAAAGAAGAAGTTGCAGCTTCAGTGGGAAGATTCCCCAACCTTCAGTGCCCTGGGTGTGTGTCAGCATCTAGAAGGGATGAGGCATCCCAGAAGGGCAAAGCTCACTGTGGGAGCTGGAGTTTGACCCAGGAGTTTCCTGATGGCTTTGATGGAGTCAGCAGTTCCAGCACAGCCCCAAAGCCTCGCCTGGCCACGAGGACACTTCAGTCAAGGGGTGGCAAAGGGCTTGACAAGTTCTGCACCCCTCCCTAGAAACAACCACTTGTCCTAATCCTCCCCAAATGCCCAGCACGAGGGTCCATCCCAGCACCCCAGTGGTGCTGCTTGACGGTTTCAGGGAGGGCTCTGAAGCCAGAGGATGGCTCCAGGCCATGAGGGCTGCAAAGGAACCTCCCTCCCTCCCTACTTCCCTCCCTCCCTCCCTCCCAACGACAACTCTCAGGCTATATCTGAACCAGAATGAAGTTTAAACCTGCAAGCTACCCCTCACTGCAGGGTTTAGGCTGCAGCTGGGTTTCAAGGCGCTGTCTCCTCTCCACGGGGAGTTCATAAATATTCCTTTCTATGCAAACACTGCTCCTTAGCATTCCCTTGGAGATCCAGCCAAGTGGGAACGTGGCTCATTGCAATTCAGTCCTAAACAAAGTTTTCAAGTGCTTTGAAAACTGATTTGCCTGTGAAGCTTCTTGTCTGCTCTGCTTCTCTTTTCATGAAACTCTGGCCTCGTGTTATAACCCTGCACTGGGAGCCAGCAGCCAGGACTTCTTCCCAAGTGCCATTCACCCTCGGGGGAAACTTTAGGCAAATCCCTGTCTGTGCCTTCCCTCTCAGAGCCAGGATAATGACACCAGGTCTTTCAGAAAGCATTCCAGGATGTTCAGATGACAAGGCTGGGCAATCACAAGGAATTATTACGGCTTCAATAACCTCTTCATGCAACGTTATCCCGTGCAAAGGGTGCCAGACAAAGGTTTCTGTTCTCCTTTGGGTTGTCATGTTGGCACCTGTAGGAGCACTCCTGAACTCAGCTGGGATGTGGCAATTTGCCTGACACATAAATCATTTTTGGGGGTTGCTAAAAATCATTTGGTTTCCCTCTGTTCTAAGGGAAATCCCCCCCCCAGTTTTACCCAGACCAGGATTTAGAGGGACTTGCCAGGAGGCTGAATGCTAAAGTTCATGTTCACAGCACAGAGGGGGCTCGTGGAAGCTGCTGCCCAAATTTCCAGCAGAAGGTTTAGACCTCCAGGTCTTTGGGAATGACAGGGAAGGGGAAGGGAAAGGGAAAGGGGGAAAGGGAAAGGGGAAAGGTTCACCCAGGCAGAGAGGAGAGAAGAGGATGTCACCCAGACAGCATCCCAGCTGGATGGGACCCAAAGACACGGTCCCAAAGCTGGAGCAGACGTGACCACCCACTTCAATTACACTACTCTGAACAGCAATCTGCTGACCCTGGAAATGCAGGAAAGTGCCAAAACCCCACTGGGCTGCATCACTTTTTCCACTTTGCAGCTCTGGCCAAGATGAGGAGCTGCCCCTCAGGACAGGGAGAGGACACTGGGATGTCCCTGCTGCATTCCCAGCTCCCAGGGCCAAGCAATGCCCTGTCCCGATGCCTGCTGATATCTGCCCACGCCTGCCCCTCTCCTACCCACCCTGCTGAAGTTCCTGGGGGTGTTTTGCAGTTCTGCCCAAATTCTGGACTGGTAGGAATTTGGAAACCGGTCCAGCAAACCCCACCCCCACGGTGGTTTTCCCAGCGGGGCTGATCCTGCAGCAGCTCCCGAGCCCTGCGTGTCCCAGGGAACAGCCAGATCTGGGAGGCATTGGGATTTATGTTCCTGCAGCTGGGGCAAGGAGCAAGGGAAAGGATTGCTGTTGCTCTAGGAGGCTGGTGAGCTGTTTAGCAAAGTTTGGGATCGCTTTGTTTTCCTGGGTTTCCCCTTGGCTACGTCCGACTCCCATGAGCTGCAAACAGCAAAGTTCAAGAACTTCTGGGGGAAGCTTGCTACAAAGCTCCAGGAGCAGGAGGCCAAGTAGGAAGGGCTGCAGCTCTGCTGCCAAGTGGAGTTTTCAAGGGACACAAAGAGCCATGGGATTCCTCAGGGACTGAGGGCTGAGCAGCCTGCTCTGGTCCAGCACTCACACAAACACATCCCCACAGGCACCCAGCCAAGCTCAGGCTGCTCACCCTGCAAGACATCCCTGTGAGTTGTGATAACCTCCCTTTGCTAAGGCAAACTGTGGGGAATCTGATCCTGCTGCCAGCTCCCTGTGCTGTTTGTTTTAAAGCAGAGGTGCTGCCAGGCTCAGAGAGCTGAGCCTGTGGATGCTTTACATAGCCCAGCATGGAGGGCAGAGGATAATGAGCATTTCTTTATGCTACAGGATTTTCAAGAATGCCCAAATCTCCAGTCAACATCCATATCAAAGGGGGAGCAACCCCAAAAGTCCCTGGCTGAACAGGTCAGGGCCTGCCCACAGAAAATGCAAAGGGTTTTTTTTTTTTTAAGGTGAGTACAAAGAGCAGCACAGGGCTGGAGTCTCTGTGCCAGCTCCAGGGGTTTGTACCCACACAGGAGAAACCCTAAGCTGGATAAATGAACCATGCCCCAAATGGCCCAGCCAGGCAGGGTTACCTGCATGGTACAGCACCCTGCTTTGATCTCCAGGAAACTGGCTGTTTATTCAAAACCCCTTTTGCCATGGCAACCGTGGGGCAGGGAAAAGGAGGGAGGGGGACACAGTTCCCCCAGGGCTTCCCGAGCAAAGTGGTTCAACACCTGGGGCCACATGATATTTGAATTAATTTCTAGGGGTTCCTGCAGGCTCGGTGCTGGAGCATCTCCTGGGTTTGCTGCTGGGTTGTGTGGGCACAGCCAGCACCCCTGGGAGCAGAGGTTTCCTGCAGGAAAGGTCAGGTTTCTTCACAGCAAACAAAACTCTCCTCTTATCACTGCTCTGGCTGCGGGAGGAGGCGCTGGGAAACAGCAGAGGGATTCAGCAGCAGCACATCAAAAGTTCCTCCTTTCCTCTGAGGGCTGAGACTTTTTTTGTTGTTGTTTTGGAAAGGGGGGGGAAACTCGAGAGGGACACAAAACACAAGAGCTGTTGTTTTTCTTTCCCATGTTGTAGTAATTATCAGTGAAAATGCTGTTCAAAGCAAGCAAACCCCGTCTCAGTCCCACTCCTGAGCCACAAGAAACTTTTAAAAGTCCATTTTAAAAGCTGTGTTCTATATTGGGTGAGGGGGATTTGCTTCTGTGTTCCCAAGTCCTGCATCACACTGCAGGAAAAGAGGCTTGAAAAAGTGTCCCAGCCACCAGGACTCAGACCAAACTCTTTAAAAAAAAAAAGAAAGCATGAGAATCTCAGCTTTCATTTGGTGCCCCCCTTTCCAGCAGCCAGGATTTATGCAAAAGAACATGAAATGCCACGGGGCTTGTAATAAAAATAAAATAAACCCCTGAAAGCTCCCACCAGGGCAGTTTTGCAGCTTCCCTGGGCTGTTTTCAACCAGCACAAGACTTCTTGGCCTCTGCCACAAGCAAGGAAAGGGAGATGGAGGGGGATGGAATGAGACAGGAGCTGCTGGCAGGGCACAGCCTCTCTGCAGTGGATTTTAATGCCAACAAAGTTCGGGCTGGATGCTGTCACCCCACCAGTTTTAATCCTGGGAACTCACTGGGGTTCTCCAAACCCTTGCTCACAGCAGGCTTTGCTCCACCCACAGCAGGACTGGGGTTTTCCTCCTTTTATACTCGAGGCCAATCAGGTATAAAGCCCAGAGGAATTCTCTGGTTTGTGCTTTCCTGTCAGTGCTGTGGATTTCCGAGCAGCTGCTGGAGGATGAGCCACTTCCCCTCTCCCAGCAAGGTCTTGTGCTCCATAAATATTTCACATCCCCTCCCAGCTGCTGGAGCCCAAAGCTCCTGGCAGAGGAGCCACGGGGACCTGGCACAGCTCAGGGGACCAGGAGGGCTCCTCACACCTTTTCCTTGTTAATCCAAGGAAAGAACAGCCAGAGTGATTTAGGAAGAGCCCCTCTCAGGCTGCTTGTGGCACTGAGCTGTGAATTATTCAAAGAGCTGCTGCCATCCAGGAGCTGGGGAATGTCTGGAGCTGCTCACCTGGAATATTCCCTTTCCATGCTGGGCTGTGAGGAGCAGGGAAACCACAGCGAGCTCCTGACCAGACAGGAACCCCCAGAAGTTTTAGCCAGAGCCACTCTGAGAATGCAGGCACCCACCATGCAAATAATCCAGGAAAATGCTGGTTCAAACAACTGCACAGACAGAAATGAGGATGGGATGAGGGCAGAACAATTAAAGTTTATATTTGGATGCAAATTTTCCCCAGCAGCGCTGGTCACCAAGAAGAGGAAGGTTTTGACTTTAGGGACTGAAAGCCTGGCAGAAGTAAAACAGCCTGGCTTAGTGACTCCCCTCCAAGCCAGGAAAACACTGGAGCATTAATAAAACCAGCCTGAGCAATGAAATGCAAATGCTACTCCAATAATGAAATAAAGAGAAGGCTCCTGCTCCCAGAACAATGGCTGGGGCTGTAGGGTGGCTTTGACAGAATCCCAGCTCCTGCCCTCGTGGGAGAGCCCCAGACAGGAGGCAGAGGATCCAGAGGGGCTGGGGAATTTCAGCAGGTCAGGGAGCACTCGAATCACAAAGCACAAAGCCCTGGACAAAGGGCCAAGGAACTCTGCAATCCATTTTCCCTCCAGGAAGGAAGGAAGGAAGGAAGGAAGGCAAAGCTTCCTATGGCAGGGAGGAGGTGGAAAGAGGGAAGGGGCTGACATTTCAGAGAAGGAGCAAAGCCCACGTGGAGGGTGCAGGCAGAGCAGGGAGGTGAAGCCAGGAGAACAGGGTGGAGATAAAGCAGCCTCATCTCTCAGCCCGGCTCAGTGTTTGCCTTTTTACTTTAGATTAATCCTGCTGCAGTGCAACCCATCCAAATCCCAGGTCCCCTCCTAGGAGAGGTGTTTGTCCTTCCCTTCCTTAGCAGAGTACATATTTACTTTGCTCTTTAACATACCCAGAATCCATCCAAAATACCAAGTGGCCAACTCAGCTGCCTCGAGACCAGAAGACAGAGCAGAAACTCTCCAGCACCCCAAGCTGGGTGTCCCAGAGAACTCAGGGGCTTTATCCATGGATTTTGAAGTGATTTTTAAAAGAAGACACGTGCTGGCATTGGCAGAAGGTGCTTGCTGAATCAGGCCAATAAAACATCCCTGTGCTGCAGTGCTCAGCCCAGGAGTGACCCAGCCTGGGATTGTGTTATCCCAGCTCAGCCCCACAGGCAGGGCCTGGCAGCTCCAACAGCTCAGCTCACTCAAGTGCAACTCCCAAAGGCTGGGATCTCTTCTTTGACTCTATTAAATGTACTCAGAGAGGCCACAAAGGTGTCTGAACCACTCAAAACAGGAAGGGAAAAGCCCCAGAGCTGCTGAACGCACCCTTTGCCCCTCTGCTGCTGTTAAAGGTGAACTGGCTGAGGAGATGGGTTTGGAAATCCTCCTGTTCACCTGATTCCCACAATCCTGACACAGGCACAGAGTTCTGTGAGTACCCAAGGGTTCATTCCCTCACCCCTGCACAGAGCACAGCAAGGTGCCTTTCACGCTCAGCTTCCTCTGCTGCCAGGCACTCAGAGACACCAGCAGGCAGGGGAAATAAAAAATAACATATAAACCTGCTGGGCTAGGGGAGAGAGCTGCAGGAACCTGCTGTTCCAGCCCTTGCACCCACCCACTCCATTGCATTTTATGTCCCTGCACCTCCACAGCCACGGGAAATGGAGCTCTTGCCATCAGGTGCCTCTGCATTAAATGTGCTGAGCCCCAAATCAGTCCCAGAGCCAGAAAATCAGCTGGAAGAGCTACCCCTCAAAAGAGGGGCTTTAAAAGAGAGGGGAGCTTATTGGTGATGCTTCTTCTACCTTTGCAAACCCTTAATGGTGGAAAAAACACAACCCCAACTTCCCCATGAAGATCCCTTGGGTTTTCACAAGCAGCTTTAGTTAGAAGAGAGTTTGGTGATAAAGAGAGCAGGGAAAATCCTGAGCACAAAGAGAGCTCGTGGCTCATTGCTGATGTTCAAGCAGCTCCAGAGGTTCTGCTCCACCACATCCAGCCCCTTCCCCTGAGCAGAGAGTCCCAGAGCCCCCAGGGCGGCCTCACCCAGAGTTTGCCATCCCAGTAGAAGGCTCCCAGCAGCTTGACGATGTGGGGGTGGTCACAGGTGGCCAGGATCTCAATCTCCACCATGTAATCCTCCAGCTCATCCTCACTCTTGGTCTCAATGACCTTGGCAGCTGCCAGAGCACCTGTTTCCTTGTTCTTGGCCTGCAAGGAAAAACCAGGGTGAGTCCAGAGAAAGAGAGAGCACAGAATCCCTGCTCTGCTTGGCCCCAGCCATCACACCAGGAGGGAAGCTTGCAGAGGAATTTCTGCTTCCTAAAGCTGCCCACAGCTTCACAGAGTGGCTGGAGCCTCCTTCCTCCCTCCAGGCTCCAAAGCCCAAACCACTTCACATCACAGGGGGATGGAAACTTCTAGGAAATGAGATGTACCCTTGTTGTTTGTAGCATGGGGGGAAAAAAAGGAAGCAAGGAAACCTCAAAGTATAGAAGCTCTCTGGTGATATGACAGGTGAATTACTAGAAACCCTGAGTATGCAGATATTCCAACCAAGACCTGAGAGTGCAGCCAGGTGGGGATGGGGCTCTGCTCCCAGGGACAGGAGGAAAGGGAACAGCCTCAGGCTGGGCCAGCAGAGGGGCAGGGGCACAGCAGCAGGAATTCCTGCATGGAAAGGTGCTCAGGCACTGGAACTGCCCAGGGAGGGTTGGACAGCAGCAGGAATTTCCCCATGGAAAGGTGCTCAGGCCCTGGAACTGGAGGTTTGAATTCCCACCCCTGGAGGTGGCACTCAGTGCTCCAGGCTGGGGATGAGGTGGGGATTGGGCACAGATAAGATTGATGGTGTTCAAAGTCCTTTCCAGCCTCAGTGATTCTGCAAAATTCCCAGTCCAGCTGCCCCAGATGTGTCACACGTGGGAGAGGGGTTAGACAGGAGCTGCTGACTCAGGAGCATCCCAGAAGGTCACTGAGTCAGCAGATGATCACAGCGTTCCCTCCAGCTCACCCACTGCTCCCCACTGACACAATTCCAGCTCCTCCCCCCTTTTCCTTCCATCTCCCCCAGCCCAGGCTGCCTCTCCCCCAGGGAAACAATTCCCACTGTGGATGGAATCCCTGCAGGAGGAGCCAGCCAAGCTCTGCTCCTGACCTTTCTTCCCACTCTCCAGTTTACATCTCTGTGTTTGGAAAAGCCACAGGGGAGCTTACAGGAGGATTAATTGCTGCTGTAAACACCACGAGCCCCTCTGAACAGCTTTACACAGCTTGGGTGACACCACAGCCACGTACCAAGGGATGGGCAGGAGGGGAGGAAGGAATATTGGGAAAATCCTACAGCAGAGGGAGGAAAACGAGGGATCTCTGCTGTGCTTTGAGGTCTTGCTGCATTCCAGGAGTTGGCAGGGACAGCCTCATCCTTAGCACAGGGGACAAATCCATCTCCAGCTACCCAAAGGCAGGAGAGCAGCTCCTGCAGGTTTGAGGAGGAATCAGGGGGGTTCAGGAGGATTCAGGGGGGTTCAGGAGGAATTAGGGGGGTTCAGGAGGATCCAGGGGGGTTCAGGAGGATTCAGGGGGGTTCAGGAGGAATCAGGGGGGTTCAGGAGGAATCAGGGGGTTCAGGAGGATTCAGGGGGGTTCAGGAGGATTCAGGGGNGGGGGGTTCAGAAGGAATCAGGGGGTTCAGGAGGATTCAGGGGGGTTCAGGAGGAATCAGGGGGTTCAGGAGGATTCAGGGGGGTTCAGGAGGATTCAGGGGGTTCTTCAGCCCAGCTTGGTGGGGCTCTCACCCAGCCCCTGCTCTCACCCAGCGAGCAGGGCAGGGGGAGCCCTGGAAGGAGCACAGGGATGAGCTCAGCCCTGCCAAACGGGAGCAAGAAGTGCCCCACTGTGTTTGCTCTGCACTTAGGGAGCTGGGAGAGCTCCAGGCACGGGAAGTAAATATTGTGAGAAGAGGTGGGGCTTCCCCTGGAGCTTTGCTTCCCACCAGCAGGGGCCCTGCAGGATGCTGGGGCCCAGCAGGCACCTGGAAAAACCCAGGAGCAGAGCACAGAGCTGGGCTGGGGGTCAGGGTTTGCAAACCAGGCTGCAAATTGTGGTGGGGGAGCAGCCACAGCTCAGCCTGGCCTGGCTCACTGAAATTCCTGCAGCCCCTGGGTGCCCAGCCAGGAGCCCACCTGCACCTGCTGGTGCCCAGCTCTCCTGGTGGCCAGGACAGAGTTCCCTCTGCTCTCTGCCCCAGGCTGAGCTGTGCTGAGTGAGTGTTCACCCTCCCCTCCCCATTTCCCTGTCCCTCAGCATCCCCAAAACTCCAAAGGCAGCACTTCCCACGCCCCCCCAGCTGGCACAGGGAGGTCACAAATTTGGCACAGCCCCAGAGGAAATGTGAGCAGCAGCTCCCAGGGAAAATCAGCTCAGGGCATCACCAGCTCCTGCTGCAACAGCACTTTGGGAACAGCAAGCTCACATGGGCAGGGTGGCACAGGGATGGTGTGGGCATGGCCCTGTGACAACGTCACAGGTATCAGCCAGGATGGCAGAGAAAACTGAAACAGGAAGATCTGAGATCATGGGGTGAGCAGATTTTGGAAAATTATCTCCCCTGTAGTGCAGAGAAGACACTGGTGACCCCCCCAGCAGCTTTGGGAGGACCAAGACTGGCACAGGCTGGACAGTTCATCCCTTCCTGAGGTGTCCATGGAGCCCAAATTCCAGCTGTCCTCTTCCTACCACACAAACCAGAGGGAGATGCACAGGCAACCCTGAACTGAGCCCAGCGAGCCACACTGGGCACCAGGAAAGCTTTGACATTCCAAGGATCTGGAAATCTGAACCTGAAATTGCCTGGCATGGGCAACCCTGAACTAAGCCCAGTGAGTCACACAGGGCACCAGGAAAGCTTTGAAATTCCAAGGATCTTCTGCCCCTTTCCCTCCATCTGCTCACCCACCAGGCTGCAGCCACCTCCCAGACTGCAAGATCCCAAGAAACTGTTGGATACCAGTTCCATCTTTCGGCTCCACCACTCCTGGACATTTCAATCCCACGGATAATTTGTCCTTGGGGCGCTAATTAGCACAAAAAATAAAAATCTGAGCAGACAGCTGCCAGCGTGGTGCTCCCACGAGGTGCTGCTGAACTCCAGGGGGGTTCACTACAGTCACTGAAACCCCAAAAACCCCTCGTGGCCACCAGCAGCCCCTGAGCAGGTCCACGGTGACAGGTCGGTGCAGGAACAGGGTTGGAATGTGCATTCCACAGATGTCACATAAAAGTTACTCAGTAAACCACCTGCAGGGAGCCGTGCCAGGAGCCCAGGATCTTCCTGGAAAACCCTGGAGCAAAGAGGGAGCTGGCCCTGCTACTGCCAAACGCCCCGGGAACAGCAGGAATGAGGAGCAGGGTCGCTCCGGGAAGGCAGAAAGGATCAAACCCTCGGTTTCTGGGTTGGAGGTGCCTGCTCAGGTGACAGAAGAGGCTCTTGGGCTTTGCCCGTGACTCAGCCCTGCGGCTATTGTGAAATCCCCAGTGTGACAAACACAGGAACTATTTTAAGCCCTGAAAGAACACATTGCCGGAAGGCTGGATGGGTCAGGACGGGCAGTTTCTAGGTGAGGCAGAGGAAAAGCCCTGCCTGAACTCTCACTGCCACAAAAAGGAGAACTCAGAGCTCGCCGCTGCTTCGGGCCAGCTCCTTGGCACCCCGAGCCACGGCATCCCCCTTTAGGGGCGATTGTATTTTTGGGGGGAGCTCCTCTTGCCCTCCTTGCCCCCATGCCAGGAGAGCTGATGCTTCAGATATCCCCAAATGTGAGCCCCAGGGCGAGCCCTGGGGTGTGACAGCACTGCTGGCCACCCCACTCCTGCTCCCTCCCGTGTGCCCCAGGCATTCAGAATCCTTAATTACCTCCGGATGAACCTGGCCTGAGCTCTCTGCACCGATAAACACCCAGGGAACAGCCAGGCTCCAGTCAGTGCTGGGGCCAAATGGTCACGGGGGCTGGGATGGGGAGGCAGGCTGAGAAGCTGGGGATGCTCAGCCTGGAGAGGAGAAGCTTTGGGGTGAGCTCAGTGCGGCCCCACGGTGCCTGCACAAACACCAGAGTGGGGCTGTTCCTCGGGAGGGGCTGACAGTGAGGGGCAGTGGCACAGCAGGGCTACGTGGGATTTTGGGAAGGGATTGTCCCCTGGCAGGGTGGGCAGGCCCTGGCACAGCTGTGGCATGCTGCATCCCTGGCAGTGCCCAGGGCCAGGTTTGGTGCCCCAGGGACAGTGGGAGGGGTGGGATGAGGTGACCTTTAAGGTCCCTTCCATCCCAAACCATTCCCCCATGACTTCCAAGCCTAACAGGTCCTCTAGAACCACTTCAGTATGGCACCATAGATGAATCCTACTTGGGGTTTTGTTAGAAATGCTGGATTTCCTGGTGCCACCAAGCAGAGCAGCTGGGGACACTGGGCAGGGGCACAGCCCCACAGCCCCCACCACTGCCCCAGCACTGCTGCTCTGGCAGCTGTGGCAACACTTCAGCAAGAGGGAAGGGGAAGTGGCTTGTGAAACACCCCAAAAACCGTTAAAAAACAGCAACACCAAAAAGCAGAAACGCCTTCCTTTGGTTTTACAAGCGAAGGGCAGGGAAAGCAGCCCCAGCAGAGAGCTCAGCTACAGCCACAGCCTCATTTTCTGGGGACACCTGCCAAACAAAAGTGTGACCAAAGCAGAGCACAAACACCTCTCCTGGCCTGAAGAGCTCAGCAGCAAAGGGGGGCAGAGATGAGGAGGCCACGGGGCAGCACAGCTCCTCGTGATGCTGCAGACCTTGCAGCCAGAGAGCAAGAGGGGCTGGGGCTGCTGTGCTGAGCCACAGCCACCCACAGGAACCAGGCAGGGCTCGTGGGCTCAGAGAGACACATGCAAACACACAGGCAAGTGCTGAGGAGAGGGAAGTTCCACCTCCACCCAGCATCTTCAGCATCAAACCTGAAAGCACCAAACATCCTTCAAATTGCCAGTCCCTGGCACAGCACGGGGCTCCAAGTGAGCATTCCTGGCCTGGTGTTCATTCAGGCAACACCACGACATTGAAAAAATTAAAAAATAAATTAAATAAAGGGGGAAAAAGCCTTTCAGCATTCTGGGTTTCCTAGCAACTCCCTGCAACAAATGTGGTCCACAGAGGGCTGTGGGAGCAGGGGCTGAATGGCTGGGAGTCCCAGGAGCCAAGGAATGGGATGAGGCTGGCAGTGGCAGGGCGGGCTGGCTGGCAGCCCTCTCTGGCTGGGCTGCAAAGCATCAGCTCAGCAAGGCCCTGGCAGGGGAATAAAGCCCTCAGCTCTTGCCTATCTCCAGAGCCCAGGGCTGCCAGGGTGGCCCAGCACTGCTGAAGCGGGGCAGGAGCAGCACATCCAAGGGCTGAGCAGAAGCAGCAGCAGCTGGTTCTCCTTCTGAGCCTCTCCCAGCTGCCCAGACAGCACACAGGGCCTGGCAGAGCAAAGGCAGGAGCCCTGGGGGCCCGAGCAGAGGGAGCTGAGAAGTGCCAGGAGGGTTTCCATGTGCTGCCTGCGAAGAGCAGGGGTTGGGAGGGGGCACCGAGGAGCTTTTCTCCAGCCAGGAGGCAGAAATGAGAGAATGCAGCCCCAGCAGGAATGGAGCCAGGGCTGGGCTCTGTGCCAGGGACAGGCTGCCCCTTCCAGCCCCAGTCCTGGGGGTGGCACATGCAGACACTGCTCTGGAAAGGAGCTGCCCCCTCCCTTTCCCATGGGAGCAAAGCGTGCCCTCGCTGCTCTTGCCGAAGCTCTGCTCTCCCTGGATTCAGGCCGAGGAAGGCTGGCAGTGCCAGGGGATGGGGGGACAGCACAGCCCTCCCCCAGCCCTTGGGGACACCCAGCCAAGGGGGACTCACCATGAGAACCCCACATTTACAGGCAGCAGCACCCCATGGGCAAGAAAAAGACCCTTTTCTCCAAGGAAACTGGATTCTCAGGAGACAAAACATTAAAAAAATAAAAAGATGAGATGTGAAGGGAGGAGTTTTTCTGAGCAGCAACAATTGCCACGTGCTCGAGGGTGACAGGCTCAGCTGAGCTCTGGCAGGCAGCTGCCCACGGCTCCCACTGCCAGCAGCACTGCCAAGAGCTGGGCTGTGCCACTGAAGTCATTCCCAAAATATTTAGGCCATGGAGAGCTGTCCCTGTCCCCTGTCACACCGAGAGCCACAGCACGGAGCATCCCACGTTTGCATCAGTTGAAAGTGAAAAGCAAGTGTAAAGTTCAGCCAGGTTTAACGCTGTTAAACCTTCCCGTTTCTCTTTCCTAAGTGAAAAGATTTTAAGGAAACCCTTCAGATGTTCTAAAGGACAAGACCATGATTTGATGCGACATTTTTGTGGCAAATCAGCTCAAACTTCCTCTGCTTTTGTTTTCCTTCCCTTTTCTTTTTCAAAGTTAATCCGGCAGATTACCACCTCTCAGGAATTTCAGGTTAAATTGTAGAATCACAGAAGGATTTGGGCTGGAAGAGGCCTTAAAGCTCTTTCTGTTGCCATGAGCAGGGAGACTTTCCACTATCCCAGCTGGCTCCAACCCCATCCAGCCTGGCCTGGGGCACTGCCAGGGATGCAGGGGCAGCCCCAGCTGCTCTGGGCACCCTGTGCCAGGGCCTGCCACCCTCCCAGGGAACAATTCCTGCCCAAAATCCCATCTAAACCGAGAGCTGAGCCTGAATCCCCTGAGCCAACCGAGGCCAAGGCGAGTGGATCAGGCTGGGGTGATGGCAGAGCTCCGGTGCTCCCAGGCACAACACCCAACAATCAGCCTTTTATTACCCCAATTGCCCAGCAGACTTTCTAGCCCGCAGCATGAACAGCACGGAGAGCAGCCCAGCACAGCAGACAACCCAAATTCGCCTTTTTTTTTTTTTTTTTTAAGCGCTACTTGGAGAAGAAAGAAAGGAGAGCAGCACAAAGGGCTGCGCTGGTGACTCGCTGCGGCCCCGGGGCGGCGATTGGAAGCGAATAAAGTGAATAACAACCCCCTTTCTGAATAATAACCCCCTTTCTGAATAATAACCCCCTTTCCCAGCTGCGGGGAGCCCGTCCCCACCCTGCCTTATCGGGGAGCCAGTGTCCCCATCAGCAGGCGCTGGGCAGGGCAGATAGCGCGGCACACACAAGGAGCTGCAAAAACGATCCCCCAGGAGGGAGGCAGAGAGCTGGGGCTGCCCCCCAGCAGCCAGAGGAGCCCCTGCCAAGGGGGCAGCTCTGCACGCCCACGGGATGCCCGGGATGCTCGGGATGCCCGGGATGCCCGGGATGCTCGGGATGCCCGGGATGCTCGGGATGCCCGGGATGCCGCGCAGCTCCCGCCGGGGTGGGGCTGTACCTGCGCGGTTTTGCAGGGCTGACAGGTGATGCAGGAGCTCCAGCACTGTCTGGAGTGACAGCTGCTGTCACCCCGAGCATCTCCCCGGAGAGCTCAGGGGCTGCCACTGCCACTTGTGCCTCCCAAACCACGCGGCGACACAGACTCTCTGGGTTTATGAGTGATGCCTTAGGTATCACTCATTTCTTTTTACAGAAAAATCACTCTGCTTTTCTCCTAAGGCAGCTTGGGAAGAGCCTGAACGAGGAATTTTTACAGGCCTTGGCAGCCACTGAGCACAGCTGCTGACTGCTGGATTTAAGCTCATCCATGAACGAGCCTGGGATGAGGTGGTGACAAAGCTCGGTCACCTGTGGGCAGCCACCACATCCCCATCAGACCTCTGGCCTGGCCAAAACTGCAACATTCACAGAGTAAGAACTAGAAAGAAACGTTTCCTCCCCACCCCCTTCTACTTTTCAGCCTCAGTGCCCTCTGTTCAGCCGGTTCCTCACGCAGGCACATCCTCTTCTGCTGCAAAAACTTTCTATAGAAACAGGGAAATCCCAGCCCCGGTTTCTGCTGGCTGCAGGTTTTTTAGGTCTGCTGTGTACAATCCAGCCTCCACTATAAATTTCATTCATTTTAATTAATCTGTATTTAACTGAAGCCTGTCCTACTTTTGGAAACACCGTGTGAAGCCAGTTCAGCTTTGCTCAGCCCAGGTCACAGCTCCAGCCAGGAATATTCCACAGGGCAGGAATACCCCAAACACCCGAGCCCTCCTTCCTCTGCTCACACCCGGCCCCAAAAAACCAAACCCTATAAACCCAGCCCGTTTTTCCATCTTTCCACACCTCGATTTCTGAGTGCCCAGAGCACAAAGCCCTGCTCAGGGCTGCCAGACCTTTCCAAGGGGACACAACACATGGCACACGGGGCAGGATGCAGGCACAGGATCCCGGCACCTCCCCACGCTTCCGGGCGTGGAAAAGGGGCGGAAAACAGGCAGGAATTCACTCCAACATCCTGAAAACCTCCGGGCCCTGCAAACACTCAGCTTTGCTCCAAGCAATGCCCTTAGTGAGATGATCACATTGGCTTTAAAGCCAAGAGAATAATTCAAATTTGTTCACTGAATTTTGGGTACTGCCGTTCTCCTGGAGCACAGCTGGGTTACTCAGCTGCTTTTTTGGTGGGTTATTCTGCAGTTCAGCTCCTTTTTGGCGGGTTATTCATCTGCTTTTTTTCGTGGGCTATTCTGCAATTTTTTGGCAGCTGAGCAGCACAAGAGGGCAAACCCCTTCTTTCACATCCCACCTTACACTCATCCCCACACCAGATATAAAAAATAAAAAGGAAGACAACAAAAACACCTTAGGTAAAGTCAAAATGTGTGTCTGGTTATTGCCTATTTATAGCACAGGACCCCCAAATAATTTGGGATTCTTAACTGAACAAACAAACTCTTGGACGAGAATTCAAAATCCAACCACAGCCATTTGCCAGATGGAATGGAGAACAGGTGGAGAACAGATCAAAGCAATGGAGAAGTGACATGTTGCTAAATACAATAAAATAACCCTTTGATTTGTGGCATGATATTAAACCTCACCCTGCCTAACAGGGCTAAAACTCCACAAAAGCAAAAATTTGCCTGAATATTCAAGTTCCAGAAGGAGGGAACTTCTGGTTGTAAATACACATTGTCCTCTGGGACACTTTTATTCTCATTTGGGTCAAACTGGGGATGAAAGGAGCTGGAGATGTTATTGCCTGACAGGCTGACATCCTTCACCTACAGTAATAAAGTTCCTCTGACAATGGTTTTCATGGTGTGAGGCTGGGGTTAATAACTGAGCCATTCACAAATGACAACAGACTAAAAACCAAACCAGCTACTTTAAAGTAGCTTTATTCTCCGAGTCACCTACTTTGGGTACATTATACACGTTTAAAATAGAAAGCATTTAAATAATTATTTAAGTTTTCCTTTCTCTCAGAGGCCAATGAAGTCATTTTACAGTGTTTACCTGGTTCCTGTCACCGCGTGAGGAACTTGAGCAAATAAAAGCAAGGAATCATCCAGGAGTGAGTGTTGCTACACACAAATGTGTTTCCAATGAACCTCACAGAGCAGAACGGCAACAGAATTTCTACTGATGCTGCTTACAGAAGGGTAAACGGAGAAGGGATTTAAATATGATTTTTTAGGAGCTGTGTTTTATTAGAAGCTAGGATGTTTCACTCAATGGATATCTAGCACTCAGTTTTTTAGAGTTGCAGTCAAATAATGTAGTAGAGATGATAAATACCTCTCTGTCCTGACCTGCCTCCCTCCCTGGCCTGTTTATTTCTCATGTTTTTCCGAGGCAATACCTTCCCCGGTGATCTAAGGAGGCCATCACAGCCCAGCTGCCCCACTCCCACTCCCATTCCAGAGCTCTCCGTCACTCGGGAGCGCCCGGGAGCCCGCGGTGCCCAGCCCGCCCCGGGCTCTGCACAGCGGGCACCGCAGGGCAAAGTCCGGGGCATCTTCGGTCCGTGAAACCCCCGGGGTTAAACATTCCCAGCGCCGCAGCCTCCCCGCCCTCCCGAGTTTTCCTGCCGGCAGCAACCGCGGGGATGCACACCCCGCGTCTGTCACCCCCGGGGACTCAGGAGAACTTTGGGAGACAGCCCTGGGAGCGGCGACTTCCAAGAAACCTCCCTCCATTCATCGCACGGCCGGCTTGGCACGGAGCGCCCGGCTCTCCTCACAAAAGCGTCGCTCTGAAAAAGGGCGATTCAGGGCGACAAAAAAAAAAAAAAAAAAAAAAAAAAAAAAAAAAAA
>VXBS01000430.1:0-17677 GCA_013400255.1 Sitta europaea
AGTAAAGAATTTTTTCCTAATACGTAATCTAAACTATCGTCTATCAGTTTAAACTCATTCCTCCTTGTGCTGTCACTACATGCCCTTGTAAATGGTCTTTTCTCATCTTGCCTGTGTGTTCCCTTCAGGTATCAGGAGATTGCAGCTAGGTTACCTTGAAGCCTTCTCTTTTCCAGAGTGAACTATTACAATTCTGTCAGCATTTCCTCACAGGAGAGATGCTCCATCCCTTTAATTGTTTTGGTGGCCTCCTCTAGACTTGCTTCAACAGGTCTAAGTCCTTTTTTGTGCAGAGGACCCCAGAGCTGATGCAGCACTGCAGGTGGGGGTCTCACCAGAGGAGAGGTGGAGAATACCCTCACCCTACTGGCCATGCTGCTTTTGATGCTTTCACTCATCTCTTGATGCTTGATTGTCTTTCTGGGCTGTGAGTGCACAGTGCCAGGTCATGTCCAGCCTCTTATCCACCTGTATCACCAAGTCCTTGACAGTACTGCCTTCATCACCCCAGCTTGTTTGATACTGTAGGTTGTCCCAACCCAGGTGCAGCACCTTGCACTTGGTCCCGTTAAGCCTCCTGAGATTCCCATGTGCCCACTTTTGAGTCTATTCAGAGCCCTATGGATCGCATCCCATCCTTCAGGTGAATCAGTGAACACCACTCACCTTGGTGTTACCTGCAAACTTGCTGAGGGTGCACTTGATCCCTTCATCTGTGTCATTACTGAAGACATTAAATAACACTGGTCCCAAGAGAGACCCCTGAGGGATGCCACTGGTCACTGATTCACACTGAGACTCTGAGCTGTTGACTGCTACCCTCTGAAGGCAACCATCCAACCAGTTCCTAATCCACCAAGCAGTCCACCCATGGAATCCATCATCCCAGTTTGGAGGGAATAGTTGTGGGGGATTGTGTCAAAACCTTTACAGAAGTCCACCTGGGTCAAGAAACTATCCTCTTGTGCATTGCAGGAGTCTCCTGGATTTCCTGCAGCTTGCCTTGGTACTTTCCCAGTAGATGCTGAGGTGGCTGAAGTTCCCCCCCCAGGACTGGAGCGTGTGAGCATGATGCCTCCTGTAACTGGGGCAAGAAGGCTTTGTCAATAGGCTCCCCTTGGTCAGGCAGCTGTAGCAGACCCCAGCCGCAAGGTTCCTTTTGTTGCCTCAGTGCCTGATTTTTATCTACTGTCTTTCAGCCTGCTCATGGCTGTTCTTTAGAGACAGCTCTTCACTCTCAGTGCACCTCTTGATGTAGAGGGCAACCCCTCCACCTCTCCGTCCTTTCTGTCTCTTCTGAACAGCTCATAGCCATTGATATTCACAGGCCAGTCACACAATTTGTCACACCAAATTTCAGTAAAGCCATAAGGTTGTAACTTCAGCATGGTGGCTTTCCAGCTCCCCCTTTGGTTTGTTGCCCATGCTGTGTGCTTTGGTGTAAAGGGACCTCCTTGGCCAGGCTATTGACTGCATCACCTTGCTAGAGGAATGCCCCTCAATTCCTNGAGGGATGCCACTGGTCACTGATTCACACTGAGACTCTGAGCTGTTGACTGCTACCCTCTGAAGGCAACCATCCAACCAGTTCCTAATCCACCAAGCAGTCCACCCATGGAATCCATCATCCCAGTTTGGAGGGAATAGTTGTGGGGGATTGTGTCAAAACCTTTACAGAAGTCCACCTGGGTCAAGAAACTATCCTCTTGTGCATTGCAGGAGTCTCCTGGATTTCCTGCAGCTTGCCTTGGTACTTTCCCAGTAGATGCTGAGGTGGCTGAAGTTCCCCCCCCAGGACTGGAGCGTGTGAGCATGATGCCTCCTGTAACTGGGGCAAGAAGGCTTTGTCAATAGGCTCCCCTTGGTCAGGCAGCTGTAGCAGACCCCAGCCGCAAGGTTCCTTTTGTTGCCTCAGTGCCTGATTTTTATCTACTGTCTTTCAGCCTGCTCATGGCTGTTCTTTAGAGACAGCTCTTCACTCTCAGTGCACCTCTTGATGTAGAGGGCAACCCCTCCATCTCTCCCTCCTTTCTGTCTCTTCTGAACAGCTCATAGCCATTGATATTCACAGGCCAGTCACACAATTTGTCACACCAAATTTCAGTAAAGCCATAAGGTTGTAACTTCAGCATGGTGGCTTTCCAGCTCCCCCTTTGGTTTGTTGCCCATGCTGTGTGCTTTGGTGTAAAGGGACCTCCTTGGCCAGGCTATTGACTGCATCACCTTGCTAGAGGAATGCCCCTCAATTCCTTTGAGATATTTCCCTGCTGGTATCCCTGGCTTCTGTTACCTCAGGAGTCCCTGGCTCACCTCTGTTAGACTCCAAGTGTGCTCCCCTGTGTCTGCTATCTCTTCAAGTCACCTGCGGAGGGACTTGCTAGCACCCTATCCCTCTAACCTTTTCATTCCATCCCACGGCTTGCCAAGGAAGAACCTGAAATTGTCCCACTCACATCTGGCTTAATCAGGCAATTGGATTACCTAAGAAGGAGCTTAGGAGGATTCACCACAACCATAAATACAGTCAGTGGTAACTCTTTGATGCTCACCTTGAGGGACAGTCAAAAAACACCTTTCACTGCACTGATTGGTATGATCTACTCCACACAGGAAGCCATTGTTCCTCACCTGCTCCAAGTTCTTTAGTTTAAAGCCCATCTCACTAAATTAGGCAGGCTGCTACCTACGAGGATTCTCTTAGCCTTTATAGACAGGTGGATCCCATCCATCTTAGTTGTTACAATCATGAAAGTACACCCACCCTAATATGTTACAAAGACTAAAGCACGTACCATTGTTACAAAAGCCAAATTCTTCTCCATGGCACCAGCCTCAAAATTAGATGTTCATCTGCACTATGTGTCTGCTTCTGTCATTTCTTGCTTTTGAACCTAGAACTGCAGAGGACCTGGAACATGGTTTGAGTTTTTAATTTTTTTAACAGTTGTGCTGTAAATTTGATCTGTGATCTGTACCCTAAGGCCCTGTGACCAACTTCAGGAAGAGGCCCAAGGCTTGCATATTGTTTTCCAAGCCACCAAAATGTGGAGTTAGTCAAAACACATCTGTATCTGTAAGTTTATCTTTTAAAGCCTTTTCAGTTTAAGCAGACTTCTGGGGCCTGGGGTCCCAGCCTATGCAGTCACATGTTGAACACATTGCTTATCATGGGATCACTTGGGAGTCACTGATCAAATTCTGGAGGAAATAAAAAGGCTTCCATGTGCATATGTTTTAATTCTGAGGAACTGCTGGGAATTAAGGAAACATTTCACTAATAATTTTTAAGCTTTCTACCCTAAGATTTGTGCCAGTGTTGGACCTTACTGTTTGGTTGCTGGTTGCAATCCCACTCAGGGTTCTATGATTTTGGAAGCTGTGGAAGTGCTCTCAAAAACAAAACCAAAACCAAACTTGTGAATGGCAGCTTCTACACATGGCTGGAGAAAACCTTGGAAAGAAGAAGCAAGTATTTGGCTTCATTGTTTGTATCTCCAAAGCATGCTGCAAAGTCTATGGAATGTGCCTCTGTATCCTGTAAAACCAAACCCCACATCTTTTAGAAGTCAGCATTGTTTTGGTGGCACCAGGCTCTCCCTTGCAATATCCATGTCACCATGACGGAGACAAGTATAGAAAAACTGCTCTAACCAGACTGTAGGTATGCCGCCCCCCCCCCCCTCCGTTGCATCCAGCACATCCTACATACCTTAAGAAACCCTAAGCTCTGCTCTTACTGAAGCTTCTGGCTGGAGATTTTCTTTTTCTTGCTGGGCTTGCTTGCAGCCTTAGTCTTCTTAGGATTGGTTTCCCCAGCCTCGCCTTGTCTCCAGCCAGGACAAGTTTGGAAATTGGTGGAAAGCTTCACCTTCAACCCCTGGGCTTCTGCAGGGGACCCACAGGTGGCCCCTACACGGAGGTTGAGTTTGTTGATCCACCTGGAAATGTGGCAGAAGATCAGGGAAAGGAATAAGGAAGGGCAAAAGTCTATGCCCATAAGTAGATGATCACTTCAAATTAAGGCCAGATCACCTCGGTGACTGCTGAATATCTGAATAATTGCCCGTCCCAGCTTGTAGCTGCTTTCTCTTCATCCAGAAAGCCCAGGCACCTTCCATCCTTGCACACAGATGTGTGCTACATCTCAACATCATGGGAAAAGACAAAAAAGGCCAGTGTGCTGTGAGCTTTTGCCTTCAGCATGGGAGGTCCAGCTGCCCCCCAGGCAGATCCCTGAGGCTGTTCCCCCCTCGTGGCACTTACCTGTGCACTGGAAGGAGCTGGCAGTCACAGTGGAAAGGTACATCCTGCAGGTTGAGGACCTCCAACCCTGTGAAGTTGCTCGTGTCAGGTATGTTACTCATTTTGTTGGTCTCCAGATAGAGGCTTCTGATCTTGGTACCAAGGCCCGTGAAGGCATAGGGGGAAATCTGCAGTGGAAGGAGGGTAAGTCAGGGGCATGCTGATCAAGGCAGGGGAGCAGATCTCTGCCCATGCACTGCTGATCAACTTGTTGGGCCTGACAACCTCTCCTGAACCTGGCAATGCCGTGAAAGAGCTGCTTTAAATGGGGGACAGTTAATTCAAGCAGTTTCAGTCACATTTTGGAACTCATTAGAGTGAAGTCATGAAGTCATGAAGAAGACTCAGTCTCAGAAGACTGAACTCATCTTCAGAATTCTTAGAAAGAAGGTCACATGCAGGAAGTATCAGAGTAATCCTTGGGTGCTGTTAAGATACACAGGTTTTATGAGGGTGTTACACTTCCTTGAGTGGATGGAAATGCTCAGGGTAATAGTAGTGAAGAATCCTGCAGAACAGCCTAAGAAATTTGGCCAGAGCTGGGGGAATTAGGGAATGGTCTGGACCCAATGAAATTTGGTGTTTAAGGACCAGAGGGAATAAGCTTCTCCCAAGGAAGCAAAGAGCAAGGTTGAAGCAAGGCAATGCTACAGCTGAGCCTGAAGAAATCTGGCTTCCCAGCCAGGCTGTGGAACTTCTCCTGAAGGCTTGGGAATGTGGTGACATCTGTTTGGATGCCCCTATAGGGGCTACCAGCCCTGGGCAGCAGAACCTGTAATATGCCCTGTGGTGGCACTGCCTCTTGGGTGTCCCATAACACACTCACCTGCTCCAGGCCCATGTTGTCGAGGTAGAGACGTTGCAGGCTGCAGGCCACTGGCAGGAAGACATTATCCCCCATGTGCTTGATGGGGTTTCGGGACAGCTTCAACTCACTCAGGGCAGGCAGGCCCCACAGGGCTGCTGTGGGCACCTCTGACAGGTGGTTTCCTTCCAGCTGCAACTTTTCCAGCATCTTGGCAGGAGCCAGGGCAGCAGGGGCAATGTGCCTGATGGCATTCCCAGCTAGGTAGAGCCAGCGGAGCCCCCTGGCTCCAGCCAGGTCACCCTCTGCCAGTTCCCCGATGGAGTTGTACTGCATATTGAGGGAGACGAGGTTGGGCAGGAGCCAGAAGGTGCCTGCAGGCACACGGGTGAAGGCGTTGTGGTCCAGGTCAAGATATGCCAGCTGCGGGGCCCCCTCAAAGGCAGCAGCCGTCACTGTAGAGAGATGGTTGTTAGTGAGGTACAGGTAGACCAGGCTCTCCAGCCCCCGGAGTGCCCCAGGGTGAAGCACCCTGATGCTGCACCTCTGCAGGTAGAGCGACACCAGTTCCTTCAAGCCAGGGAAGGCATCCGGTGGCACTATCCTGAAGGGATTTTGGCGCAGGTTGAGAAGGCAGGTGTCCTCTGGGAAGTCCTGAGGGATCTTCCGCAGGTCCCTGTTTTCACAGGACCCATGATGGAAATCAGGGGAGCAGACACATCCCTGGGGGCACTGCCTGCTGCTGGCTGCCTGTGGCTGCTCTGGCAGTGCAGTGGGGCTAGGGTATGGCCAGAGGCCACTGCATCTCATCTCAGGGGACTTCAGGGAGTTGAGGGACTGGCCACGGAGAGCAGGGGGTGCCGCACAGGCACCCTTGGCCTGCACCCGTGCTCTTGCCAACCACTTCTGGAAGGGGCGCAGGTGACAGGAGCAGAACAGAGGGTTCCCATCCAGGGTGACTCTTACCAGCCCCCCTGCCCCAGCCAAGGGTGGCAGCCCCTGCATCTGATTTTCCCGGAGGTCCAGAATACGGAGCTGGGGACTGCGGGCAAAGGCATCGGGTGCCACATCCTGGAGGGAGGCATGGTTCAGGAAGAGATGCCTCAGTGACGCCATGGCCAGGGCTCCCTCAGCCACGTAGGTGATGGGGTTATGGCCCAGGTCTAGCCGGGTAGCCCCATCCAGCCTGGCCAGGGCCTCACCAGGCAGTGCTTGCAGCTCATTGTGGTCCAGGCTCAGCCTGCGCAGGGCAGGCAGAGCAGCAAAAGCCTCATTGCCCAGCACATGGAGGGCGTTGTGGGACAGACAGAGCCATCTAAGAATCTGCAGACCCTGGAAGACCATGTTTGGGAGGTAGACAAAAGCATTTGCCCTCAGGTCTAGGACAATAAGGGACCCGAGATGGCCAAAAGCACCCAGCTGTATCTCCTCAAGGCGATTCCCCTCCAGAATAAGCTGCTGGAGGGAGGAGAGCCCATTCAGGGACTCCTGGTAGAGGAGAGCTATGCCGTTGGAGGCCAGGTTGAGGTAGACAAGCCGCCCCAGACCCCGGAAAGCCCCTTCCTCCAGCCTCTCCACCTTGCAACGTTGCAGGTCTAAGTGTGTCAGGTAGGGGGTGGCATGGAAGGCTCCTGCTGGGATGACCACAAAACTGTTGCCCCGAAGGTCTAGTTTTCTGGTGAGCTGTCAGTCACACAAATAAAACAGTGAGTTGCCCCAGGACTGCCATACCTATCTTTTCCCCCCATCCCTTGACCTTTCTTCCCCTTCCCCACCTCTGGGATGGTGTCAGGGATGGCAGTCAGGCTCCCATTGAGACACAGGACGTGGGCACGGAGATTATCACAGACACAGGGTGCAGGGCAGCAGGCAGCAGATGTCACGCCCAAGGCTGCTGCAACCAGGAGGTGCCCCCAGGATGGCCCCATGTTGGAGGGCACCTGTGGCTGGGGAGAGACAGCAGTAAGGCCAGCAGAGAGACCAGGCTCCCGTGCATCCCCAAACAGCATTGCCTGCTTGGCACCCCATGTGCCAAGAGGGCTGCTGCTGTCACCTAGTGTGGCAGGCCTTACTTTCTCGTGCTCTCACACTATGATGTCACAAGTTATAAATGAGCAAGAGTAGAATAAAGAGAGGAGGAATACGTGGAACGAAAACTGAAGGTCACAGCTAGACTGTCACTCACAAGGAGCTGGACTGAAACAGACACCCACCCCCATATTTTCTGCAAGCATCACTAACTTAAGATTGCCTTGGTCTGTGACAGCTATCAGTATCTCTCCTACAATTGTTTTTCTAAGAAAGGAGATATAGCCATCCATGGAATGTGATTACACAGGCTTCTGACCTGCGAACCTTCTTTAACTGGCAAATGTCCAATGTCTCCACCGTCCTGGTCATCTACCTCCCAGCTCTCTGCCTCCTACCCTGGCAAGCGCCCTGATTCCCTCCTAAGCTATTCATAGCAGAGTTTGGAATAGAACTCCACTGTTTAGCTGCCGGAAGGAGAGATTGGTTTTGGCTGGGCAGGAGTGAGCCCCTGGGGCGAAGGTACCAGAGAGAGGCCAAATCTGGGAGAAACACAGAGGAGGCAGCAGGCTGAAAATATGACTAATACATCCCGCTACACTCCAAGACAGCATCAGTAGGGTCGGCAAGGCTCAAACATGTGGGAGCCCCAGCAGTGCAAAGCCCCATGCCCACTGTAGCTCATTGTCCCTTGTGGTCCCATGCCCCAAAACCACCCTCCTGCTGTCACCCCTGCTAGTCCTGCTGCAGCTGACACACACTGCAGCAGCCCTCTCCTGTACACCGACTGCCCAGTGCCACCAATGTAATGTCCCTAAACTCAGTCCCCATGCTGTGCCTGGAGCACTGCCGCATGCCAGACATGACTCCCTCCCTCACACCTGGAAGGTTCCCACCCCTGGGGTTTGGAGTAGCTGCACTTCAAGATGTATTGAACAGAGGAAAGATTCCCCTGCCCTGTTTAGCAGCTGCCGAGCTCCTGCACCGGTCTTTGCTCTCCTTACAGAAGTGAGAACTGAATGGGCCCCGTTGTGTTGCTTTCCCAGCAGCTCTCACCAGAGAGAGACAGAAATGTGGGTGGAGGAAAAGAACCGGGGGAGGAATGGTAAGCCACCTCTGGAAAGAGGGCAGTAATGGAGACATTACCTCCCCCTCGATTCACTGTGAGCTGAGAGCACCAGCCCAGCAAAGCCCATGTGGGGTTTCCATTCACTGTTTCCAGGGCTCTACTTTTGCTTTCCACACTGTATGTTAGTCACAGTAGCTGCAGAGATGCAGGGCAGAAAGATGACATACAGCCAGAATTGCAGTGGCATTGGTAAGCCTGAGCAAAAGGAGAGGCATCTGACCAGACATGCCACGTCTACAGACATCCACTCTTCTCATTTTGCATTTCAATTTCTTTAGAAGAGGCTGGGTTGGCAGTGCATTCATGACACATCATTAGCTTACAGAAGGACATGGAGGCATTCATTTTCCTCCCAGATTGTTGTCTTACTCTCCCAGGGAACAGGAATAGATCTGCAGCCTGAAAAAAATCTTGGAAGATTTGATACCACTATCTAGTTACCCTTCAAGCCCTTCTATTCAGCAGCCTCGGTAGAAGTTGAAGCTGGTGAGATCATTGTTGGATAAATAAGCAAAATAAAAGCCTGGGATGAGGGCCAGATGTAGCATTCAGTGCCTGGTACAACACCTTACCTGTTGCATGGTTCCCGTGCAGAGACCATACCACCACCAGAGAGGTTTTGCTATATGTGCTGTTGAAAAGCAAGGGAAGGGAGCTCCTGGCCACAGTACATGATGAATGTGCTAGGGAGAGAGGAGCATTGTGGGCACCACAGTGGACAGAGTGGAAGGTCACGTGTGCTACATTCATGTCCCATGCCCCGCCAGGGAGAAAAAACAGCAACTGCCACGCTGCAGCAATCTCACCTCCCCAAAACCAGTACATCCCACTTGTAAAACAGGCTTTTTCCAAGACCAGCCAACCAACCCTGCTGGAAGGGTTGCTTCGCGATTCCACTCTTGAACTTGAAGATGCTGCTGGTCTTCCTCACTTCACCTCGTCGTCCCTTGGCTTCTGCCAATGGACAACTACACGCTCAGGCCTGAGAAGCTCCAGCTCCCAAAGGGAACCGCAACCCAAGAGCCCCACAGCGATATCCTCAAGCCACTACCCACAGACACCCCCCCCCCACCCCCAGCTGCCCAAAAGCCTCCAACTTCAGCTTGACTCACCATTGTGATGTCCAGCGTGGTCCCATCTGGTGCTGGGAGACAGGCTCTCTGGGCAGATGAAGCTGGGCATGCAAAGCAGCGGCCAAGAGGCTGCACCTCTGCTTACAGGGGGCTCAAGCCGCTGCCTGGACTGCAAAGTGGCTGGGACTCCAGAGCACTGACCCTGACTTTCAGGGCTGCCCTGGTCCCCAAGGCCTACACTGGCTCCTTCTCTCCAATTCTGGGGCGCTCCCCATTAACGGGGCAGGCGCCCCACGCAGGCTGCCTGCTGAAGGGAGAACAAAGGCTCCCAGACCCACAGCCGGCTTACGGGCTGGTCCACACCCAGGGGGCCACAGAGCTTGGCCTTCCCCCACGGCAACAGAAATGAGATTCTACAGCCAGGCACTGGAGCTCACGGCCTAAAGATGAGGGACTGGAACCCCAGCCCAGAGGTCAGGGAGGGCACACGTCCGGCCCCATGACTCCTGGTCCCACACCTCTGAAAGACCAGGGCCAGGGATACCGGCCTGATTACAGGGTGTCCCCTCCAACCACCCGCCGAGGGCAGGGGATGCATGCAACCCCACTTACAGGGCCGTCCCCAGCTGCCCCGGCACTGCCCAAGAAGCAGCATGGAGCACAGGCTCCGGCCTGTGCCCTGCTTGGGGCCCAGGAGCGCTCGTTCCTGTCACCTTGCAAAGGCAGCCTCCCCAGCACTGCTTACAGGGACCTGGGACTGCTCCTGGGGACAAAGGGCTCCTGACACGTGCCCCGAGTACAGGGCCGGCACGCTGCCAGCTCAGCAGCAGGAGCGGCCGCAGAGGCACAGACGCAGGCCCTGGCTACAGGCGCGTCACGATGCCCAGTCTACCACTAAGCGGCTTCTCGCCGTCCTCACAAAGCGGGGGCAAGGCCGGACACTTTCTCCACCCATGCCTTTGTAGGGACCTCCCGGTGGGCACACAGAGCTCCTCCTGCCCTCCTGAGAAGTCTAAGCTGCACTGCTCTATTTCTAAACGGGGGCTAAACGGGAGACAAACGCACTTGCACACTCACACCAACTAAGGGGAAGGAAGACTGGGGAGGGGAAGGCAGGGGAGGGGGAGGCAGGGGAGAGGAAGACAGTCCCAGAAGAGGGAGCAAGTTCTGTGCGGCCAACCCCGCTCTAGGGAGCCATCCCTACCAGTGAGTGGGAGAGGAAAGCATCAGAGCTCACCCTGCAGCACTGTGGGGAGGGCACAGGAGCCTCGACGCAACTGAGGCGCTTGAGGGGCAGCGTCTGCCAACGGACCATGACATGCTCAGACCTGATAAGCTCCAGCCTGAAGGGAACCGGGACCCAACAGCCTCACAGGCTGAACTTCCATCCTCCCCCGCTCAAATGTTAACTTTCGGTCTTCTAATTTATTCCTTCCTGGAATGGTTTGTAATTATCCCTTCCTGATTGTGAACACCTTCCGTTTATTCTCAAAGATAGGATATTTACCACTAATTTTGTATAGCTATGTTACATTAACTTTTTTAGAATATTTTTTTTTTGCTTTAATATAATCACTCTTTTTTCCGGACATTGCATTATACTACACTGGTTCTTATAGCACCTTTGCTTTTTAGCAAACATTTTTGATGAAGATACTTTGATGTTGTTATTATCATATTCAATCCTATAAATTTATATGAATACATTTGGTATGCACTCCTTTAATTTGAAGGACAAAATTGTTTAAAGGTTCAGGGGTAAAAATATAAATACAAAGTCTTTTCGGCATAAGCCTTTGTGAAATCTTAGGCTTATGGCTGGATTACACCACACCCAGGTTCCTCTGTGAGGAATTTAGAAAGCAAATGTGTGGTTTTAGCAGCTCACGACTCAGGAGGGCTTTTCTAACAGATTTTTTCTGCAGCTCCCATCTGCCCATGACAGTACCCTTCTAAAGTATCACAGGCTTTCACCTAAAATGTTACCTCTTTCCCTTCTAAGTTATCCCACATTTTTCGTCGAAGACACTGCCTCTAAATGATGTGTTAAAACGGACTTGTTACAAATGACAAATACAGCTTTCACATTTATGTATTACCTTTCGCAAGTTATTACTGATCACAAAAATTCTAATATAATTCAATTTGTAATTCCTTGTAACTACTTTTTAATATAGTATAATCTGTCAGCTTGTATATACACCGTAGAGCTTATATAATAATAGTGTAATAAATAGATATCTTAAGCCGTAACATAACACTAAAATAGAGACTATCTAATGTTAAAATGCTTTTATTCATGTAACTAACTCAAAGAATAGTGTAAGATAATTATTAAGTAGTTCCTCACATTTTGTAGACTATCTCATCTGAATGATAACAGGGACAAAAACCAGAACCCAATTTATTGATTCCTCATTATCAAAGAGGGTAAAACCAAGAAGATAAAACCATAAAAAGAAATAAAATATATTATTTTAATCTGAAATATGGCATGCAGACAAGTCAAAGGTTCAAACCAGGTTAAAAATTCATGAAACACCTACAGTCACAAGAAGGATAAAATGTATACAAACTCTTATGAATATGCATGTCACTCTGTAATGCAACAGTATTTAAAGAACATTGTTTTAAGATAACAGTGTGTTTTTTGGCCAGTCATCAAAACACCTCAGTGCTGGATTTTATCCCTTTTATCCCTTAATTAACTTATATAAACATTTTGAATAGTGAGCTTTGTTTCTCACAATTTGAAGGTTCTACCGAGATCGCACCTCATTTCCATCACTCCAGGCGATCCCGAGCCAGAGGCGCCCTCCTGAGTTCGGCAGTCCCACCGGACTTCTTCTGATGCTATCACTGATAGCAGTTCTGACACTCGGTGGAGAAAAGGGATAAATAGAAAAGGGGAAGAAAAGGCTCCCCAAGGAACCGCGGCAAGTGTCAGTTTACTGTGCACGAAGACCTAGACAGGTAATTATACTGCAGGAGGGAGCGGGACACGAATGCCGGGAAAGTGAATGGCGTGTGTGTGTGAGACGCGGACTGGACCATCCAGATCTGCGAAGCGAGTGCGGGGATCCTGCTAGCCGCGAGGGGACCAGCCAGCAAAGGGACGAAGTGTAAGGGGAAGACCGAGTGAGTCCTGGAAAAATTGTAGAGAATTACTATAGCTCGATTCTGCGTATAGAAACAACAGCTCCAGTTAGGAACTGCACGGCGCCCAGACCTGATATACGCTGGAGCTTAAGCCTGGTACTGTATGTCCATGTTTAAGTACACGGCCGGGTGAGTCACCGGAATGATTAAGGATGCTGGTGTGTGAAACAATAATTAAAATAACGAGCTGCAAAGGGCAGGATGCAACGAAGTTCTGATCCTTATCCTGAAAGACTCGAATCGAATCGAATCGAGAATTTAGTGGAGATTATTCCATTTAGAGGGGCATTATAAAAAGAGGGGTTTCCGAGGAAATTTAAAGCATTTTATTGGATAAATAGTACCTATTAAAAAAATTAACACCTAATTAAACAACAGAGGCACCTGAGTATTGTGTGAATGAGAAATGAAGAGAGTATATGTGTATATCCTACATCTTGTGTGATTAATGAGTGTAAAGACTTTGTGTTGCAATTTTGTGTTGAAGTTGTAAATTCAGATGTGAACCTTAATTAAGGTGTGAGTGTAAGATCTGTCATTATTTGAAGGAACAGAGGCATTTAAGGCAAAACTGCCCAGAGAGGGGACTTGAAAGATTTTCAAAGAGGTTCGAAAACCAGACAAATACAGATATCAGGAGTTATTTTCAATCTTCTCTTTTTTTTTTTTCCTGCAAATTCGAAGCCCCAACTAGCAACATGAGTTTTTTGCCTTTAAAGTCTTTTTGTAACCATGTCAAAATATGATAACTTAAGATGAGCAACTTATTAAAAGGCAGTGTTAATCTCAAATTCAATAGCAGTTATTATTACTAGGACTAACTATCAAAAGTAACCTATTTTCAGTTACAAAACTGTGTAAAACTTAATTCTTTAAATGTTCAGGTAACGTGCTGAAAATTTTACTGCATATTTTATTTGCAAAAAGATACTTTAAAAAACACACTATAGTTCCATTAAAAACAGTTCCTTTAAACCATGTTTATTACTATTTTACTTTGTTCATAATACTAAGAGTCTCCTTGGGAACACTAGTTGAAAGCTACTTATATATAAAACCTAACCTCCATTTTTAAGGGAGCTATACAAAGATTCAACATAAGAAAAAAAAAATTTAAATAACAGTACAGTATAAAAACTACAGTAAAACAAAAAAAATTATGTTCTACCTCTGTTTTATTTTTCTTGTGCTTAAAAAAATGGCTTTTTCTTACTAATCTTATCAGCATTACAAAGAACAATCACAGCAGCTGTTAGGCCATACTGTAAAGCCCAGAGGTCCTGTATTTAAGCCACATCTTTTAAATTTTATCTAATTTCCTGTCAGTTTGGAACTTGCTATCAAAGTTTTCCACAGGCTGATTCTATCATCAAAAAAAGCCTTAAATCATTCTTTTCTAAATTCTCTTGTTAAACCAATTAAAGGAATCTTTTTTTAAATATAAATTACTAAAGCAAGTTATCTTTTCTTGATATAGTCTGTTTTTACTCCCCCCTCACCACGTCTTCTTCTCAGAACTAATATTATTTTAAAAATCCCGCAAAGTTCATGCTTCATTTAAACATTCATTTCTTTTAAAGCAAAGAAATAAACCATGTGAAATCCATAAATTTGTGAAAAGTAAAAAGGTCATACTACTTTATTTGTCTTAAGCATTAGGTAGTGTTTAACATTCTACACTAAGAAATAAGTCTGTTATAATCATGTCTAACATTAGATTATTTTTAACTTTTTAAACTTTTTTCGTGCACATTGAAAAATACCCTAAAAACTCTTGTTGTTACCTAGGATAGTCATCAATATAAGAAAACACAATTTTTTTTTCTGAAAAACTGCAGATTTCCTTTCCTAGATACCCATTATGGGGGCATTAAAGGAGAAAAAACTACAGTCGTAAGCATAGATTTATATTTTCAACTTGCTAATATATAATATCCTTCAATTATGATAATTAAGTAATACTTTCACTGTAACAAATAAGAATAGTATTTAAAGCATTATGTTGTAAGTTGTTTTCAAGTAAAAAATTTTACATCACACTTTGCTTTTATATTAGAACAATTATTTATTGTATTTTTGAAAATGTTTTCCCTCCTATTTTTTTGGTTCCACTTAAAATACATTATTGTACATTAGTTCCAAATTAAACCAAATAAATCAGAACTGTTAAAATCAGGTTGTTTGACTTTATTATTTATAAGTTTACAATCTGTAACTTTGTTAAAAGACTAAATGCTCTCAAAGTGTAAAAAGTAGAACCTTAGAAAATATTTTATAAAGAACATCCCTTGAGAGAAACTACTCCGGTGTTTATAAGATTAATTTTGTTTAATTTAATACAGAAAGCACCTTCCCAGAGAGAAGAGTGAGACTTTTGAAAATTAACTTATGCAATACATCCCTTAAGAACTATCACTCTGACCTTTGAAGTAATAAAAAAATATAAAGTACAAATTTTGTTTTCTTTGTTGAATGAATTTAGTGCCAGGTCATCTTCTGCAAAGATAGTCTAAGCACAAAACCAGCTGGTGTAAAATTCAAGTAATCATTACTTAATTCTCTGCCCTGTTTGCAGAGAGAGCTTAAAAAAAGGCTGTAGGCAAAGTCATTCCCTGCGACTAAATGTAACTGTCATGTCCAAAGAAAGCTTTGGAATAAAACTACAAGAGAATTTTATGGAGAAAAACTGAACTTTTAAACCTAAAACATTCTCTGAAATCTTGTCTTACAACTCAAATTTTCTTTGTTGTGTTCAGTGAAAAAAAATAAAAAAAGAAAGAAATGTAACAAAACTGTTCTAATAAAGAGCAGAATATTTTACTTGATATCTGATAACAAAAATTGTGTCAACCCTGACTTTAAAATTAGCAAAAGTCAACAAACTGTTACCAAATACTGTGCCACGTTTAGCCACTAAAAAAAAAAACTAACCATTAACTCAGCAAAATTAGAATTTAGTCACTAAAATTCAGTAAAATAGTAAAAATCTAGATGAAGAGCAAAATTAAGACCATTAAAGGAAAAAGAGTAACTGTTATCTGTAAAGTTAATAAGGCTAATTACTCCAAGCAGAAAAGCCTAAAAGAAGAGCAGTTACAATACCTAAACCACTCTTTTTGCTGAACATTAAATCAACTAGAAAAGACGCCATAGAAAAACTGTCAGGCAGAACATAGAAACTAAAATCCTATTTAAATATTAATAATGTAATATAAATAACAACTTATTATACTTAAGCATACTTTTTACCCAAGAAGTTTATTATTGGAATTTCAAATATCCGTACATTGAAGATAAGGAAAACGAAGTCAGAAATAGGAAAACTGCAAGCAGCAGATTGGCACCTAGATGCAGAAACTATTTCTTCATTTTAAGCTCATCGCATTATAAAACCCAGAAGAACTTTTTGTTTTCTTCAAATATTGATTTATAATAATTCTCATTTTTTAAATTACAAAAACATACCATCAAGATAAAAAACTATGTGAAAACTAATGAAACTGTTTAATTACCATAATGGCTTACATTGTCAAATATGTTAACATTTATAATTTGTTTGTGTTTACAATGCAAAAAAATCAAATATTAGTCAAAGCATTTTATATATAGTTAAGTTCTTTTTCCAAGTTTGTTTCATCTTTTTATGAAAGAAAATATAATATAGCAAAAAAAGTCTTATAAATATGTAATCTATTTAAACTGATTTTATCTTCAAAGTTAGTACAAGAATTTGTGCATATATAAAATCCTACATGTATGTATTGACCTTCCCAATTCTGTCTTATAAATTTTTTATTATAATTTAGCTAAATTTCTTTAAAATGTTATTAATTAGTGAACTAAAAAATCCTAACAGGTTATAAATAAAATAGAAAACCATCTTCTACCAACTCTCAAACCCACCTAAACCTCTTCAATGTACTGTAAAGCTTCCTATATCCGGGAAGAACATTTTTATTCTACCTCACTTCTTTTAATTATGCTAGTCAATGTAGTAACCCTAGCACACTCTACTCCGTGATAGTTACAGAGCATGGGAAGTCAAAAGAAAAAGGAGTTTCTTAAAGTAAAGCAACTAAATTTTTTTTTTTTTTCACCCATAAAGCTACAATTGCTGTTTTAGGTCAAAAATAAGATTAAACAGTGCCAATCTATTTTCTAAAAAACGTAACATAACCTTGATGTAAAATGTGTTTGATAAAATTCTTCCAACTATATGTTAACACAGTCAACCTATTTTACAACCTTTAAAGTATATAAGCACACATCTTCAACAAATCTATTCACATTTTTCCAAGGTACAATTATATTACAAGAACTAAAGATCCCTTTAACTAATAAACATTAATAATTGCAATTAAATTTACATTTTAATAATTAAAATAACTATTATATTGCTCACATTATTACATCTCCTTCTGTCTTTTCTCTTACTAACCACTCTTATGTATTACCCACCATGGGCAACCCACAAACTGGAGAAACATCAGAAAACATCATTACGTTGTTTAAGTCATGAAGTAGATTGTCAGAGACTGAGATATAATTAATAACTTAATTTTCATTAAAGACTTTTACCTGCTATAACAAAGCTGTGTTACAAAAGCTGCAAAGATAACCACCACACCCTAAATGGGACTCTGAGCATTCAAGTAACCTTCTTCCAAGCTTACTCTGTTGTTTCCTATGAACATCCCCAATCACACCCAAAGCTTTACTTTCCTCTTCTTGAAAATAAAGCTCTTTAGCTTTCTGGATGCTCTCTGGACAAACTCAGTTTGGTAACAGGCTGGTAGCACTCTGACTCTCAGTGTAGCTGACAGCCTGTAGCCCTCACAGGTGACCCCAGAACCGTAACCATAGTGTTCTGCCATTCCCAGGACCGGAGAATCTCAGTCGACATCTTCAGGACCTTTAATGACTAAACTACGAATCCATTACAAATGTGCAATTTATTTTTTTTTAAGCCTGTAAATGCCCTTTGTTCAGCACTTTGAGATCTAAATGGGAGATCTAGAATATGGGGGTTTTTCTTCAGAAAAAATGAGAATCAGCATCCAGAATCAATATAAAAAGATCTGTCACCGCCACTCTTCAGAAGAACCCAAATACTACCAACACCATGTAAGATCTTTGCTCTGTGGACAGACAAAACCAGGTTATTACCTTTAAAAGCTGAGT
>VXBS01000431.1:0-27391 GCA_013400255.1 Sitta europaea
CCCGCGGGGGCAGCGGCGTCCCGGTAGCGGCCGGACCGGGCAGGGCGGCGTACGGCCACTAATGCACCTGGCGGGTTAACGGGCGCAATTAAATATTAACGTTGTGCTAATAAAAATTAAATTTTCAAGTGACTTAGGAGCTGTAAATAGGAAATACTCTTGCGGGCTTATGATTCCTTTTTATTAAGTGGGGGAAATTTAATATGGAAGGAGGAAAAGAAATAGAGCCCAAAAGTTAATACCAGCGTTCCAGTAACTTGCCGATTGCATCTTTGCACTGACCACTATGCCTCAAACATGTGTCACTTGGTGGAGCAAGAGCAAGCACAACTCACCTCTCAGGGCTCCACGGGTCCTGTTGTGCTTAAAGTCAGCCTTTTTAGTGCTCTTTTCAGATATAAAAGGTTATTGTGCTTTTTCGGGGCAACTAATTTATCCTGCCTTCTTACCTGGGCAGCAGCTGCTACCACGTGCAGCTCCTGAAGGGATAAGTCACTGCCTGGCACTGTGCATGCCACTCCAGCCCCAGTGTGGTAGCCAACTAAAACAGGTACTTTATATTAGTTCATATATAACGCTTAATAGGCAGAAGCATGTATATTTAATAGGCTGTCTCCAGTCTTTGGACATGATGTAAATATATATTAATGTAACACTTAAATCCAGTGACTGGTTTCTCTTGGCTTGTCTGCAACCCAAGTATCAAGGGAGAATAATTTAAGTCTCTGTATTGGGCATGGTAAGAGGTGTCAGGGGAAAGAAGGAGGTGTGCTACTGATGGGACATCATTTCAGAAGGTGGTGGGGTGTGTGTGTATATAAATATATACACACCATATATGTATGCATACATAGGTGTATGCATTCACCTGTATATTATTCACTTCTTATTTTTTTCTGTCCCTACAGAGTCAAGATGGCTAAAGGTGATCCGAAGAAGCCCAAGGGCAAGATGTCTGCCTATGCCTTCTTTGTGCAGACGTGCCGTGAGGAACATAAGAAAAAGAACCCAGAGGTTCCAGTCAACTTTGCAGAGTTTTCCAAGAAGTGCTCAGAGAGGTGGAAGGTACCTTAATTTGTGGCTTCCTGAAAGGATAACTTCTTACAGTATCTGCTAGGATCATGTGGGTGTGTATGTCTGAACATGAGGGGAGCTGGTGCTGTTTTGGTCTATGAGCTGTTCTTAGCAAGCTGTCCTGGCCATTGGTCAGGTGCAGCTGAAGCCTAAAGCAATACTGAACGTCTCAGCCTTGTGTATCTGCCCATTTAGATGCTTCTGCTAGAGTCTGGCCTTTTTTACGATTCCCAAGCAATGCCCTTCAGCAGCTACTTCCTTCCAGGTGTGTGTCCAAAGGAGGACTCTGACTATGCTTGTCTCATTTCTGTTGCTTCTCTGTTGCTCAGTATGTCCATGGTGGCTGGGATTTCCAGTACAGCACCTTTGTCCTCAAGGTGGTCCAGTTAGAAAACAAAGCAAATTCTGAAACTCCCATGTCGAGTTGATATGTGTTGGCTTGTTTACTTAAAGTTCGCCAGCTATTGAACAGTTAGGTAATCACAAGTTTGGTGTCTCATGTTTTGGTTGTTTAGACCATGTCAAGCAAGGAAAAGGCTAAATTTGATGAAATGGCAAAGGCTGATAAGGTACGATATGATAGAGAAATGAAGGACTATGGACCAGCTAAGGGTGGCAAGAAGAAGAAGGACCCCAATGCCCCAAAGCGACCACCGTAAGTAACTTTGAGACATTGAATGCTGAAGCATTTTGGTTCATTTTCACACCTTGTATGTAACATGGGTTTCTAGGAAGGAAGTAGGACATAGTATTGGTATAGCAGGATTGGTAGTGATACTGTCTTGTAAACCTAGGCAGCTCATGGTCTTGAGCATGTAGGGCACTGAGACAAATTGTCAATACTTGGTACTCTTAAACTCATAGTGATGGAAGACATGGAAGTGGCTGAGTCACAGTGAGACTTGTGTATCTAAGATGAAATTGGGTGAGGGGATACAGAACACTTAATTAAAAAATCATTGAGTGAAGGCTGCAGGTCTGTGCCTCAGTGAAATCAAAACACATTTAAGCTTGTGTTTGATTTTGTAAGTTAAAAAAAAAAAAGTTTCTACTTTCATAAATGTGCCAGTGTTGTGGAGCAGGGATGGAGGAGGGGTTGCTCCCTGGGGCATGCTGCTGCAAATGCTGACTGTCCTTTGGTGTTTCTTCCCAAGGTCTGGCTTCTTCCTCTTCTGTTCAGAGTTTCGCCCCAAGATCAAGTCCACAAACCCTGGCATATCTATTGGGGATGTAGCGAAGAAACTGGGTGAAATGTGGAACAACCTCAGTGATGGTGAAAAGCAGCCTTACAATAATAAGGCAGCTAAACTGAAGGAGAAGTACGAGAAGGTAAGGAGAGCTGTCACTTGTGCCTTCTCTATACCAGCTCTTTTGTTGATGTGCTTTTGTACCATAGGCCCAGCTCAGGTGGCCCCAGCATAGTTACAGCCAAGCTTTGCACAGGTTGGGGCAGAGCAGGATAGAGATCCATAGGCAGATTTCAGCAAGGAGGGAGAGCTTTTCCTGGTGATGTGCAGCAGGGGCTGCTCATGTTGCTTCACAAGGACTTGCTGTGCTGTTATAGGAGCTTTGTCCCACTATCAGGAAACTTTAAGAGGCTGGGTTCTCTTCTCCTCCTCAAAGAAATAGCCATGAATGCAGGGTTCAAGACCTCCATGATTCATCAGCATGCTTAGGTGTCTGCATACCTGTGTACTCCTGTGCTGGCTGTGTCCTCCTGGGGGGTGCAGCCAGGGAAGGCCAGTCCCTTTACTCTAACGCCTGCTGCTGTACAAATGCTGTGTGTGCTTGCTGCTTAGAGCAAATTAAGACATCCCCTTGACTTTGCAGGATGTTGCAGACTACAAGTCTAAAGGAAAGTTTGATGGCGCAAAAGGAGCAGCAACCAAAGCTGCTCGGAAAAAGGTAGAGGAAGAAGACGAAGAGGAGGAGGAGGATGAAGAAGAGGAGGATGAAGATGATGATGATGAATAAAACTGTACAATACTTGTCTCCATGTGAATACCATAGAGTAGGGGAAACACCATAAATGAAGCACCTCTTATTTGAGATGGTGTCTCTTGCCCTTATTAGGCTTAATTAAAAAAAAATTGGATTCCGATCGCGTTGTAGTTTCTAAAAGTGCTCTAGAAATTGTAACTGGTTTACATGAAGTGGCCATGGGTGTAGTGAGCACCCTGAAACTGTATCAAAGTTGTACATATTTCCAAACATTTTTAAAATGAAAAGGCGCTCTAGTGTTCTCCTAACTCTGTGCACTTTGCTGTTGGTGTAACAAAGCATTTAAAAATGTTTCAAGCATTTTTTAATTTGTAAGGTGGTGTTACTATATGGTTATTGGCTAGAAAATCCTGGGTTATAAACTGTACATATCTATAGTTTGTAAAAACTAGACAGATTCTTGTGGTACATGCTTAGAGTGATGATGCCTTAGAGGAGCAGTGATTACTTGGAAAGGCTGTACGTTCCCCGGGGTGCCATGGCCCAAAGCATGCACTGTGAGGGTAGATCTATTTACACTACAGTGGGCGTCCATTTAGCTTAAAGTTGTCTTTCTGTATATAGTGAAATAGCATTCTGCTGCCATTCTTAGTTGTGGAAGGGGGTTCAGCTGGCATGAGAAGTGTATGGGTTTTTTTAGTTAAGTGCGGTAGTTTTTAAACTGAAACTGTAGACATCTCTTCATGGTCAACTAAGTGAAGAGCCAGTGCAGCAACTGAAGTTCAAAAACACTCTGTACTTAAACAAATTTGCAACGTTCTGTTTTTTTTGTATGTTTAGAATGCTGAAATGTTTTTGAAGCAAAATAAACAGTATTACATTTTTAAAACTGTTCTTGACAACACTCTAAATTTCTGGTTTAAGAGGATCTTAACAACAGCAAGAGGTTCATTTTGAAGTCTGTGGCATCCCTCAGGGCTGGTGACTTAGGAAACATTCTGACTCAAGGATTAAAAAAAATAAAAATTTTAAAAAATGGTGGCCAGCCAAAACTGGCTGAATTGAAAGAGATGGCTGCTTCAGCTAATATGCAATCGTAACTGTTTATGGCTGAGTGGCATAAGATGCTATGCAAGTTTGAACTTTATTACTTGAACTTGGGAGCCTAAATGAACATTCATGACGTAATTGTTTGTTTGTGTGTGTATATAGCAGCATTCAAAGATGCAGAGAAAGGTAGGTGGCTAGGAATGAGGCTGACACCATGGAATAAGTATAAAAGCATAGTTTGGATTTTTTTTCAGTTGTGTTGGGTAAATTTATAGCCCAAATGCATTGCTGTACATATTAAAATGTGCCTTTTTTGTCCTGTGTTAAACTGTTTCAGACTTGTGGTTTTTTCTAGCCTCTTGTTTCATGGCAGGAGCCAGGCACCTGTCTTAACTCCCTGCTGAAGTAGGAGCGTGGCACAGGTACTTGGTCTGTGTCCTTTCTCTAATGACACAAGTTTCAGTAGGAATTGGGGGCTGTGAGGTGGGGTGGGGGAGCAACAGGTCCCTTTCCCCTCTGGTCACCAGCTGACTATATTAAAGTCTTGCCTTCTTTCCAAATCCAAGCTGGGGGATGTTTTTCAGCTCTTGAAAGAGAAAGGAAATACCTGGTCTCTAATTGATGACTATAACCTTGTTTCTCCTTAGCGTGGGGACAGCACGAGTTGGGAAAACTCTAGCACCCTGAATTACTTTCCTGTGCCAGCTCTAGCAGCTGGTGCTGGCTTGGTGGAGAGTTGCTGGGGATGTGAGGATACTTGCATGGATAGCAAGTCAAAGCTCTGGGCTGTTGTGTTCAGCTGGTTTCAGAAGACACAGTAACTCCCAGGTGCAAACACTGGGTATGGGCTGCTGCCACCTCTGCTTTTGAGCCAAGTTTGAGATTAATGGGGTCCAGGTTTATAGGTGGTAACTTTAGAATGTGGTTGAAACTACTCAGTTGCCTAATTGGGTAGCACTTCTGGCTTCTTCTGTCTTCTCGATGACCATGACAACTTCTCACCAACAGCTTGGCAAAACAGAGCTAGTGTTGAGAAGGACTGAAATCTGAAAGCAGAATTTCCAGAACAGAGCAAGCTAGAAAACTTTCATGAAATATAGCAAAATGTAGCAACTTTTGTTTTTAAGGCTAAGTGACCCTTGCATCACTCAGAAGTACTTTTATAGTTGTTTCATTATGGTAATTTTTAGTAACTTTAATGCACAAAAAAGGTGAGATTTGCCCCTGTTTTATGGGCAGTTGCATTTTAAAAGCCTCAATAAAGCTGCATCTGGAAAAGAAATAGGTACTTTGTATTTGCTTACCCTCTCTGCATGTCTTCTGATGCAAAGGAGTAGGCATCTGGAGATCCCAGCCTGTGGAAATTTGATGGGGAAGTGGTGAAGCAGAAAAAAAAGCAATGGCATCAGTTCAGGAGCTCTGATGCTGTTTCTATTGTCTAGTTGGCAAAATCTCCACTTAGCCACATATGGGACTTAGTGTAGATCACTGTTGTGCAAATCAAGCTTGGCTTTGAATTAACGGCTAGTGAGCTGAGCCTCTATTGATAGTATCAGCAAATGAGGACTAGAGCTGACACCTCTTTGTCTTCCTTATATTGGAAATCCATTTAAGTTGCAGATCTTGATCAAGGTCTTGGACCTTACAGTGCACTACCTCTTGCTGCTCTGCACTCACCCAAAATACAGCATTCCTTGGGGGTGCTGTTCAAAACAGCACTAGTGCAGGATTCCAGGGACTCACATTTAGGTACTGCAGATGTAGTGGTGATGTTTCTTCCCTGAACACACTGCTGTTGATAAATGCCATAGTATGAATGCATATAAATAACACATAGTTTCCCCCCCACACTGTTTTGTGTTCTGACATATCAAATATTGGGAGCCACTTAATTTCACCCAGCTCCATTCTTTTCATAGAACACCCTCCAAGTGCTCTTTTTCTCTGCTTTGAAATGCTTGTGCTGTTTCAGAGAAGATGTTTCTGCTTTTTGCTGCTGCACAACTCAAACTTCTAGTTAAACTTTAGTCCCAAGCCTGGCAAAGCAAATATGTCTCTTATTAACTCCATGATGTGTAGAGAAGGGTAAGGATAAAATAGATTGGGCAGAGGGAAAGGATGGATGAAGAGACATTTCCTTGCATGAATTTGGCAGAACTGACTGTGAACTGCTTATGTTTCCAAAATGTGATGTGCTGATGCCCTGGTCCCTTCTGAAGTCGGGCTGAGGGACCAGGCCTCAGCTAAGAAAAAGGGATGGTGTTGGTTCTGCAGCTCTTAAAACCCACTTACTGCTTGGGGGAGGCAGAGGAAGGCTTGACTGGGTGGGATGGTCCCTCTGGACACCTAATCGGGTGTCAGAGGTCTCAGAACTTTGGCTCAAGAGCAAGTGTGACAATGGTGATGTGGGGCAGAGACAGCCTTCACCCATGTCATGCAGGTCATTTCCTGTGGTTAGTGTTGTTTGGTTTGCACTCAGGATTTTCCAGACTCTTGAGAACACAGTTGCTACCAAAATGCATCACATTGTTCTGCATCAAACCATCTCGGGTATGATGGGATGGACGAGGCTGCTGCCTGCTCTGTGCAGAGCAGAATCTGTCTCTGTTGAAAATGAGCCTGGGAGTCTTAGCATGGCCCAGAGAATCAGAGGCTACAGACCCACTGCTCTGTAGCCTATATATTCCAAAATTCAGTTGAGATATGGTAAATATTTGGTGTGAGCCAAATCTGAGCACTCTAGACTGGGAGGAAGAGGCTGCATCAAGGGAGTCCCACCATGGTTTGGTGGTCACTCCTCACAAGCAGTCACAAGGAAAACTTAATTGCAGGATGGTTTCTTATTGCTGTCAGGATCCTAACACATCTGTGGGGAAGGAGTGTGTTAATTTTCTATAATAAAATCAATAAAAAATCCTAGTACAAATAGGTTTCTCCCTAGAACGGGGAGAGCCTTCTTTGGGGATGGGACAGGATCCAAACACAGTCAAAGCATCTCTCATACCTTGTCCCTTTGAACAGCTCATTTTTAGGTAGTTTTACTCACTCCTAATAAACTCTGCAGGAGCAGCAGCAAGGTGCAAGGGTTTCTGTTGGTCCTGGCTCAGCAGGTGGCAGGTGAATGGCTTATTACTTCCAGCCTCCAGCCAATTGTGGCAGCCACCTCCAGTTTATGTTTTCCCTCTGCTCACTCAGGCTCTTGTTCCACAGGCAGAGGAACATTTCCCAAGTAAGTCCTCTTCAGTTGCAGGTTTTGGGGAACTTGGACAAGGAGATAGTATATTTCCAGTAGGGCAAGAGCAGGATGCTGTATTTCTGGTAGTGCTTTCTGACAAGCCCAGACTCCCCTCTCTGAATGTTCACACAAACTAACTTTTCTCTAAAAGATAATAGGAGGAACAAATGACAAGTGGCATGTTTTTCTCATGTTATTTCTTTCTAGGGCTAGGGCTGCACCACATCTTAGTGCAATAAACTGAATCGAAAATCACAGCAGTGCTGCAAACAAAGTATCCTGGGGACCATGTCACCAAGCAGTTGCTCTCTAGTGGGGAAGGGGCTGAATAACCAGCATGCCTGACAGTGTTTTATACCCTATGAAGTGTCTTCATCCCCTTTTGCAGGCTGGGCTCTGGTGCATGCCTGCCCCGTTTGGGCAGAATTTGGGCAATCTGTGTTCCAGGCACTCTGCAAACATCTCATCCTTCCACTAGATCTGATCCCTATGTGCTAAAGCAATATGTGGATGGGAGGGGATGTCTCCTTGTCTGTGCTAATGCTCTTGATTGGAGTTGTCTGCTGTTAAGAGTTCTTCCCTGAGTGCCCTCCTGCACCTGGATCCCTAAATTAGGCAGGAGGAAGCACCACAGCCATACTGGAGCTGACAGCTCTGTATCCTGGGTGGTGAGTAACTCCTCCCCTCGTTCCTGGATGTGGCATGGCCTCACAGAAACACCTGTGAAGTGGCTAAGCAGGCTTTATGTTAAGCTAGACCAGGGATGGAGGTGCCTTCCCCAGGGGTGGGAGCCTGAATATTTTGTGGAGTAGCAAACTGGTGCTGTGGTGGGGCTAAGACCTTTGGAGGCTGGGATGCATAAAAGCACACATTTGTCTTGTTGAGATGAAAATGCATTAACCATGGTAAAAGGATGCCTGTCCTCTAACTGTGTCCCCTGACACGGTTGACTTCATGTCTCTGGCTGAATTCAGCAGCCAGGCAAACCACAGCTGGGGGCCCAGCCTTGATGTGGGGCTGGCTGTTTGGGTGGTGTTTGTGGTTGACTTTGGAGCCTGTGAGTGCAGAGTGGTGCTGCTCTAGCTCCATACCTGCCCCTCCTCTGGCTCAGTGCTCCCTGTGGGACACCTGGGGAGCCAGAGTAGTCCCCCTGCACTAGTGTCACACACCACTGTAGCCAAACCTGTGTGAGGAGGGGGGCAGGTAGGATGCTGTGAGTGACAGAGTTGCTTTTTCTTCCCAGCCCTTCCACTTTGTAGAGCTCCCTCAGATATTTCAAGTCAGAGATATGCTCTTTTAAAAAATATTAAACAAACATGGCCTGGCTTTGTTGTTGTGAGAGCTTATAGCTTGTAAGTGTTTTTAACTGCTTTGTGAAGCTTAAAATTTGCTTTATTTAGTTTAGAAAATTAATACCCATAGCAGGATGAAGTGATTTGAGGGATTGCTTGAGACAAATGCCTCTTTTCTGCTGCTAATGACTGTGTGATTGCTCTTTTACTGTGTGTTACCTGACTGTGCCAGCAGTAATACACGGTCCTGTAAAAGAAGCTTGAGAAAGATGAAGCAGGGTCAACTTGGTTTCCCATTTTCTTACAAAATATCTTGTCCTCTTTAGCTTTAGAGCTCAGACTGGGGTTCTTCCCTGGGCTTGGTTTCTGCAGTTGTTTAAGGCATTAGTACCTATAGGTCTTGGCTAGGATTTTTCCCCAGTAGCAGAGAGAGCAGAATGAAACATGCTGGCTCTTCTGTCGCTTTATTTGTTGCTTCATATAATAACTTAATTTTTGCAAGTTGCTGGGAGATTTTTCAAACCAAGCTCAAAGATCAAGATGTCAGTAAAACTCTTAAAGAGAACCCTTACTTCAAGGGACATGTCTGAAAGTAGAATAGAACCTGACCAAACAGAATCATAGAATCTTTGAATTGTTTGGGTAGGAAGGGATCTTAAAGATCATCTTGTTCAAACCCCCCTGCCATAGGCAGGGGCACCTTTCCCTAGGTGAGGTTAGCCTTAGACTGTCTAATTTCTTGCTGTCACTTGTGTTCCATTTGTTGGTGATTCCCACCAGAGCTGTCTAGAAAAAAAATCGACTAGACCACATATTTTGAACCTCGAGGGCAACTCAAAAAAGGCTTTCAGTGGCTTTGAACACAGAAGGACTTAACCTTGATTGTTTTCTACTCTTCCCTATGCATCTCTGCTAAGAGGGAACAAATGGGCCTTTAGTGCCACTAAAAGGCAGAGTCCCTTTTAGTGGTGTGCTTGGGGAGAATGCAAAGTTCAGCCCTTTGACTTTACCATTACTTAAAAGAGGGCTTATGAAAAAGAGGTCGAGTGACATTTTACACTGGAAGATAGTGATAGGACAAGGAGGAAATTATTTTAAATTAAAGAGAGTAGGTTTAGATTAGAAAGTTAGAGAGAAGTGGCACTGGCACAGGTTGTCCACAAGAAGCTGTGGATGTCCCACCCTCTCCTGCTCCTTCCTAGCTCTCTCTCAGCCCAACACAGCAGCTGTGGTTGGCACATCTGACCCAAAGGCTTACTTGAGATGATGTGATTTGCATTCAAGTTTTGGGAGCAGCCTGGACTGCATTTTCCCAGTAGTCAGGTGCTTTAGAGAAGACCTTCAGCTTTCATGAGCTGTGCCAGCTCAGACACCCACTGTTGCTATTCCTCTGAGATTTTTGTGCTCGCAGCAGCATCAGGATGAGGATGGAGGTTATGGGGATGCAGGAGCTGCTGCTGACTGGGTGTGTGCTATCCCAGCTGCCCCATGTGGGGCCGAACAGTTGTGATGGAGGTGGGAAACAGGAGCAGGAGGCAGCTGAGGGATGCGGGTCTCCAGGTCTTGAGCAGACGGCATCCAGCCCACAGGGTGTCTCCTGTGCCGGGGACCATATGGTGCTGGATTTCACAGCCGGCCCTGAGCCGAGAGCTTCGGCAGCGACTGCAGGAAAGGGAAGGGGAGGCCTCCGAACTGTTTGCTGCTGTTTGTGCTCAGGCCTCTCAAGGAGGTGGTTATTGCCAATGAAACATGTTAGGCTGTGCTGGGCACACCTCCTTGTGACAGGGACACGAGCAGGCTGTTGTGGGGGGAGTTAAGGTGTTAGTGAATGTTAGGGAAGCACTTTCATATGTATTCTCATCGTGCCAAACACAAGGTTCCTGCCCATCAGAGGTGCTCTGGTAGGGTCTCTTTTCCATTTACCCCCTTCCAGGCCATGCTTGGTTGGTGGGGCTGTGCCAGAGCAGGTGGCAGAACCCCGTAGCAAGAGCCTCTCCCAGAGCAGAGCTGCAGATCCCTGTGATCTGGAGCAGGATTGCCTCCAGCCCCACAGCCCCAGGGGAGTGAGGACCACCTTCTTGCCATGGGTGCTTGGACAATGGCCCAGGGAGGGTTCTGTGGGGGCAGCCCACCCTGACAATGGCTCAGGGTGCCCATGGTGGGAGAGAGAAGCTGCTGGTTTGCTAGAAGACTTCTCCTAAATATGGACATGATTATTTTTAATTTTTTTATTTGCATGCTCTGGAATCCTTTGCATTTTTCCCTTAATCCTGGAGAAAAATCAGTGGTGCCCTGTGTGCATGTGACATGGCTGCACACAAACTCCCTTTGTGACTTTTTTCTTTCACGGGAGAGAAACACATTCAGGAAAAGCAGGGCCCTGACAACAGGAATCAAGTGTTTCTAAATATGGACATCCTTTTTTGGACTAAAAAGTCTTTTTCTACCATGCATATTTCCCCTGTTAATCATTTCCTTTTGTTCCTTGCAAACATGGGTCCTCCAATGTTATAGAAGGAGTTATAGCTGCTCTGTTTGTAAACTTTTTGTTATGATCCATGAACTGCCTTATACGTTGCACAGATTTGCTGTGTTTTCTTGTTAATGTGGTTGGAAAGGCCAGCACTCTGGTTTACTCACCCTAGGCTTTCCCTTTTTTTTTTAAAGCAGTCATATTTGGCCTAAGCCTGTCTCAAAATATTGGGGATTTTACAGGCCATTGAGCTTTGCCTCGTCCTATTCATTGCTTTGTGTTGCACTAATTGGCTTGATAAAGAAGGGTCTGGGTTCTGTGGAGTGCTTCTCCTCCAAGGTGAAATGTGAGATGGAGGGGGAAATATTCAGATGTTCACTAGCAGTTATGCTCGCTGGATAATCTGAATGCATCAGAAATGAGCTAGAGCTCAGACAAAGTAGGGGATTAGGAGTCTGAGATGGGCGAGCGGGTGGACATCTGGAAGCCTGCTGTTTAGCTCATCTGCTGGGGTGGGTTGTGTCTTCATAATGTGGGTTATAGCGCCGAAAATGAACAGCACGCTGGGATCACGGTGGCTCTCTGTGGATATGTTCCAAAATAACAATTACTGTTGTTATTTGTGGAGGACCCCACCCTCCCCAGCAGAGCTCTGTGTGTTCAAGCACCCGCTCTGACGCTGCAGGGACACGCTCTGGTCTGAGGCACTGTTTGCATGCCCCACCTCTGCCTGCTGCTCCGAGGTTTTGGGGGAAACTGCATGCATCCCTGTGGCTGGTGATGCACAGCAGATGTTCAGGCCCTTGCTTGCACAGTGCCCCCTGTGATTTTGGGCAGGGGCAGCTGCGCAGAGCCCAACAGAAAAGCAAATGCATGGGGGAGGAGGAGAAAACCCAGCTTGGGGCTTCTGAACCCTTCCCATGTGCAGAGCCAGTTCTCCCAAGGCTGAGCCCATTGTTACAGTGCAGGGCTGCCTCAGCCACCAGCAGCATCTGCTCTGGAGCACTGTCTGCCCAGGGCCATCTCCACCGGCTCCATCCCTCTCTCACTCCCAGCCTCTCACCCTCATCCCTGCAGGCATGAGGTTTGTGGCTTGGTCATTGGAGTGGGGATGGAGCAGTGTCTTCTTCATTTGACGATGAAATAGGAGTTGAAAAATCCTGCTTTTTTGAAAACATTATTGGAGAAGGAATTACAAATATGTTATGAACAGAAATAACTGAATAGTGGTTTGGTTTGTTTTTTTCTCAAAATGTAATTTCTTTCCCAGCCTCTCTGCATGTGCTCCCTTTCTGCACCTTGCTCATGTTTTCACTCCTTCTCTGCATACCCTGCCTTGGAAGCTTCAACTTTGGCCACGGCTGTAACATACCCAAATGTGGCTGTACACAGCTGGAGCCTAGCAGTGCTCCCAGCCCATATCCACTGCTGCTGGAGCAGCATTGTGCCTGCCACAGGTGGGAAGCATCACACCGAGCCAGCCGGCACTGAGAGGTTTCTCGTTCAGGGGAGCAGTGTCATTCCCACCCTGCTCTGTTTCTGGCAATGCCATGGCTGCTGGACACGATGTTCCTGGGAATTAAAGCAGCACTGAGGAGTGAGCCGGGTGGCAGTGTCGATGAAAGTTCTGACTCGGCAATATGTGGCCAGGTGGTGTGAAAGCCCTACAAAATTCGAAATTTGTGGGGGATATTCTTGTTTACCTATCAACTATATACACACTAATCTGACCCATGAGGTTCTGGGTACAGCACCAATGGCTAGTGACTCCTGCTGTGCTGCCTTGTCTTTTTCTGGAAAAACTGCTTTTTTTATTTGCTTGGGGGAGCAGAGCTGAGTCCCAGTAGGTACAGGCAGCATTTTTACTTTTTGTGTACTCCTGTGTCCTACTGGGTTGAAATGTTGTATGTTTTTTTCTGGGTAGATGCCTAGGGAGCTGCTGCCAAGGGTGATTTCTTGGCACTGTGTGGAGTGTGGGTACACAGGTAAAGCAACTCCTTTGCTAGGGCCAGTGTACCAGGGATCCTGCCTCTTGGTCTGTGCCAGCAGCACCTTTTTGGTGGGGAAATGGAGATCTGTAGAAGTAGAACAACACTGCTGTGGTCACTCATGGGCACCCTGGAAACCAAATCTCTGGAAAGCTGGATTCAAAATATTCCTTTTTGTCCCAGGGCGGGAGGAGGCATGTATTTTGCCTGAAAAGCAGGGCCAGAAAGGTTTTTTGTGGGTTGGGGGGGACTCTAGGTTAGGAGACCTGCTTGATTTTACACATGATAAGTGCAGTTATGCGTCGCAGTCTCAATTCCTCCTCCACTGTAATGTAACTTTTCAGAAGTGCTGCCAGCATAAAACATTGAAACTGCTCTATACCAGCCTGAGGGGCTGCCCAGGGGCTTTGGGATCCCCCAGGGCAGGGACAGGGCACTCTGCAGCTCCCTCATACTCTTCTGGGCTGTCAAAACCTTTGCTGTGAGGTGGAGGAATCCACGTTTGGAGGAGGCAGCCCTGAGCTCTGTGTCAGTTCCCTGGGTTCAGTGGGGGATGCTCCTGCATACAGGAGGGCTGGGAGTTTGCATTCCCCTCAGCCTCAGCCCTGAAGGAAGCCTAAAGCCTCGGTCAATAATAAGCTTATAAGACAGTAAATCTTGGTAATGAGAAAAACAGAAGACGGCATCTGCTCAACACAATGGTGCTGTGTATGGTCTGGTAAACAGCTATTGAAAGGCAATGCCTGTTATGGCAGGGGCTACAGCTGAACAGCCCAATTTCCATGCAGGATTGGTGGGATTCACTGCCCCCAGCCCTTCAGAGTGGCTGCTGGAATCCTCTTGGGTCTGAGCACAGGCAGAGGTGACCTGTTGCCCATGAGGCTGAGTGCTTACCAGAGGTGCAGCAGCCCCTGCTACAAAACCAGGGCCAAGTTGCCATTGTCCTGCACATGTGGAACTGGAGATGGGCATGAGATGGGACTGCCACAGTGATTGTCTGCTTCTCCTCCTGTGCCCACTCCAGCAGCTCCTTGCAATGGCTGCACTGGGAGATGTACATACTTTGGAGGGTACTCTGCTGCAAATAGGGGTTGGAGTAAAAACGGGAAACAGCTTCTTCTCTTGCCTTTGGAGGTGCCAAAATGAGATGAGCTGATGAGCAACAAGCACCTGGGGATGAATGAGTTGTGCAGGGGGTAGCAGGAAAAAGAAGAGGCTAGGTCTTCACCTGACACTCACTTCACCTGATGAACCTGGTGCCCATGGGGTGGGAGCTGGCAGTGGTCCTCCTCCTGCTCCAGCTGTGTGAAGCCAGGTCTGCAAAATGGGGAGGAGGAGAAGGGGGAGTTAAGGGGAAGAAATCTGCATATGGTGTGTAATGCGTTTATGAATTGGGTCTTTAATAATTTACATTACCAGTTTAATACTTTGAATACAAATTATCTTGCCCATATGCTGTGCTGACAAACATAAAAATGGAGTAATCAAAGCTGTAATAGCACTACAGCAAAAAGACATAAAATGCCACTAGAAGGCTTAGGATAAATTATTGCATGCACACACCAGCTCTATGGCTCCCTGGTGCCAAAGGATGCATTGCAATTTCTTCCTCAGACTTTGCATTTGGGCTTGAGGACTGATGCAGTACTAGGAGTACTGCTCAAAATTCTGCAAGACGGGCAGCCTTTAACAAAGAAGAGGAAAGAAAAAAGGCTCAGACTTGTTTGATAAACACCACAATTTAAATTCTGCTCTGGCATTACATGGGCTGCCAAGAAAATATAGCCCTCTCATTTGTAGGGAGCCCCCTTCTTCTTCCAGCAGGGTTATTTGCATGTATTATAAACTGCAGTGCCGGCTTGCCATCTTCAGGCAGCTGCCACACACTGCACAGCGTCCCTGTGCATCCTTGTCCATCCCTGTGTGGCTTGGAGGTGGTGGGTCCAGCCTGGGTCCACAAGGGATACACAAGGGAGGATGCACCAGGTGACCCAGGCAAAGGGCAGCATCAGTCTGGGCAAAACACAAGTTTCACCTCATCCCTCTTCACACCTGAACTTATTCCCCTCTAATGCCTGAGCTCTGAGGGGCTGGAGGAGGTGGGAGAGGATGAAACCACCCTAGGCTCTTGGTGCTGCCTCTTGGCCACTCTTGGGCTGCAGTTTAGGCACAAGGGAACAGTATGGGAGGTCTTAGGAGCTTGTGGATGCTGCAGATGACTTAGTAGTTTGTTTTTAGCAGACTTTTGGTGCACGTGTGCGTGTGTATTTGGCACAGGGTTCTGCAGCAAAAGGAGCAGGTTTGCAGAGCAGAGATGCAAGTTGTGCTCACAGGGAGCAGCTGCATTTGTAAATATCAGTAGACCTTGTGTTGTGCCTTGTGGCTGAGCCTCTGCTTTTAAATACCAGCCTATTCATTGGTGCCACATCTCCAGCACATCCCAGCAAGAGGCAATCTTTCACAGAAAGAGCCATTTAAGGCTCACATTTGCATACACTGAATTTCTCAGCTATCACGGTTACTCCATGCTGTAATCCATTCTGTGCTTCTAATACGATCAGTGAAAAATGAGGCTTCTTCCCAAATAAATCATCACCAATGAAGGAAACGGTGGCTTTTCCACAAGGCCTGAGGCTCCTGCACTAGCAATGTCTTTTTCCAAAAGGCAGAGAACTCTGGGCAGGCTCATTCTGTGCTGTGTGAGCTCACTGCCCGTCTCCCCAAGATCTAAACCCTTTGCATATGAATGAGTTTTTCCTGCCTTTGCCTCTCCCAGGATCTGCTGCTGTCTGTCTCCCTGGGATATGGTGCCTGCAGCCTGCGAATAGTGCACCCATGGGCTGAGGTTGCCCCTCTTCATCTCATCTATTATTCTATACATTGGTGCACCTCTCTCTCACATGCTAAGGGAAGAGGAGTGACTGCCAGTGTTTGACATCCTGTGTCCTGGCAAGATGAGTGCTCAGGGCTGCAAGAAGTGAGAACAAGAGAGAGAGCAAGTACCCTCCTCTTGCCTGGCCTGCTGGTTCCTGCGTTCCACCTTGCTCTGCTCCTTGTGTTCCTCCAAAGCCTGGTTTTGCCTGTGAACAGGGGGTTTTGGAGGAGCCCCACCCCATCCCCTGGCCCTGGGGAGCAATCACATGACAGAGCAGACCTGTTATTGAAGTAAAAAACCCTCAGTGCAAGGAGGCAACCTGAGCCTTTCCTGCCAGGGTGATGGGACCACTCTGGGTAGGGAAAGGTACCTGTGTGAGTCAGCATGGGGAGAAACAGCTGGGCATCCAGCTCCCACTGGAAGAACTTTTTTCCCTTTGCCAGATCTTCGGGAGAATAAGGCCCTCATTGATCCTTTTGAACCACAAATAAATTGGATGAATCAAGACCACAATGAGAAATATCCCCATTCTCATCCAGAAGGGATTTTCAGTATAAAAAGGCTTTATGTGACTCATAAACTTTAACATTTATTTCTTCACGCGAGGTAAGTATTTCCCCCCCTGAACATCTAAGCAATGCAATTTTGTTTGAAGCCTCCATTTGTTTAAGTTTGAAGGTGACAATAATTCACCTGTTTTCCCTTCCTGTATTTCCCCAAGCAGTGGCGTAAGCCAAAATAGAGCAAACTCAGCTCTGGACGTTTGTCACTTGTCAGCTCTGTCCCTCAAATACGCTCATACAAGCTTTGTCCTGGAGTTTACGTTTGGGCACCTTCTGACCTCTAGCTGCTGGTAAATGGCCCTGTGTTCTCCTGTTTAGAGGAAGAAATACAGCATACCTGTATGCAGCCACTGCCAGGGCAGGCAGGAAAGAGAGATATAACTTAATCTAACTCCAGATAAATCATGATTTCACAGTGATCTGCCTGCCACAGGCAGTTGAGAGTCCCATCTCCTTGGCACTGTAACAACACTTGTCATTCAATGTCCCAAAGAGACCCACTCACGGCCAGAGATCACAGATGACTGAGAAGATGCCTGGAGTTGTAAACACCATCAATCTGGAGAAAACAAACACTCCCGGGAGCTGATGTCAGATGGGGAAGTTCGAAGTCAGTGCTTGTCTCTGTAGAGCACAGGATGTGTACATGGGCTGCATGGATCCCCAGACTTTCACCTCCCCAGGTCTGGTACTACCTGAAGCTCCAGCAATCCAGGGAGACAAAATGCTGTTTGTCCTCTTCCCTGGGAGGGCTTGGGTCCCCAGATTTTGGAGTCTGTAGCCTCTCGTGCAGCCCCCAGCCCCTCACATAAGGGAAATAGGTGGGGGTTAGCTGCTGTGGGGTGTTGAGGGGTGGCTTTGAGGCTGGCCATGTGGCTGTGTGCAGCTGCTGGGGGTGCAGCCCCATTCCTGCCAGGTGCCCTTACTCACCTTCCAACCGGCAGGGCTCCTGCCAGAGAGGGAGGCTGGTCTGGGAGAGGAGTTTGAGGAGGTTTTTTTAGTTTCCCACTTACAGGCCGAGACCCTCAGTGTGGGCAGAGAGCCCCTTGTCCCACACCAGCTTTTGGAGATGCTCCCCATCTCATCACAGGCAGTGTGTTTGCAGCACAGCTACCTCACTTGGTTTTCTATCCTCTTTGGTATCCCTTTGGTGCCTTTCCTGGCTTTGGTGGAGTCACTTCTGATTTACAGCTGGTGTTTCATGAAATCTGCAGCAGGTGTTCTCCTTCTGCCCTGCTCCCACCCAGGACTCCCCTGGTTCCCCCTGCAGCTCCCAGTGTGGCTCCCTGGGTCTCTGCCTGCCCTTCAGGACATGTTCATGTCCAAGCCTAAATTCAATGTAAACATGCACAGGCTGTTTCTTCATCTGTCTGCCTAATTTTTTTTTCTTTTCCCCCTTTTTTAAAGGAAACTGAATCCAAGGCTGCCATGTAATGATGACATTATTGTTAATAGTTATTTCTATTTCCATAGTTCCAAGAGGTAGAGAACAGAGTCCCACTGGGTTAAATGCAGCACATGTTATAATAAAAAGACGGTCTTGAGTGCCAAACAACATGCAATCTTCTTTTAATGTAAGGAATGTAAAATTAAGATTACTATAGCAACATCTTGCCCACGTTGAACACAGATAGGATTTGTTGGTCTTTATAAATATATATGAGTGTGTCTATGTATATATATATATGTAACGTACATATACAAATCCTAAATATCTCTGGCAACCTTTTCTGTAGTTGAATTTATATTTAATTTCAAGCTCTCTGTATCACAGATTTAATTTGCATCCAGTTTTCCTTCATCAGCCTTGCCTTTCCCTTCAGACTTTTTTGTGCACACTGCATACCAGGCTCAAGTAGCCACTGCCTGGAGAGAGCACTTAGTCCCTGGCTGGGATCAGGGACAAACTGACTGGGGGAGGTAATCCCATCTACTGAGGGGTTTCATTTTAAATGTATACAACCCTGTTAAACCTTATAACTGACTTAACATCTCCAAATTTGCTTCCTTCAAACAGATTTTAGGAAAGTGGGGTGAACTTGAGATGAAAAATCCTTCCTCTTTCTTCCCATCTCTCTTCTCTTAATTTCTTATTTCAACTTTCAATGAATTTCCTATGAGATATGAACCACAGTTCTCATTTCTTCCTCATGAATGAATAAAACCTGGGCCCAGAAATGCCTGTGGGAAGGGCAGAGCACAACCAGGAATGAGGAGCTGAGGGAAAGGCAGCAGGAGGATGGATGCTCCTACAGCTCAGTCAGTTAAATTCTCTAGGAAATTAGCAGAAATTCAAGCACTATTTTCACTTTGTTGCAGAGGTAAGTGGAGTTACTGATAAAGAAGAGCTTTAACATCACCAGATCTGAAGAGAGCTGTCTTTGCCTATGAGCCTACAACTGGGGAGGAGGGAAAAAGCCAGGCACCAAACTGTGCTAAGGAGATCTGAAGGATACCACTCTGCCAAAGAAAGACACACTGGAGGGATACCCTCTTCTCTCGAGGAGCAGGAGGAACTGTGGCTCATTTGTAGCAGCTTTGAGGCTGTGCAGTTGAACGTGCACAGTTGGAGGGCTGGTGGATCCACTGTTTTGAGACCAGACTGTAATGGAGATCTGAGAACCAAAACTGAAAATGTCTGCTGGCAGGTCTGGATGAAGAAGCTGGAAAGCAGCCTGGAGTTGCCAGCTGCAGATTTCTGGTGCCTATGACTTAGCAGAATTAAATACAAGGCAATAAATCACTGGCAGCTCTGCCTGCAGGGTCTAGAAGGATAGCAAAGGGGCTGGGGTGAGGTGGCTGAGCAACCCCAGTGGGTCTGTATGGACAGCAGGAGTGGAAAGGTGAAGAATGGATCTGCAGAGCACGGAGAGGCCCACTTAAAAAACCCACCCAGCAAATGAAATAGCTTTCCTTCAGACAGAACTTCTCTATGAGCAGGAATCAACACCCTCCAGCAGACCCTGCAAAAATGCTGACAGGTGTAAGTGTGCAGAGCTGACGCCCAGAGGAGGCTTCTGGATGGAGCTATTGAAGAGATGGGTGGGACAGATCAAACATGAGTTGGTGTGGACCTTACAGTGGCAGGCTGAAGATACAAGGGGGCAGATGCAGACAAGGCAGTGGGGAGTGGGTGGAAGACCAGTGGAAGTTCATGAGCAATGATGTATTATAGGGCAGAGCAAAGTGATTTTTGTAAGATGGGCACTCAGCTGTTGGCTGCAGGAAAGTCATTCCTTTGCTGAATTGTCCCTGACCCTGGGCTGACCCATAGGCAAAAGAGATATTGCCAACTCCTTGCCCAAAGGAAGGAGTAGAGGCAGGCTTTAGGGGTACAGCAGGGCAACAGGGCTGCAAATCGGGCCCAGGAGGAGTCAGCAAGGTCTGTAGGGCTGAACAAACCATCTTCCAGACCATTGGCTAAAATCCACACACACTTTCACATCCTATTCTCTGGAATGGGCACCCAGCAGGACAAGAGTCTGTTTATGATTGAAGTTAACCCATGGTTTCCTGAGGTAAGAGCAGCTGCTGTGGGCAGTTTGAGCACCAGTGCTGTGCACTGGGTAAAGGTTTGTGTGCAACCTCAGCCCAGAGACCTGGTTGCTCACCTCTTGGAAATGCTGCAGAGCTTTGCAGGTGTGCTGGATTGTCCACTAAAATGAGAGCTCTTTTAGTGGGAGTACAGCAAGACAAGAGAATCATTTCTGTTTCCCTGAACAATATGGAGTTTCCCATCTATGGGCTGCACATTACTGATATGTACCAAAGTGATGGCCTGAGGAAAGGGAATCTCTTCACTGGGGAGAAAAACTTTGGCTGTGGAGTCATTTGGCTGCAGTTCCTCTGCTAACTCCCACCACTCTGCCACTGTGGATGGCTGCACTTCTGCAGGGGCAGGTAGGTTCCACACATACCCCTTGGCTGCACAGCACTGCTGTGCCAGCCACCATCACCTCTCTGCTTTTTATTACTCTTGACCTTCCTGTTCCCATCAGGTGTTTTTAAGCAAGCCTGCTACCAAGGCTGTAATCGGTTCTCATGTCCTCCTATTTACGCTCTCACTCAGCAATTTGCACAGGGCTGTTGAGCTCTCTGCTCATAATTGACAGGGGAAGGCAATCTGCTTCATGAGAGGAAACATCCCCAAGGCTGCTAGATCTGAGCAGCCTATTTCCTATAATGAGGATGAAGTAAAACAGGAGCTCACTAACAGCCATGGATGTAGCTGAGCCCTCATTATTGCAGGTGCAGAGGTGCTGCTTGGGACATAATTAAGATCTTGAATGTGTCGCACTGTCCTTCCTACACCACTGCCTTATAGCAAGGTGCTTGGTGCCAAGTGCTCCTAAAGTTGGCTCAAGTCACAATCCAGGCTGCAGGAGGGACTGCTCCAGGAAAGGGAAAGCTCCTTGTCTTCTTAAGATGGTTGTTTCTCTCCTTGCAGAGGACAACCTGGGAATTTCAGCCTTAGCATTGGAAAAGCAACTGCCAATGGCAATGGCTTGTGCCATCCCCAGCTGGAAAAGCAGCTTGGACGTGGTGTGGGCAGAATGTTTGCTGGTGGGTGTGCATCCAAATGCAAATAGGGGCTGGGGAGGCAGGGAAAGTGAAGGTGAGAGTCCTCAGAGCATCTCAGCAATTTCCATCTCACACTGTTTCCCCTGCACAGTCAGAAGATAAACTTAGGTCTCTTCTCCACATACAGGTGGTGGTGAACTGGGTAATACCCTGATGTTTCAAAAAGTTTGGCCTGATTCCTCCAACTGATCTGGAATGAACCCCAGGCTGGAGGAGGGAGAAGTAAGGGGAGAGAAGGTGAGGTGAGAGAGGCTGTGAGAGCTGCACTAGGAAAACTGAGAGCAACTCAGCCAGCATCCCTGTAGGTGCTGATGTGGGAAACTGTGAGGACAGTGAAATTTTGGTAAGCACAGCATGTTGGGGCAAAAGAGATGGGCTGGAAAGGGAATGGTGAAAGGAGACCTGTAAGGAGCAGGAATGGGTTTGGTTTCGGTTTCTAAAGGTAGGAAAAGGGACTGGGTGAGGAATCTCAATGAGAAAAAATACGAAGTGCTCCTTTTTTTTCCTCCCTCTTTCTCTCCTACCATCCCAAGAGGTTTCTGTGGAAGAGAAAAGCCTGCCCCAACCTCACTTGAGCACACACACTGGGGGATGGTGTGAGGAGAATGAGTGGTCCTTCTGCTGGAGTCAAAGGCAGACCTTGAACACAAATGGGGTGGGGGGACTGGTTGGTCATGAACAAACTTTCCTCTCTTTGCATTGCCTTGATTTTCAGGAGTTCCTTACTTGGATACTAAAGCACTTAATTCTTTAGGTTTTGTTAGCTTTTAAATATATCAATTAAATCCTTCCCTGAGGTTTTTTTTCCCAAAAAAACCCCCACCAGCTGGACCATTTCCGTATCTTTCCTTCAGTCATGATTGTCACCTGGGCAGAGTCCCATGCTACCTCTCAACTGTGATCTGAACATCCTCCCTGAGCAGCCTACACAGCAACCAGGCTGTCTTTGCTGGGAGCAGGCCCTCCAATTTGGCATTTTTTTGGGTAGGGTTAAGTAAGTCACTGAAAAATCCCACATTCTGTCCTAGCATCTTGAGACCTGCAGCAAGACTGGTTCCAGCCATGGGATGCTGCCTGATTAGGCAGGTGGTGAGAGCTACCACAAAACCCAGCACATGTGCTCCCAGGGATGCAGAACTGGGTTTGAGGCACTGATGACACTGCAGGGAAAAGCCTGAGTTTCTTCACACATATTTATTTACCAGCAGAGACTATACAAATCCCATGCATAATTCAGCCACTGCCATACAAATCATCCCACCAGTAAAAGCCTTTTCAGAAAGCATGATTTGATTGCAACAAACTTTGGCCTAGATGTGCTGCAGCCCCGTATGACAGGTTTTAAACTTTTGCCATCACTTTCTCCTGAGAGGCAGAGTGAATCTAGGTCAGCCCCCCCTTTCTTGTTTGTAACAAGGCTAATTCTGATTTCATTCATGTTGCATCCTTGAGTTTGAGATGGGGGAAAAAGTGGGATATTTGAAAAGGCAAGTCAGCCTCAAAGCCATTCTTCTTAAATTTCATCTTGGAGTAAAGGAAGTGGTTTGATGTTGCATCCCGAGGCAACATTGATGGTGTTATTTCTTATTCAGGGTGCAAAAAGAATACAGAGTTTTCCTTCTTTCCCTTTTTATTTAGATTGCAGCGTTAAGCAGTTGGCTGAATGAGCGGGCCTGTGCGCGGCTCTCGCGGCGATAGCACAAAGGCCCATTCTGGGCACGCGGGCCGCGTCAGGCCGCTGCCCCGGGGACAAAGGGACAAGGGCTCAACACAAGGTTATGAGTTTGTCTGGAGTTTCTAGGCAAGCACGACGGCATAAATAGAGCTGCTTGTTTGTTGATTTCTTCTGTGATGGCAGCTCAGGGCAAGCTGCTGCATTCAGCTATTTACTGCTGAAGCAGCTAGTGCTGTTTTTCCCAGGACTGGGATTCTCTTATGCCATGCACAGCACAGCTGTGTTGCCTCTGCATATAGAGCTGCAGAGTCCAAACGGACGAGAGAAAAGTTTGGGAGAGAGCAATGACTGCTGTATGTGTTTGGCTAGAGGACTGCAGGTGGATAATGGTGATTCCCCACAGGTAATGGTTTGGAAGTAACTCTGCATCCTGGCCACTTGCTGGGGGCAGAACTGAGATTTTGAGACTGGGGGGAGTGGGGGGTGTGGATGGAAAGAAGGAAGGTGTTTGCCCTTATTTTTATGCTAATAGTCATAATGCATGGTAAGACTAAATTACTTATCTTAGCAGTGTTTGTCAGCTCAGTGAGTCTTGGACTGCACCAAGGAATGAACCTCCACTCTCTGGGCTCTATGTTGGAATCTTAAACCAATAAAACAGTCTGTGCTGGAAAGGCACATGCTGAAAGCTCTCCACTGGCTGAGCACTGCATCGTTGGGGCATTCAACACTTGTAGGCTGCTGGTATCAATATGGGAGGCAGCAGAGACCTCTACACTCTCACCCAGTCTGATCAGGGTGAAGGAAACCTGCTCTGCCCCTTACCAGGAGCAGCCATGCAGGAGCTAAAAAGTGTGGAGGTAGTCCCTGTGGCAAAGGATTTATCAGCTTCATTTCTGCTTCTGCTTATCTGTGTCCCCCAAAGGCTGTTGCTTGAGTCAAAATGCCCATGTGTTGAGAAATTACAACTTTCATTGCCTGCTGTTTTGACTAGAAATAAATATGAGTACTTGGCCAGGCTGGTGCAGTGGGAGAAGAGGGCTTCAACTTCATTCAGTATCTTTGCCCTGCATGTGGATCTGGGGAACAGAGCAAGTGTTTGGTGGGATGTGGGCAAGGGAGACAACTGAGTGTTACTGCTTGGGGACCTCAGTGCTAGGAGTGACTATAAAATAGACCTTGCAGCTCAAGTTTTCAGTGAGGAAACCACTAACCTGCCCTCTGGTCCTGGTGGTCCCTGTGGTCCTGCTGCCAGCTTTTGCAAGGAGGGAGTTACAGATCAAAGATGGCTTGCCTGCACCCTGTCTGCAACTGAGACAGGCACCATGGCAGTTGAGGCTCTGATTTTGTGTCTCTCTCCTTCCTTTTCACATCTCCTCCCTCCTTTGAAGTGGGGCACCAAGACACCTTTGAATGAACTCATGTTGGAATTCTGAAATTTCCAACCTGGTATTCATGATCTAGTGCTAATCTACCTGTTCCAGTGGGAGCCCAGGGGGCCACTAATTATTTTGGTAAGCATGAGGAGTTCCCCAGGTCTGGCTAAAGGGAATGGGTATGTCACTGTCACTAAGTATGATTAGTCAAAACAGCAAGAAAAATTTGCCTTAAACATGCCAAATTCAGTATAGTAGTATTTGTAGAGAACAGCTATTATCTTTGTATATTTGACAAAAGTTAATTGTCTCTGTGACAATCAGTGTAGTAGTCAGCCTGTCCCTGTAAAGGAGGGAGAAAAATTCTTCATTTATAAGCGATTCATTAAGTAGCATTAAAGCTGTCTCTGAAGACAAAATAATCTTTTTAAAGAGGACTCAAGGTAGCGAGAAGAGAGATTAATGCCTCAGCTATTTTTCAATTATGTGAGCTTCCATTTATTACAGTACACCTGGATTAACTCTTACTAAGCTGTGTGCCCTGGTGGGTAGGGTTGGGAAACAGGGGTGTTTTGTGCCACTGGACATGTTCAGTGAGGGGTGAGAGATGCTCTGCACAGGGCTGCTGTGATGGGCATGGAGGGAAGGGGCCAGGCACTGCCCCTCTCAAACTCCCTGTTAGCAAAGCTGTCACAATTTTGTGCAAGGAGTGTGCATTTATGGTGCTTGAATGTTTTGCACTGAAAACATTCTACTTAGTCTTCCTGTTTGCATGCATGTACCTACTCTCCCTGGTGTAGTTCAGGTACTGAAGGGTTCTGGTTTCTGACCCTAAATCAAGTGCCTTCTCCTGCAATCATGTTCACGATCCTTGCACAATAAAATGAGCCTAAATTCTTCTAACACACTGAGGATACTCTTATTTAAGCGTGATTTATGTCAGCAGTTCTGGTAAAGTGTAATTAAAAAGGTCTCATTGATACCACTACCTTCATTTTTTGTCCCTTGACACTGCTTCCTAGAGTGTTTGCCTGGTCTTAATTGAAGCAGTGAAGAGTCCATTTAGCAGGAAGGTGGGAGGAAACAGCCTGAAGATTATTCATCTAAATCACTCCAGTGATGAAAACAGTTGCTCACTACATCTATCATAATTTCATCTAAGTTTCTTACAGAAGATTAGTTGCTGCAACTAGGTAGATGCACATATGCCTGGTAGAGTTCTGCAGACCTACTCATCTAGGGCAGTCACTCCAGGCTGTGGAAAAATTTATACCTGCTTTTTGCAGGTATAAATTACACACCAAAAAAGGTGACCATATAAAAGCCATTTTTATGTTTTTCCAGTTCCATTCGTTTCATGAAATCTTACACCCCCTTTACTTCGCATTGCTGTGTGAGCAAGGTTTTTTTAAGTGTGAAGCCAAAATGTTTTTTACCCAAAAAAGTAAAAGCTTTGGTGCTCTTGGCAAGACATTTGTGTGTAAAGTTCAGGTCCTTTGAAGTCACATCCCAGTTCTCCACTGCTGAAACAGACCTGAGAGCATCTTATAAATGGTGCCAAACTAACAGAGAAGAGCAGAGTGAAGGTGAAAGGTGCTGAAAGCATGTGTCCATCAAAGTTGACCTTACTCCTGTCTGCAGGTATGTCTTGAACAGAGCAGCTGAAAGTCCATGAACAAAATTATTTGGTTTACACAGAGAAAATATTTTCAAAACTATGCAGAATTCAGTGCAGAGTGTCAATAGGAAGCTAAACAAAGCTACATATCAAGTCAAAATGCAGTTTTTAATAATTCAAGAATGCAGGATTTGGATAATTTTCTTTAAATACTTTTTTTTTCCCCCAAAATTGAGTGCTCTCCACTCAGGGGGGAAAGGTAAAAAGACATTTAAAGTGGGTTGGCTCAGCAAGGTTCTGAATGCAGATGCAGGGCTGGCTCTGACCCTGGGCCACCAGGCCAGGGCAGACCCTGTTTGCTGCTGGTCTCTGTTGTGCCTTGCTGCTGCTTGTACTCTGCTGGCAGGGGATGAGCCATCAAAGGCTTTGCTTTTTGCTTTGCTATTGACTCACTCGACCAGGCAGTTGTAAAACCCCCATGATGGGTTGTGACACAACATTAATGTTTGCTTGGACACTTTGACCTGCACACAGAGGGGTGGCTTTGGGCAGAAGCCAGAGGAGGTGGTGCTGGACAGCCTAAGCATGCCCTTGCCCTCTGTCCTGACCATGGCTGATGCTGAGCACCTCTGCTGTGAACACAGGCTGAGAGAGCTGGGGTTGTTCAGCTTGGAAAAGAGAAGGTTTCAGGGACACCTTATAGCACCCTCCAGTCCCTAAAGGGGCTACAAGTGAGCTGGTGAGGGACTTTAGACAAGGGCATGGAGTGATAGAACAAGAAGGAGCAGCTTTAAACTGACAGAGGGTGGGTTTAGATTAGATATAAGGAACAAATTTTTGACTGTTGAGGATGATGAGACCCTGGCACAGGTTGCCCAGAGCAGCTGTGGATGCCACATCACTTGAATTGTTTCAGCCCAGGTTTGGAGGGGACTCTGAGCAAACTGGTGACCCTGCCCACGGCACAGGGAAATGGAACTGAGCGATCTTTAAGGTTCTTTTCAACTCAAACCATTCCTTAGTTCTACAGTATCCCTATTTTCTCTTTTCTAATTTTGTTTTCTAAACAAAGGTGAGATGTCATGTGGTTGTGGTATTTCAGCCACAGTCTGACCACAGTGGTTTGGTGTCTTCTTGCTCATGCTGGTGTGGACTAAAGCACAGAAGGTGCCTGGAAGCCCCAGCCATGGGGCTGGACTGTGGGAGCTGGGTACTGAGAGAGCTGGGTATCCCGACTGAGGGAGCTGGGTATCCCGATTGAGAGAGCTGCGTATCCCGACTCAGGGAGCTGCGTATCCCGACTGAAGGAGCTGGGTATCCCGGCTCAGGGAGCTGGGTATCCTGGCAGAGTGCTGTTTTCCTGCGGCTGAGAGGGCGCTGAATGAGGGGGGCCGCTGAGCTTACTTCACCGCTGGGGCTTCTGCAGTGCACATGTTACAATCGGTAAAAAGTATTAAACCGAATGTGAATGGTCTTATTCGGGCGTAATTGGTTGAGAAAGTCTCTGTGGGGATGGGTTTACCCGAGGGGTGGCTGGCTGGGAGCAGAGCCGCGGGGCAGTGGGAAGCAAAGGCACCGCGAAAGGCTTCAGTGACTCGAGGTGCGAATCTCCGCGTCGTAATCTCTTGCCCGGCCCCCGTGCCGGAGCGC
>VXBS01000431.1:27457-166578 GCA_013400255.1 Sitta europaea
CTACGGCAGTCCCGCACCGGGGCGGTGAGGGCACCTCCGCCGGGCAGCCCCGGGTCCGATCTGCCCCGGCCAAGGGCTCCGGGCTGCCGGCGAGCCGGAGCAGTGCCCTCCCGTCGCTTCTCTCCGGTGAGCGGGCTGCCGCCGGGTTCCCGGCTCGCTCTCTGCTCGTCCCATCTCGCTGCTGCTGCTGTCCTCCGACTTTTCGAAACTTTTGTCCCCCAGAGGCAGCTGCAAACGGAGGAGCCAACTCAGGTAAAACCCACGTCCCTTCAGCCGACCCGCGCTGGGAGGAGCGGGGCAGAGGCGCAGGTGAGGACGACTCCGAGAGCCGCGTCAGATGCTGAGCAAGAGTGCTCGGGTTTTTAAGACGAGTCCATTACAACGCTGTACACTCGCTTTTGTGTTCCAGCCTTTCAGTGTTTTAGTATTTTTATCATAAATCTGCTATGCTGAAAGCAGAGTGCAGAATTTACATGTTTTTTTTTCCGCAGGTAATTTGGAAGTCTGCTTTGTAGACTTATGTATTGACCTTCCTAATGAATTCATCTAGGAAAATTGTTAACCGATACTAGTCAGTATTTTTAAGAAGGCTGTATTATTTAAGGGTGTAAATTTCTTTCCTTCAAAGTCTTGTTCTTTTAGCAAAGAAATTTTGTAGTGCATATCAGTATTAACAGAGAACTTATACTGGATATAAGTTGCTCTGTAAGGAGCTTCAAGTAGTCTGTGTAGTGCTGCTTAAATTGTTCCATAGAGTACGTTTTGCTGAGGTTTTAGAGAAAGAGACATAAAATGACCTTCAGTTTTATAGCTTGTAAAATGACTTTAATGAAGTATCTGTAGTGTTTGTGATGTGCAAGTTGCAAGTATTTTGAGATGCTGATGTCTTACTGTCTCTCTCAGTCTTCTGTAAATAAGCAGTAACTCAACAGGGTTCAGTAAAAGTACCTGATAGATAAGGCTGACAGGACAATTTCACTCCAGTGCCTCTAACATTTGATTGATTTATTAATGATAGAAAGCACAGAAATGGCCATTGGCTTGGGCAGGCGCTGGACACAGTGACCTGGAATACCAAGTTGCTTTTTAACTGGTACATAAAATGCTGCCCATGGCATAGTACATAGGCTGTACTGGGTTTATGAGAAACTGCAGTATAGTTTGAAAAGGTATTTGCTCTTCTCTTCGGCTTTGTTTTAGAATGTGATTGCTGCAAGCTTGTAATCAGTGGTTCTGGGGAGAAAAAGAAGCATCCTTCCCTTCTCCCCAAGGTAACTAGCTGTTTGTGTTATCTGGCTGCAAGCAGATTTGAAGCTATTAACTGCTTTTATTACCTTTCAAATCATTGATCACTTGAATGCATTTCATGTTTTAAGACTGCCTCTGCTGTGAGTTGAGTTAAAGCTCCCGTGAAAGTGAAAAAGAACAGCTTTGTGTTGAAGCGTTCACGGAGATATTTTCCAGGTCTTAGTCCTTGTCAGTAGCCTGTTGCCTGCTCTCTGTACAAGCTGTCAGCGTGTATGAATAAAGTCAACAAAAGTGCTAGCCTTCCTGATTTGAGGGGACATGGCTCTTGTTGCATACAGAACTTGAGTGTGACTAGTGAGGAATTCAGTGTGGCAGACTTTGAAGCAGTGGTAAGTCCCAGGACCCATCATGTTTCGTACACCTGAGCACTGTTCCTCCTTCAGTCGTAGCCTAAACTGGGAATGCCTGTGCTAAATCACAGAGGGGTTCAGCAGCAGGAGGGTGAGGTGGTCAGGCCTGCAGTGGTGGACTGATTCAGTAAAGTAAAATGTCTAACCTGCATCTAAGTAAAAAGATCATATGAGCTTAAGGTGTTCAGACAGTACTGCATCTCTCTGTATTGGGAAGTAAGCAGTCTGTCAGCCTCCTTGGATAAAAAGTCAGGGAGCTCAGCTCAGCTCAGCTCCTGCTCCTCCTGACATGTGAGCAACCATGTGAATGAGAGGGGCTCATCTGGAGCCCAGCAGCCAAATTGAAGTCCTTTGGACAAAGAGTTTATCTGCTCATGTGCAAATATACCCTAAGCCAGTTCAATGAATGAAAAGGGCACCTGTGATGGCTGTGTCAGCTCTTGCCAAATCCTGGAAGGATCAGGTTCACTATTTCTGGAGCAAGCTCATGCAAGGTCATCCAACTGGAGCTAAAACTGTATTGTCAGGATAAGCTGGATTCAGGCTGGGATGTGTAACTGGCACTGCTTCAGTAGCAGTGGTGGGTGATACTCTTGTGAGGGTGGGGTTTTTGGTCCGTTCCCTTGGACGTTTTTAAAGAACTTGTCGCTTGTCACTTCAGCACTACCCACAGCTACAACGGCACATAGCTACAAGACTGTTGGGCAGCATCTCACATCAGCATTTTCCTGGAACTGAACAAAGAGAAGGAGGTGAGTGGTGCCTGTGGGCAGAGGAAACTGGGATTTGCTGAAGCCCCAGGTGTCCTTTGTGGTAGGCAGTTCACAGCCACAGCTGACTGTTCAGCTAGTCATGCTGGAGAACTTCTGGTGTTAGGCTTTCTTACATCCAACTACCAGGACACATGGAGATATTGATGTGGTCAGAGAGGTTCAAAAAAAGCTCCAGGCTTTGGTCTGTATGTCCACAGTGCAGGGCAGTGACGTGATTGAGGGTGAGGGATGGGGGGAATACCCTGCTCCTCTCACAGGAAAGATGTATGTACGTCTTTATGGGAAGGGTGAAATTTTTTGGCAGCTGAAAACTTTGACAAACCTGACCATCCTGCAATTGCACTGGGCACTGGGGGTGTTGGGAAGTACTTGCTCTTTCAAGAGAAATCACACTACTTCTTTTTCCATCTGGGAAGGTACAACCTGAGTTGATGTGTCCAGTGTTGTTACTGGAAGGTGCTCAGAATGCTGAGCACAGATTAGGACCCAAGTAAGAGACAATGATAGTGAGCCGTATATAATGTGGCACGTGCAGGATCAGGACCAGCCAAAGGCTGCTGGCATGGCTGAATTGACAGCTTTCCATTCCGGCTCTGGCCAGCTTTACAAGTGTGAAAATCAGCTCTAAAACCAGCCAATATTTTTCAATGGGTTAGCCTGCTCCCTAGGCTGAGGCTCTGGCACTGCCCTTCTCTAGTTCTTCTGAACTCGCTGCAAACTCAGGCTGCAAACATAGCCCAAACATGCATTCCCTGGAAACCCATGTCTCCCAGCAGTACTGCCTGGAGCTTTGTGTGCAGAGAGCAATTTCTGCTTCCTCATAAGCCCTTTTCACTCTTGGGAACATCATCTCTGGGGATCCAAAACCTCTCTAGGGGCAGGCAGTGCAGGTATAACTTTAACAAGGTCATTGGGCTCAACTGGCTTTTAATCCTCTGGATATACACCATACATGGCTGTTTGCATAGCGGGGAGGATTTTGTTCTTGAACTGTCACCTCAGCCAAAGTTGGGCGTCACACAGAAGTCTGTATGTATTATGTCAACACAGTTACCTTTGTCAGCCAAATGCAAACTCTGAGAAGAAATACTAGATCCATTTGACAAGCCCTCCAGCCAGAAAACTGTTGACTAACAGGAGTTGTGTTTTCCATCTCTGGCCGCTCCCTGCCCTGTCGGGAGCACGGGCAGGGTGACCAGCCTGCACTTCCCGGGTCAGCTGTTTGCCCTCTGGAAATACTGGCACTGTGCTAAGTTTTTGTTTGCTTGAGCAGGGGTTTTTATTTATTATTCCAAGACCTCTGGAACTTCCTGGCTGGCCTGGGACATGCTTCTGGTTTGGTTTTTTTTTTTTTTTTTAAGTAAATGTTAGGAATTTGGGTGAGCTCCTTCATAGGCTCTGAGTCCAGGTTTTCTCGTTGCAGATGTGAAGGATGGTTAGCAGATGGGGTTGGGGATCTTCCCAGCTCGCTTCTCAGAGAATTTTTTTATAACTTAAGATTTAAGTCATCCTTACTTGCAAAGATAAAAAGTAATGCTTATGCTTTCTGCATCCTCTATATCAGGATACTTTCACTGTACTTTTTTAGCATCAAGACTAATGTATTGACAGATTGTTGCTTTTTTCCCAATAAACCTGTTGCCTCTAGATTTTTCTAATATCTTTTAGCTTTCTTTATAAAATGTGTCAAATTCTATAAAATTGGCTAATTTGCTCTAATTTTATAGTGGATTTTTGGGTGTTTTTTACTTTTTTTTATATATAAACTTGGCTCTTGTCTTAAAAAATGCCTATTTTAAACCAAATAATTTTAAAAAATATATACTCTTGCTTTTCTTGGTGGGAAAGATGGCTCTGCTAAGGCATCTTTAAACATCCTCCAATAAGCATTGTCACACTTACTTATATTTAGATGTTTTCTCTCAGTTATTTTTGTGTCTGCTTCTTTCTAGTTTTGTGAAACTGACCTTTAGGAGATGTTGTTTTGGACCATCTTCTGTTTCCTTACCTCAAATGTAGTTGGGAACTGTGATTGGTTTTCTTCCAGCTACTGCAGGATTTCCTTGTCCTAGAAGGCTATCTATTATATGTAGGTGTTGAGATTTTTTTTGTTTAAATTTTTTTTAGCACCACAAACCCTCCAGCATCTGCCATAAGCCTGAAATTACATCTCTTCTTGCTGTACATTGTGGGTAGATGCTTCAGGAGCTGCTCATCTGTTCCACTGATTCACTTGTCTACAGCAAACTCCTACCAGTGCTGCTGAAGTACCTAGCCCATGGCCCTGAAATGAGGGGGGCCCTGCCACAGGTGGCTGGGCTTTCTGGGGGGCTCTGCTGAGGGGAACAGGCTGTGTGTTGGTTAGACAGTAAGAGGGTTGCTTGCACTCCAGGGTCTCCCCTTCCCCACCTGCTGGGTCCTCTGATGTGGAAGGGTGGCACCCAGCACCCCCTTGCCCTGCAGCAGGGATGGGCACCTGTGACATCAGAGGGATGAGCTGCTGACAAATGTCTCGGCTCTTGAGGGGGACAGTCCATGCCAGTGGTTGCTTTTAGCCTTGTTACTGATGTAACAGCCAGTCAGTGATGGGTTTGCCATATCAAGCTGATTGCCAGTGCTCCCCCCTGTGCCACCAACCACGGGAATGGTACCTGCAGTGTTGGGGCTGCTCTGGAGAAGCCTGGCTGGGGTTCAGCACAGTAAGGGCATGGGCTGTAGGGCTGCTGCAGAGAAGTTGTTGAAAGTGGTCTCTTGTGGGGTGTGGTGGGTTCTGGGAGCAGCAGAGCAGGAGTGCAGGTGGGGGTGGATCTGTCCCTCTGCTGCAGCCCCCTGTTCCTGTGGCTCTGCAGGTGTGTGCTGGAGTAGAGTTGCTGGCTGCAGAAGTGGGAGAAGTGGGAGTGACTGTGGGAGGAAATCTGTGAGAAAATCAGTTTGGATTAAGGTGAAGTATGAACTTTAAGTGTCAAAGGAACATAAAGTGGAGAACAGTCTTGATCTGTCTTTTCCTAGAAGATGTCTTGCCTAGTGAGACACAGACATGGCATTTGTTTGGGCTGTGTTAGAGCACAGCCCCATGGCCAAACTGATTTGGAGAGGTCTCTGATGGCTTCACCTACTCCTGAACTGGTGAAGGTTCAGGCTGGATTCTTGTCCAGGCCCTGGCACATCCCTCCTTCCAGCAGTGCTGCTCTAGAGTCCTCCTGGGCTGTGTCCAGAGTGCCAAGGAGGAGGCTCAGCTTTGGTCTTGCTCCAAGTGGCATTTGTGGCCCCATGTAGTGCTGCTCCCATGCTGTGCTCCCAGAGCTCCAGGGGAAGCAGCAGCTCACTCAGGCATGAGCAGCTCCTAAGTTGCTTTGTAGCACACTAGATTCAGAAGTATTTCTAAATTGATCCTTCATGCAGCTCCATTGGGGTTCCCAAGGGGATTCCATCCCATCAACTCTGTGAGGTCAAAGCTTCCAATATTTGGGTTTGCTTCTTTTTCTTTTATCTTTTTTTTTTAGCATTTTAGGAATGCTGGATCTCAGGAGCCCCTTTCTGAAACTCTGTGTAACTCCCAGCAGAAATTTTTGCTCCTCCTACTCCCAAATCCCTGTTTGGAGCAAGACTTGAACTGTAAGTCATGAATGTGTGGCTGGGGAATGGAGTTGAAGCACTGTTAGTCACTCAGTAAGTCAGCAATGCACTTCAGGTGTACCAGTGGTTTGGGAGCCAGATGGTATGTGGTCAAGTGATAAATACATGATTAGAGAGGAATTGTTGTGGTTTGATGCTGGCCCAGTGCCAGGCACCCATGAGAGTCTTTTGCTCACCCTCCCCTGCTACAGCTGGGCAGCAGAGAGGGAAAAGAAAAAAAATTAACAAATGCTTCATGAGCGAGATAAGGACCAGGAGAAATGCTTCAAGGACAAAACAAGGCTCAACTTATGGTTGCAAAATGAATTTTTTACTAACAGAATCAGAGGAGGATAATGAGAAGTAAAATAAGCCCTTAAAACACTGCTTCCCCCAACCCTTCCCTCTTTCCCACCAATTGCAGGGAGATGGGACATGGGGGTTTTGGTCAGTTCATCTCTGAGGTTTTTTTCTGCTGCTCTGAGAGAGGAATCCTTCTGCTGTGAGACCGTGGGGTCCCTCCTGCAGGACACAGCTCTCTGTGAACTTCTCCAGCATGGGTCCACTCTCATGAGCAGCAGTCCTACCACACCTGCTGCAAACTGAACTCCTCCCACAGGCAGACAGTCCTCCCAAAACTGCTGTGGGGGGCCTCTCCTTTCACAGGGGGCAGACCTCCAAGGCCAGGCTGCTCCAGCCTGGAAGAAGGGCCCCCTCTCTCCACTGAATCACAGCCTCCATCCATCCATCCATCCATTCCATTCCATTCCATTCCATTCCATTCCATTCCAGCGTAAGCACCTCCCTCACAGGCTACAGGTGGATCTCTGCATTTTCTGCAGATTCCCATGGACTATTGGTGGATCTCTGTATGGGCTGCAGGGGCTCAGCTGCTTCACCATGGTCTTCACCACAGCCTGCAGAGGAATCTCATCACTGGTGCCTGGTGCAGCTCCTCCCCCTCCTTCTCCACTGACCTTAGTGTCTCCATGTTGTTTTCCCTCACATATTCTTACCTCCTCCTCTCACCAGAAGCAAAACCTGTGACTTTGTTTTAATTTCCTTCTTAAATATGTCATCACAGAGGCATTACCAGCCTCTCTCATGGGCCCAGTTTTGGCCAGCAGCATGTCCATCTTCAAAGCCATCAGAGATTGGCTCTGCTGCACATGGTGGAAGCTTCCAGGAGCTCTTCATAGGAGCCATCTTTGTGGCCTCCCTAGTACCAAAAACCAGGCCATGAAAAACCAATACAGCAAAGAATCAGGTTTCTATTAGAAACAGTAATTCTGGAATTTCTGAACTGAAGAATATTTGTCTTTGCAGTGTTTGACAAAAGTTCAAATAACACCCTGCCTCCCCCAGATGGCCATCCTGTGGACAAGAGAGCAAGCCATGTTCGGCACAGTGTGAGCTCCCATTCTCCGCTTCTCAATCCCTCCAAGCCCTGTGCCCTTTCCTGTCTCTAGCAAAGGCTCTTGTTTTCTTTTTGGCCCCAAAAAGCATTGCTGCCAGAGGACTTGATGTTCCTAAAAAATATGGAGAGCCAAGCACTGGCATAGATAATGATAAATAATTAATTACCTTGCAGACAGTCTTTCAATACAAGCTGGAACATGTTTCAGGAAGAGGGAAGGTGGGCATACGTGCTTAAAGTAAATGTTCCTGTGATTAATTAAGAGGCTTAGAAAGACAACTGACATGTCATGGCCTATAAATAAGATGGAAATTAATTCAGAGATGGGTTTTTGTATGATTTTCTCTTTTTTTCATTTTGCTTGCATTTTGTTTGCTTCTGTCTCTCTGTGCAGGATGTTTAATTCCTTCCAAGTCTATCCCACACCAGAGAGCAGGGGTGGAGGAGGACAGGACAGTCCTTAGGAGAAGGCTGTGCCACAGTCCCAGGATAGTCATGTCCGCAACAGCCCCAGTCTGACGGGACTGCTTTTTCTGGAAGATGTGAAAGGAAACCTGTGGTGTAGCTTTCTCATGTTGGACTCTCCTCATCCCTGTAGGTTGGAATGAGGACCAGTGAGTTCCTGTCTTNGATCCTTCATGCAGCTCCATTGGGGTTCCCAAGGGGATTCCATCCCATCAACTCTGTGAGGTCAAAGCTTCCAATATTTGGGTTTGCTTCTTTTTCTTTTATCTTTTTTTTTTAGCATTTTAGGAATGCTGGATCTCAGGAGCCCCTTTCTGAAACTCTGTGTAACTCCCAGCAGAAATTTTTGCTCCTCCTACTCCCAAATCCCTGTTTGGAGCAAGACTTGAACTGTAAGTCATGAATGTGTGGCTGGGGAATGGAGTTGAAGCACTGTTAGTCACTCAGTAAGTCAGCAATGCACTTCAGGTGTACCAGTGGTTTGGGAGCCAGATGGTATGTGGTCAAGTGATAAATACATGATTAGAGAGGAATTGTTGTGGTTTGATGCTGGCCCAGTGCCAGGCACCCATGAGAGTCTTTTGCTCACCCTCCCCTGCTACAGCTGGGCAGCAGAGAGGGAAAAGAAAAAAAATTAACAAATGCTTCATGAGCGAGATAAGGACCAGGAGAAATGCTTCAAGGACAAAACAAGGCTCAACTTATGGTTGCAAAATGAATTTTTTACTAACAGAATCAGAGGAGGATAATGAGAAGTAAAATAAGCCCTTAAAACACTGCTTCCCCCAACCCTTCCCTCTTTCCCACCAATTGCAGGGAGATGGGACATGGGGGTTTTGGTCAGTTCATCTCTGAGGTTTTTTTCTGCTGCTCTGAGAGAGGAATCCTTCTGCTGTGAGACCGTGGGGTCCCTCCTGCAGGACACAGCTCTCTGTGAACTTCTCCAGCATGGGTCCACTCTCATGAGCAGCAGTCCTACCACACCTGCTGCAAACTGAACTCCTCCCACAGGCAGACAGTCCTCCCAAAACTGCTGTGGGGGGCCTCTCCTTTCACAGGGGGCAGACCTCCAAGGCCAGGCTGCTCCAGCCTGGAAGAAGGGCCCCCTCTCTCCACTGAATCACAGCCTCCATCCATCCATCCATCCATTCCATTCCATTCCATTCCATTCCATTCCATTCCAGCGTAAGCACCTCCCTCACAGGCTACAGGTGGATCTCTGCATTTTCTGCAGATTCCCATGGACTATTGGTGGATCTCTGTATGGGCTGCAGGGGCTCAGCTGCTTCACCATGGTCTTCACCACAGCCTGCAGAGGAATCTCATCACTGGTGCCTGGTGCAGCTCCTCCCCCTCCTTCTCCACTGACCTTAGTGTCTCCATGTTGTTTTCCCTCACATATTCTTACCTCCTCCTCTCACCAGAAGCAAAACCTGTGACTTTGTTTTAATTTCCTTCTTAAATATGTCATCACAGAGGCATTACCAGCCTCTCTCATGGGCCCAGTTTTGGCCAGCAGCATGTCCATCTTCAAAGCCATCAGAGATTGGCTCTGCTGCACATGGTGGAAGCTTCCAGGAGCTCTTCATAGGAGCCATCTTTGTGGCCTCCCTAGTACCAAAAACCAGGCCATGAAAAACCAATACAGCAAAGAATCAGGTTTCTATTAGAAACAGTAATTCTGGAATTTCTGAACTGAAGAATATTTGTCTTTGCAGTGTTTGACAAAAGTTCAAATAACACCCTGCCTCCCCCAGATGGCCATCCTGTGGACAAGAGAGCAAGCCATGTTCGGCACAGTGTGAGCTCCCATTCTCCGCTTCTCAATCCCTCCAAGCCCTGTGCCCTTTCCTGTCTCTAGCAAAGGCTCTTGTTTTCTTTTTGGCCCCAAAAAGCATTGCTGCCAGAGGACTTGATGTTCCTAAAAAATATGGAGAGCCAAGCACTGGCATAGATAATGATAAATAATTAATTACCTTGCAGACAGTCTTTCAATACAAGCTGGAACATGTTTCAGGAAGAGGGAAGGTGGGCATACGTGCTTAAAGTAAATGTTCCTGTGATTAATTAAGAGGCTTAGAAAGACAACTGACATGTCATGGCCTATAAATAAGATGGAAATTAATTCAGAGATGGGTTTTTGTATGATTTTCTCTTTTTTTCATTTTGCTTGCATTTTGTTTGCTTCTGTCTCTCTGTGCAGGATGTTTAATTCCTTCCAAGTCTATCCCACACCAGAGAGCAGGGGTGGAGGAGGACAGGACAGTCCTTAGGAGAAGGCTGTGCCACAGTCCCAGGATAGTCATGTCCGCAACAGCCCCAGTCTGACGGGACTGCTTTTTCTGGAAGATGTGAAAGGAAACCTGTGGTGTAGCTTTCTCATGTTGGACTCTCCTCATCCCTGTAGGTTGGAATGAGGACCAGTGAGTTCCTGTCTTCTGACACCATCCCCTTGATGCCTTATGTTGAGAGACCTCAGGTCTTGCTTTGTTGAACAGTCCCCAGCATCACCTTCAGATGTGATGTTGACAAATGCTGCAGTGTCTGTAGGGGACTGAGGTCCAGCAGCCCAGCGTCCCACTTGCCTGAATCCCTGCTTGTCCTTTGACATGGATGCAATGCTTCTGAGCCTGGGGCAGGAGGATGCACAGAGGGTGAGGGAGGAGGGGGTAAGTGGGAATGCTAATGGACTGGTGAGAATCTGGCTGCAGCAGGAGTTGTGATGGGATGTACCAAGCACAGCAAAAGCGACCCAGGGTGGGCAGTGGGATACTCTGACTGAGCTGCAGCTCCTCCCCAGCCTGAGAGGAAAGGTGGGGGAGAGCTGGCAGCTCTGCCTGTTGCAGACATTCATGTTTTACAGTAAGGGTAGGTGGGCTCAAGAGACTGGTGTTTTCTAGGAGCAAACCCCAGCCTTGTGGTGCTGAGCAGGCACACAACCTGCAGTTCCTGTGGGCTCTGTGAGCTGTAACTTAAATGGAGTTTAACATATTTTATCTTACTCTTGTCCTGTTGTCTGGCCTTCAGACCTCAGCTGTCAGTTTTATTTTTGCAGATACTGCAGTAGAAAATAGACAAAATTGGATCTTAATGGTATGGGTGAAATCCACAGCAGAGTTGCATTTAGATGCATTAGGAAATGGAGCCCTGGCCTATGCTGCCCCAGGGAATGCTGCCTGACAGCCAGGTGGGAGGGAGCAGCCTCCCCCGTGTACCCACAGTGTACCCACAGCTGCTTGAATGAGCCAGGACGGGGGCCCAGAGCTCCTCTGATGGTTTTAGCTCTGTCCTACTTGTGAGGGGATTCAGAAGGAGTGATTTAGGAAAAGGAGACTTCTCCAGGTGGTCCAGGATTTTCCAATGACTTGTTCAGTGTAACTAACTTCCTTTCCTATGTGCTGCAGGGTGAGGAGACCCTATTCCTTTAGGTGATCGCTGCAGCTTAAGCTATCCCTGACTTACATACAAACGTGGCATAGGAGGGTTTGTGGAGTGAGCAGCAGGTAGAGAAGATAAGAGGAAGTAGAAGACTGGAGTCCTGGTGCCTGGGTATGGATTTGGGCTCTGCTTTTAGGGCAGAACTACTGGAGACTGGGAGATGATGATCTGTGCTGGGGGCTGGTTCTTCTGCACTCACCCAATCCACCTGCTTGTCTTCTGCTTGCATCTGCTGGCCAGTTTCAACAGCAAGAGCCACCCAGATCTCACTGTGCCACTTCTTTGGCCCTCAGTCCCACCTGCAGGCTGCTTAAATACCCCTGCCTTTTTAGTGGCTTGCATTGGCCCTCTCAATACATTTGTCAGCACTCAGCTTTGGGGCTTCCATGGGCCAATGGAGGGTCCCTGGCTCACAGGAGAGCAGGGTTGGGCTGAGCAGGAAGGATCCAGGCTTGCCTGGTGAGGGAAGAGCTGATGGGAAGTGTGTTTTTAAGGCACACTGATGGAGGAGGGAGGCATGTGAGGCTCCTGTTTGTGTCCCTGAGGGAACAGTGAGACAGGGATGGCAGCATGGTGGCACTTCCTTTGTGCTGCTGTCAGTTTTTCTTGGCTGGTTTCTAGGAAAATGGATTATACCACATTCAAAATATTCACTACTGGATTTAATAATATTTCAAAAATAACTTAAACGTATTTCCTTCAGAAATGATATTCCATGGAAATCCTTTCTGTTTATCTGCTGGCATTGCCAAGCGCATACTCTGAAACCAACATCCACACAAGTCAGTGCCTTTTTAAACAGAATGGGAGAACAATAGCCTGTGTCATTAGCCTGGCCCCGTGCTGTCTGAGGACAAGGGCTGTGCATTGTGTCATTCTCTACCTGCAGCTTTTCCCTGAAATTGTCTGGGTCATATCTCTGTGTTGGCACTGCCAGAGATGCCTCAGGGAGCAGAGCCAGGGCTCAATGGCTGGGCATTCTCCCTCTACTACTACACCTTTGCCAGCTGAGTTTGTTCTTCAGCCTCAGTACCTCTAGAGACAATTCTTCAGTCTCTACATGTCAAGGTCCTCCCTCCTCATCTTTGAGATGCTCTGGAACTTTCTGAACAGTGTCTCAATTGTGGAGTGCTGGGGAGGTCATGGAGATCTCTCAACACTGGCCAGGTGGCTTTGCAGAGCTAACATGAGCCCACCCAAGTAACAGCAAACCCCAGGACCTGTAACTGATATCCCAGCCAGGTGAAGTAGCCCAGCCTTACAGCACCCCCAGGACAGTCCTGTGGCTTCTCTGTGTGTTCGGGGAGGAGGCCAGAGCTGAAATTCAGGAAGAGTTTGGCCAGTGGTGTCATGAAGATGTGGGCATAAGGTGTGTTAGCTTTCCCTCAAGTGTAGTAAACAGCCTTTCCAATTCCTGGTACAGAGATTGAAAGCAAGTCATGGCAACATAGAATGTTCCTGGAAGAGGTTTCCAGTAGCATTTGTAGTAGTCTGGAGTTGCCAAAGTTAGTATTCCTGCTTTTCTTTCAAGCTCCTCTCTCACCTCTGCTCTTCTGACTCCTTGTGGAAGGCAGATCATCCTCACACTGGCAGTATCTGTTAATATCTGACTGAAAATATCTGTCTCTTGAGTTTGGCACCATTAGCTTATTAACAAACAGTCAATATGATCTCAGCACCTCAATAAACAGTGAGCAGTGTTTATTGGCAAAGCAGTGGCAAAGATCAGAGAATTCACAGAGGGGTTTATATTGGAAGGGGCGTTTAAAGGTCACCTGATCCAACCTTCCTTCACAGAGCAAGGACATCTTCAATTAGATCAGGTCACTCAGAGCTCTGTCCAACCTTGGCTTTGAATGTTGCAGGAATGGGGCACCTACCACCTCTGGGCAACCCGTACCAGTGGCTGCCATCCTCATTGCAAAAACCTTTTCCTAATATTTAATCTAAATCTACTCTCTTTTAATTTAAACCCATTACTCCTCGGTCCTATTGCAACAGCCCTTGCCAAAATGTCTGTCCCCATCTTTCATACAGACCTCTTTAGGTACCAGAAGGTGCTGTAAGGTCTCCCTGGAACCTTCTCCAGAATGAACACCCCCAACTCTCTAAACCTTTCCTTCATAGCAGAGGTGTTTCAAAATGAAGATGAATTGAAGAGTTAGCTGTCCTCTGCTTTCCATCACTTGTTCTGCCTGTTTTCTTTCTGGCCTTTCCAAAAATATTGGCAGCATCTCTGGAGTTTTCAGTGCTCTGCTTTGCAGGGAGAAATTAAGCTAGAATGAAGTATGCTGGTGCCTTTATGTAGAAGGACATGTTGTCAAGACAGAGATTGTATCTTGGCTTTTTCAAGGGAAGACTAAAAATTAGAAAAATATTTTCTGCTGTACCTAAGATGAGAGCATTAAGTCAGTGGTGAGTTCTGCCGTTATGACTTGTGTCTTAATCAGTCTTTCTACTAATCAAAAGTGATTAGTCAAAATTAATTGGACTCAGTGGAAAGCTTGCTGACAAAACACTTCAAGAGTAGGTGTAGCTGATAGGCACCAAAATGGTCAGGCATTACAATGTGGATTGCAAACCCTGCCTCTGCCGTGCTCATCCGTGGGAGTTTCTGTAGGGAGGACAGAAGTGTGGTGCAAGGATTTGCAGAAAAACACAGGTGTGATGGGTGAAGGAGGGGCATGTGTGGTGGAAACAGGATGGATACTTGTGGTGGGAGGCTGTTGAGTCAATCCCTGCCTTGGAAGAAGCAATCCTGTCTGTTGAGAGCTACTGCCATGGCCAGCAGTCAGAGCAAGGAGGAGCAGCAGGAGTCACAGCTTTGCTGACCCTGACAAAGCACAAGTTTGCAGCTGCTGCAGATGATCTGCCTGCATTCCTTGCAGAGATACATTTCAGCCCAGAGCAGTTCAGCAGACCCAGCCTGCTGGAAGGTGCCAAACTTCAGGTCACTTCTCACCGAGGTTAGGAGGATTGAACATCTCTGCACGTGCACTGATCTTCTGATCCTTTGGGGATAGAATCAGAGAATGCTTTGTTTTGGAAGGGATTTTAAAGATCATCTCATTCCAACCCCACTGGAACTGGTGTTATCCTCATAGGAAAACAGAGAGTTTGTAAGGCAGATCTCTTGTTCCTGACAGATGCCGATGAGCCAGTTCCTAATGACACAAGACCTTGCTGGGGACTTGAGAGGGCCCTGTTTTCAGAACAGCTGCAGTGAATAAAACATTCCTTGCCTGGTCTAGACTCGCATGGAAAGGTAAGGCAATGTTGTCTGCCAGCACCTTGCTCTAAGTCCTTCCAAAAAGCAAGTCATGACAGAGAAACTGGGACATGAGGGAAAACCTAGGTGGGAAAACCAGGGGTTCCCATGCAAGGCAATGAGGAAATAAAACTGACTTGCCTGATTAAGACAATAGACTAATTAACTAATGAGAGAAGTCTTTCCAGTGTGGATGTACCATTGGAAGCCATTAATTAAAAGTCTTACTAAATCACATACCAGCAAAGCCTTTGATAATAGCGTGCAAGAGCAAGAAATAGTCAGCACTGTGTCCCTTAGCACACATAGAGCCTTCTCCATGGAGTCTTTAAAATAATAAATTTGCTTTGGAATAAATTATACAGATATGGAAACAGAGCAGTGGGGAAGCAACAAACAGGGCTTACAAGGAGCTAGACTGTTCAGTCTTGCTGTGGCAGCATCTGTTCTTCCTTACTGGTATTTTGACTCCAGTTCTCTCATTTGTTATTTCCTTTTTGAGACAGATTTCTCCCAGGAGAGGCTGGATTTCTTCTGATTGATTGTTAGCGTTACAAAACCAGTTGCTGCTGCTGGGCTGATCCCATTGCTTTGGTGGACCAGTCTTTTACAGTTTCCTCTTATCTTTAAAAGTGACTCTTTTAATCATTTGTAACAAATGTATAAAGATACCAATGTTTCCTCCCATGTGGAATGAAGACAAATGATCAAACTCTGGCACCTTTTTCCTGGAATGTGATCCTGGTTTGTAATAGACTTCTCTATTTTTCTCTGCCCTGTTTTTAAATGAATTTCAGTCCTTGGTAATCAACAAAATTGTCTATGGCCTGGCCTGCAAGAGAACTTGAGATGGACTTTTTACAGGGGCTGTAGGGACAGGGGAAGGCAGAAGGGCTTCATGCTGACAGAAGGTTGGTTTAGATGAGATAGTAAGACAAAATTATTCACTGTGAGGATAGTGAGACACTGGCACGGGTTACCCAGAGAAGCTGTGGATGCCCCATTCTTGGAACTGTTCAAGGCCAGTTTGGACTTGGCTTGAAGCAACCAGTCTAGTGGAAGATGTCCCTGCCTGGGGAGTTGTTGTGTCACACCCTTGGCCACAAGCTTTCCTTAGCTGGGCTAAAATCATCCCCAAACTGGAACAGGAGGATACAGCGTGTCAATGAAGAGGAAGTGCTGAGCAGCCCTTTGTTGAATTTAACTTTCTGCCATGAACATGTATGACAAATTCATTTTAAAATAGAAAGCTGAATGGTTATTCTGCACTGTGCTGTTCTAGAAAAGCACTTCTTTTTTTAAAGAACAGACAGAGAAGCCAATTCCTGCTAAACATTCATTTTGTGTTTGTCCTTTCACACACCCTTGCTTCTCTAATTCTGCTGAGACTGGTCTTTCACCAGGAAAAGAGGAAGGTTGGGGAAAGGTGCTCCATGTGGGGGATCTAAATGCACTTGTTTGCTGACTGCAGGATGGATGAGGATGCCAGCACAGACAAGCACCTGGCAGTGGCTTGCATTTCTCCAGAAACCAGTGGCCCTTTTTGTTCTGAGGGATCTGTTTTAACTCCTGGACTTTCTTGAAAGCAGGGCTCTCAGTGTGTGCTGAATAATTTTTGAAGTAACTGGCTTGGATTTGAATTGGCAGCTCTCTAAATACTGTAAGTAGCTGGTGGCAGAGCTGTATTTGTAGTGGCATCCTGGCTGCAATGCCACAGCTCTGAGCTGCCACACCAACAGGGACTGCAGGGCTTGGCAGCTCGCTGTTGGGAGCAAAGGCATTGGACACAGTGTCGTTGTTGTGTCTCTGTGTAGGGTATTGAGCACCTGTCCTGTTCTCCACTGTGCTGAGTGGGCCTGGGGGGCAGGAGAGCAGAGGAAAACAGAGTGGATTCAGGAGACAGAATTACTCCAGTCATTCTAGAGCTCAAAGTAGAATTGGAAAATCTCTAAGATCATTGAGTCCTACCATGGACTACCAGGTCCATCATTAATCTTGTCCCTACATGTCGTATCTACACATTTTTGAACGTTTCCACCAGCCTCGCTGCCCTTCCTTGGACACAAATCACTTGAACATTACTTGAACAAATACTTGAACAGCTCTGCTCTCATAGGAAGATAGATATTTTGTAATCATGCCAAAATGAGACTGTATAAACGTCTTCTGATTCTGGTCCTTTTGTCCTGGCTGGTGCTGACTTTAAAGGTGAGGTCTCTGCTGAAGTGGCCTTGAAGTGGCACAGGAATAGAGCAGGGGAAGCTGTTGTGGGAGTTCCCTGCAGTGTTGGTAAAAGGACAGTCTGAAGAGTCCTTCAGTGGCAAAAGAGATGAAAGTAGCTTTTGCTTGGATACAGCCCCTTTCTTATGCTCCCACCTGTGATCTCTGTGGATGTGTGCTTGTCAAAAATGGGTTTCAGTTTCCTGTTGTGGAGTGTGTGAGTGGTTAGAAAGCTCTTGTGCTGGCTTTCTGGGCAGTTGTGAACAAACCCCAGTGCTATTAATATTCTTCCCACAAAACTGGGCCTGGTATTGTTTATACTTACCTTTCACCCTTGTGAAAGGAAGACAGAAGATGTGATTTCTTTAGGATGATGGTGAGCTGTGGACTGTAACAAGAGCCTCCCTTCCAGGGGACTGCTGCCAGACCTATACACTTCAGACAGACTATGTGCTGCTTTCTCTGTCCTAGACAAGGAGCTTTTTAGAGCTGTGGTACCTGAAATAAGCTAAGATGTGTTTGTGTCCATCTATCCTGGTTTCAGCTGGGATGGTGTTAATTTTCTTCCTAGTAGCTGGTACAGTGCTGGGCTTTGGATTTCAGATGAGAATAGTGTTGAGAACACTGATGTTAGTGTTTACACTGACTCAAGGACTTTTCAGCTTGTCAGGCTGCCCTGCCAGCAAGGGGGGGGGGGGGGGGGGGGGGGAGGAGAAGGGGGGGTGGGACTTCGNGGGGGGGTGTAAGAAGCTAGAAGGGGACACAGCCAGGACAGCTGACCCAAACTGACCAAAGGGATATTCCAGATTGTGTGGTGTCATGCTTAGCTGCTGCTCAGGGACTGGCTGGGCAGCACTTGTCAGGTGGTGAGCAACTACATTGTGCATCACTTGTTTTGCATATTCTAATTCTATTATTATTGTTACTACTTCCCTTCCTTTTCTCTGCTATTAAGCTGTCTTTTTCTCAGCACACAAATTTTGCCTCCACCTCCCATTCATTTTCCCATTCCACTGGAAGGAGATTAGTGAGCAGCTGTGTGGTGTTTAGTTACTTGCTGAGGTAAAGCATGACACCATCCCATCATCCAGTTTACTTTATTTCTGTCAGAGGTGCTCAGTTTGCATTTTAAGAGCTGCATCAGGGATAATGCTTCTTCCTTGTGAGAAGTGGTGGTCATAGGATGTGAGACATATAGATCACCTGCCTGTGGAACTATAGTTTCCCCTCACATCATGTTAGTTTCTTTGTTCCATTTTCTCCCCTCATCTAAAATTATTTTAGCTTTTAAGTGCATTTCCAAGCTGTGGTAAGCTACTGACATTCAGAAACTCTCAACTTCCACCACTAAGAGCACAATGATGCATTTTCTATCAAAAAGTGTATTATAACTTATCAGTCCAGTAACACTTAAGTTTCCAAATGTTTATGCGTTGTTTAAATATATTAAGTCTATGAATTCAAAAGGCAGATATCTGCTAATGCATCAGATCTGTTCCTTATGCATCTTGTACTTTCCTGCCTTCCTCACAGTCCTGATGTATTAATTTTTTCAGGGACTAACAGTGTCTGCCTGTAATTGTGTTGAGAGTATCTTGAGAAGACAGATAAAATTCAAAGCAGGACAAGGCAATCTTTGTACGGATTTTGAAAGTGCTGCAAGATTGTGCATTAAAGAGATCAAGCACCTCTGCTTCTGCCCTTTCCCTTCTGTCTGGGTAGTTAATGACCTGCATTAAAACAGTTTAGCAGGGCAACAAAACACAGCTAGCAAAGCAGCAAAAAGACAGAAATAGAGCAAGAGGAGTCCAAAATTAATTTGTGAAGCAGCTTGTTGCCTCCTGACTTAAGATCTGTATTCTGAATCATTGTCCAGAAACATAAGCCTTTGTCCATGTGAATGGATTTATTTAGGGTGTAAAAGGAAAGGGTGAGATCAAGTCTAGTGTTTAGGTTTGCCTGCCATGAGTCTTCAGTCCTGCTCTCCTGTGACACTCACATGGAAGTAGGCCAAGGCAGTTTCACTCTGGGAAGCAATGTAAAGCCAATGAGCTGGGTTTCACAGTATGGAAAATCTTTGCTCTCTTCTGCCAGTCTTCTTCCTTAATCTCTGAATATCTCCATGCACAATTTCATCTGTAATTACAGCCACATTGGAACCTGAGAGTGTGATACCTATTAATTAGTTACTAACATAATATTTATATGAATAAATAAATAAATTTCGTTGTCTTTTATTTGTGTTGAAAACCAAATTTTTATTTTCAGTCGTTTAAAGTCAAGTGTTTAAAAAACACTTGTTTTTTAAAAACCTGTTGGCCCAGGCACTCATACACCAACATGAGTGCATCATGTGCCTTATCATCTTACCAAAAGTTGCAACTTTTTAAAAAACGTAAATTGTTTTATCAGTGATTTTGGCAGCTCAGGCAGGGGTTTATATGAACAGATGCTTTAAAGTCTAAAGGGACCAAACAAGGGTGTATGTTTTGGTGTTGTTCTGAGACAATGGAGATGAGGCCAAGCCAAGTTGTTTGAGCTGAACAATGGACTTTTTGCATGCTAATTGATAGCCTGAAGTTTTCTTGAAATGTGCTGGTCAGCAAAAATAATGATTACATCACCAGGATACCAATACATCAGAGAATCATAGAATTGTTTAGGTTGGAAAAGACCCCCAAGATTCAATTGTTAACCCAGCGCTTGCCATGTTCATCACTAAACCATGTCCTGAATGCCACATCTACACATCTTTTAAATCCCTGCCAGGATGATGACTTTACTATGTATCTGGGCAGTGTGTTCAAAAGGTTGGCCTACCCTTTGGTTCTTTTGGTAAAGAAATATTTCATAATATTCAATCTAAACCTCCCCTGGAGCAGCTTGAGGCCATTTCCTCTTGTCCATTGCTTCTTACCTGGGAGAAGAGACCGACCCCACCTGGCTCCAGCCTCCTTTCAGGCAGCTGCACAGAGTGATAAGGTGCCCCTCCAGCCTCTTTTGCTCTGGGGTAAACATCCCCAGCTCCCTCAGCTGCTCCTCATCAGACTTGTGCTCCAGACCCTTCCCCAGCTCCACTGTCCTTCTCTGGACACGCTCATGCAGCCCCTCAATGTCTTTCCTGTGAGGGGCCCAAAACTGAACTCAGGATTCAAGGTGAAGCCTCACCAGTGCCCAGACAGGGACAATCACTGCCCCATCATTCTAGCTTATGGCTTTATCTAATTCATGTTTGATTTAGAGTCTAATTCTTAACACCCTTCAGATAAAGAGGTTTTAAAACTGGCCATGCCTCTTAGCATATATGTGACTTTATCTTCAGCTCTGAGTAGAGGAAAGGAGTATAATAGGGAGCAGGTGTTGCTCCTCCCAGCTTTATACATTCTTACTATGATGCTTCTTTTAGAAATGTTTCCTTCTCCAGAGAGCCAAGTAAAAACTGTCATCCTGAAAATGATGACCAGTTAAGAAACTGCAACACGGAAATTTCAGGAGAGGGAACAGCATATGACCCTTATAAAGTGTTGTAAGCACTGTGGAGAGCAAACAACTGTTTTGTTCCTGGCAATATCTTTAAAAATTCAAATATGAAGTAGCCCAAGAGGAGCTGGTTGTAGAGCTCTGTACATCATCAGTGGTGTAGTCTGTTTTTTCTCCAACAGCTTCAAGCCAGAACTTTGGAAGAATTTCAGCAAAAAAAGGACATTTTCATTTCACAGTGGTTAAAAAGGTATAATTTCTTGGCAAAAACGTATCTGGCCAAATTTTAAAGACTTTTTTCTCTTCTACCATGGATAGTTTTGATTAAGATCTGCTTTGCAACAATGCCAGAAAAGCCAAAGCTTCTATGCTTTTGAAAATGGGAAAAGGTATTGCAGATTTATTGGCGTGGCTGGATGTATTTTATTAACACCACCACGGGGAAGTCTGATTCTGATTTATTTGCAGAAATTTCACAGTTCAGCAGAGCTGTCTGGCAGACTTCCTCTTGATCTTTAATTGACTGAATATTAGGATTGGCCTGGATAGAAAGCTTTGTTTGAATGAGAACTTCTGCTAGAACCTGTGAACATTTTTGAGAACCCGAGGCACACAGGTAAATGTTAAAGAGTTTAGGAAGAAGCAGTGGTTCCTGATCAATGCAGTTAGTGTTCTAGTTCACATATCTGTTAGAAATAGAACTTATCTGTTAGAAATAGAACTTTTCCAAAAGCTTCTGTCTAAATTTAAATGGACTGTTTATAGCAACCAGCCAGTAATACAATGTGCTGAGCATGTGAAGCAAACAGGATTATTAAGCCATGAATAAATCATGGGTTCAAATCAACTTGCACTAACGATGGTGCCCATTTAAAGAAAATGTACCACATAATTCAAAGTGTTTCAGAATTTATAATAATAATTACAGTCTTAATCACCAGGAGGCAATGTTTCTTTCCCTTGGCAGCAGAGGAAACCTTAGTAATGCAGGATTTCTCCTTCTAGATACAAGATTCTAATTTCCCCATGACAATTATATCAGACATGTACTGTTGTATGAGATTATTCCCCTCTACCAAATGAGGAAAGGCAGAGAAAGATTACAAACTTGGCCTTGTATATTGTTTTACGAAGTGGATGTCTTTGACTCTTAATTTCTGTACTGTGGGGAATTGCCATGTCCAAATTTGGGTTTTGGTGTTAAAAATTGGAACAAAAAGTCAAAATTCACTGCAGACTGGAGGTCAGTTGCAGCTTGTGAAAACACTCTGTTACTGCTGAAAAATGTAAATGTGCATATAAGGTAAAATGGAACTTTTCCATGAGGCAGCTCCTTCTGGCAGTGGTGGTACAGGGCATGGGACCAGATGACCCTCAGGTCTGCTTTGCTGTGGCTGCTCTCAGGCTCAGAGTTCATCACCCGTTCGGTCTCCATCAGGTATGAGAAAACACGACCTTAACAGACCTCTGTGGATTAACTGAATGTGGCAAATACTGACCTTATTTACCTGGATTTCTGAAAATTTTTTGCTTCTAGTGGCACTCAGAAAGTCCAAGCCATTTTTTATAGAGATACCTGAAAATGCAGGGTACTGAACCAAAAGGAAAACAATCAAAATGTACACTTTCTACAGCTCTGTGTATTGCACCCACTTTGCATTAGTGCTCTATATGACTTCTGGGGCAGTCTTTTGTTTATTATATTGGGCATAACTATGTGAATTTATACTCTTCAGATGTATACAAGTATGTTCCAATCAAGCAGCAGAATTTAAAGTTACTTTATGAGTGGGTACATTCTGCAATTTTTATTTTTATGGTGCTTGATGTTCTTTATCCTCCTAAAATGTGAAAACGGGACAGTTAGTGCTGTGGATGGAATGAGATGGAGTCTGAAGAATAGAGAAGCATCAGAAACAACTTCTTATACAGTTGCCTATAATCCCCTGCTAAATCCATTCTTCAGAAATCTTTTTAAAGGGATGGTGCTGATGGTGTTGCCACAGAAGCAGTGTGAGTGTTCACACTTGCTTCAGTACACCAGGATGAACCCTCTTGGGATTTTCCCAAGTAGCAAAAAAGGGGAAGGAGGGAATTTACCCTTGAGACTTGTCAGTACTGGGAAGGGAAGTACCAAGTGGGTTAATTTTCCTACAACATCAGGTTTCCCACTGGACTCACTTTTCCTATTTTTTGCTGAAAAATAGAAGAAACAACCAAGGGAGTGGGATAGAAATGAGAGAGGAATGGTAGGGATTCCCTCGTCTGTGGGCTGTGGATTTATGAGTCTCATAAAATGCTTTTCTGCTTTTCCTAGTGAGAAATAATCATCCAATTCTGTTATCTTTAAAAGAATGATGATTTATGCTCTCAGAATGAGTGCTCTTTACAGTTTTCCACATCTTTTCAGTGCCTCAACAATGTCTTATGGAAATTTCTTTTTCCCAAGAAAGGTTGGACTGGATGATCCTTGGGGTCCCTTTCCAGCCTGGTTTTCTATGATTCTGTGATAAAGTGTGTTTGATTCTTACTATTTTTTCCATACATAGTTGTGTGGTATTCTCCATTAAGGCTTCTGTGATTGTTTCTCTGGGAAATGTGTGTAGATAGGTAATCATTCACATGATACTCCGTGCCAGAGTCAAAATCTGTGTAATTATCTATACAAGTGCATAACCTAAGTGCTACAGAGTTGAAGAAATTTGTGGCTTCTAACCAGGGATTTATGAAATAATCTAGTTTTGTGTTTGATATTATGTGGGTAATTCACATTATGTTTTTCAAGTTTGCAAAATACGTCTCCAGAGTATTGGTTCTTGGTTGATTAGTAATGATAATCATAATTAAAGGCTGCCATTATTTGAACTTTTGAATTTTTGTCCTTTCAATGTTTATGTGACTGTTGCAGCAGCTGCAAATATTGTTGTAAACACATGACCACATTCATGGAAAGAAATCTGTAAATGATCAGAAGATTGCTGAAAGAAGGGCTTTCTTTTCCTGGGCTTTAATTGTGTTAGCGGCATAGGCACCTTCCCAATGGGTTTTCTCTTTTCTTTCTAATACAGAGAAGAGCCAGCTTTGCCTTCCTTTACAAACCCCTGTACATGGACAACAATCCAAATTAATGCTGATACCATCTTTATCTATCATTTTCACATTGCAGGAGAATGTGTAAGTGAGGGAGGATAATTATTTAGAGAAGAAGGTAGTCATAGCCTGTTACTAGTGGGTGTGTGCTGTGGACACGTCACCCCAAAACGTGTTGTAGGATTCACCATGGTGAGGTAAGGCACAAAACATCTTTCTCATAATGTGCCCAAAGAGGCTGGACCCAACACTTCCAAAAAACAGCAAAGTTTGGTTTGTTTTCAGAGGGCTTGTTCCCATGTTCCCATGCAGTTTCCAGAATGCTCACCCCGGCTCAGGCTGTTTGTAGAGGACAGAGCATTTCAATTTCCAGCTCTGCCTGTAGGGAAATGAAGGAGCATGTGTTTTAAGACCTGCTGCTTCTCCTTGCAGAGGTCACGCTAGTTCAGTGAGAATTGGGTTTGGCTTCCCATGACACAGCAATCCGAAGGGAAAAAATATGTGAATCCTGGCTCAAATGGATAATGTCAAATGCAGATGTGTTAATATGCCTTGCCCTACTGTCTGCAGGGGCAGGGCTGAGCCTTGTGCTTCTGCTGACAGGGGTCTTGCATGGTTCCCAAAGAGTCAAAAGTTGAAGGCAACTGTACTTTTTGGGTATCCAGAGAGAGTGTGCAGTGCCCCCACCCCTGACTCCCCCAGCATTCCATCCCTCCTGGTCCCCTTCCTCACTCCTGGGTTTGGTCTTCCTTCAGCCCAGTCCTGTATGAAAACAACAGAGGGAATTGGGAGGGGCTGTCATTTTCCTTCTGCTGTCACATCCATCCCAGAGTGAATCTGAGGGTGGCTTCTGAGTTTAAAGTGAACTAGCAGCAGTTTTATCATTGTCCTGAATGTACTGCTCTTACTCCTGATTTTTCTCTACTCATTGAATGCAACCTCACGTTAGAGAGGAAACTGTGCCTCTGACTGCAGCAAGCAGGCAGTACAGGAGCAGGGGACACTACTCATCAGCTTCCTTTGCTTTCATTTGTGATGCCAGGCCTTGTAGTCACATCTGTGAGTTTTGCAGGAGGGTGGGAATTCCACTCAGTTGTATTGATGTAGGCATGTAGTGTAACCTATGTGTTTTCCTCAGCCTTTTTCTCACTTAAACCCCCTGTAAGTGAACCCTTTTTGTTATTCTTAAGCATGTTTCCTCTTGTTCTACTTCATGTCCCAAGTTAAAAATCACCATTAAACATTTTACAGATAACTGTGTAATTTTATTGCATCCTCCAGGCACAGCTCAAATGTTGAGAGGAAAGATGTGTCAAACTGGCACATCCTTAGAGGATTTCCTTTGTGATGGAGCATTCTGGCTCCAGCCAATTCTTTAGCCAAATTTTCTTTGTCAGCCTTCATTTCAGAATGTGACCGGGTAATACTTTAATTCTCTTAGGTTTAAAACTCTTAGTTTTTTCCCTGTTGGCTTTCAGACCGATGATGTTTCTTAAATGTTGACATGCAGATGTGTTTGTGTGTTTTCTTCCAGGGAGTGAGCAATGGCAGCACTGCAGGACCTCAAATGAGTGCAAGATGATAATGTTATACAGAAAAAAACCTTTGTTGGTGAAAAAATAAGTAATCAATTTCCTAGATTCTTTTTTGCAGAAAACAATTTTTTTTGTGTTGTGAGGAAGAGCAAAATAGTGGTTTTGACATCTTCACAAATTAAGGTTTCCATGTAAAAGTTTCTTGAAAAAAAACCCCAACCCAACACTTCAGTTTTATAATGAAAGTAAAAGAGCTTAAACTGACAGTGAAATATTCTGCTCCCAAATTTCTTCTTGTTTGATGCACTGGAAATTACATTTTCTGAGGTAACGAAGAACAAATTGTGTTGTAGCAGGAGCCAAACACTCTTGTTCCAAACAAAAGGGTGTTTGTACAACCTGTGTGCTGGGGTGTGCCAAGAAGTGTCTGAGGAGAGAGCACTGACACTCAAGATACCACACTTTGCCAGTCCTTCCATTTTCAGTTTTTTTGAATTGCAAAGTGTATCTTGTGTTTTGGATGGAATAATACAGATCCAGATTCGACAAGCAGTCTGTGTTCAGGCCTGATAAATTGTTCTCAATTTTCTGGAATAGGTTAATTTCATTTAGGTAAGGAAAGGCAAAAAAGCAGGCTGTTTAGGGCACTGCCAAAAAGAAGATTAAGTCAGCATCAAATCCATTAGTCAACCAATTTATCTATGTTGGCTAACACCATTTCAGCCTCTTTGTCTTACTTTTTTTTCCCCTTGGGTGATAATTTAGGTAATGCACAATTTCACTGCTGTATTGCAACATTACATGGTGGTTGCTCTGCATAAAGCTAGTTTTACTGCCCTCTTAAACTTTTTTTAAGCAGATTTCATTTAGTTCTATATTTTCATGGCAACTTTTCCTGTGAATGTACAATTTCTTTGAAAACTCATTTCTGGGACTATGCAATCCTAATTGTTGTTGTAGACTACTGCAGAACATGCCTGTAGTAGAAGTTGACTCTGTTAATTGCACGTTTATGTGTCCATCATTATTCAGTGCCAGCTCTTAAGTTTCCTTTCAGGACACCTATTCCAGGATCCATGGTGTGCTTGCTTGGGGTTGCCTTGGCAGCCTTTCTTTTCCTCGTTTTAGTTTCCTATGACAGAGGATTGGAGATTCCTCACAGGCAGAGGTTCTGGTGTCAGTTGAAGTCTAACCACTGATGGAGACCTTTTTCACCTTTGAAATATTTCTAACATGCCTGTCTTTTGGGGATTCTGTGCTAATTCCCTGGTGTTATGTTTTTCAAATTCTCCCAAGAAATGTGTATGCCAGGGGCCTTTGCTGGTGTTGCTGAAGCAGTTAGGGATTTTGGGAAAAGTACTGGTTTAGAGGAGAATTCTGCTAATAACTTCTTGCCCACAAAGAGTTTTCATCTTCTAACCTGAGACATTGAAGGTGAGTTAGTTTCACCTGAAGTCAGCAGCTGCCTCTCAGCAGGAAATGTTCCTCTGGTACCATGGTGGGGGAATGACTCCATAGAGTTGGTGGGAAGAGTGTTGCCTGTGGAATTTAAAGTTGCATGTGCTACCATTCAGCATTTCTCATCTAAACTCCTTCCGGTGTGGAGGACTCCAGGACCAGTGAACAGGGATGTGCTTCTGCCAGTTCTATCCCCCTTCTTCTGGTTGTTCTTGCATATCACAGGCTCCTGAGCCTGCTCTGCACAGAGCTGTATGGAGTGAAGTGTTCAGTGTGGGAGGACTGCCGAGGAGCCAGAAGGTGAGCATGTTGAAAATATTTTAATTTCTATTCTGCCTTCCAGTCAATGACATCCTTGTACTTGTAGGTATCAGTGCATCCAAGGGAGGCAGATCTTTTGCTGGCAAAGCAGGAAGCCGAATCATGCAGAGGCAGCGGTTTGCTCATGCTACATGGCAGTTAACTGGAAAAGTCCTTGCTTGAAACAAGAATGTGTCTCTCGTTTGTCCTTACATTCAGTCCTCCAATATAAGAATAGCTCTTACTAATGAAATGCAGAATTACACAGTGCAGTCACCTTCTGTCCTCTAAAGAAATAGAGAACAAAACCTGTCAGCACTGCACTTTCCTGCTGTGGGATAATCTGGAACTGGCTGCTGGTTATGTACTTAATTTGTTTGGTTTGTCAGTGTTTATTAGGGATCTGATTGAAGCAAAATCATCCTGTCCCCTCTGGAAATCAGTGTCCTTCTAGCAAAATGTACAGCTTAGCTTGCAGGATACTTTTTAGCCCCAAGTATTCCCTGTGGTTTCTGTGGTACTCAAGTCCAGGTGTGACTTGTGTAGGTCTGTTCCCCCAGCAATCCCAGCCACTTTCATGGTGTAGTCACCAGTCACATGTCACCAGTGCCAGGTGGCATAGAGAATTTGGGAGTGCTGATAGTTGGTGGGAGGCATGGCCTTGACCTCTCTAGGAAGAAGGAAATGTGTGGTCTGTTCCAGGATGGCATTGCTGCTACAGGTCCATCAGCTTCCTCCACGTTGAATACTTGCATATTATAATGGAATATTGTAACACCAAGTGAACAGCAGTAAAATTCAGTCTGGTAAGATTGATTATTTTAATATTGGAGGGTTTAAGCTGCTACCAAATTTACATATTCATAGGGTTTTAGGAACTGCTTGGGCATTAACTGATACCTTTTAATCTGAAAACTTTGCAAGGGTGTCACATCTCTTCTGCGCTAATGACTTGGTCTGTCTTTGTAAGAGGTTGAATTTCTTTACATGGCATTTTGAGACTAAATATGAAAGAGGGGAAATGGCCCTTAATTTTAACAAGCTCCCATTTGGTTTAACAGCTGCTGTGAGATCTCTCTTGTCTTTTTGGCTGTGTTAGCCACTTTGGCAGTGTGTGTTTCTGGTTGTCAGAGTCATACAGCTTTCTAATGAAGTGAAACACTTTTTTTCTTTTCCCTACAGCTGTTATTTGTCATTTGATATAAGTCTGCCTTGTGAGAGTTTTATTCCTGAATAAATGATAAAAAGACAGCTAGTATCAGAAGGCAATGCTAGCATGAGAGTTTCTGGCTTTGTTGCTAACAGAGAAGAAGCCATCGCTCTTCTTTTAGAGGATGTGTTATGTGGCTGAATCCAGGAAAGCCTTTCAACTCCTGAGGGAGCCAAGGCCATCCTCTTCCCCTTTTCTGTGCTTTGCTGCTGCCCTGTTGTAATTAGCAGTTAAACTCCATGTCCTGTGCTCCCAATGTCAAGACACTGACTTCTGGCAATCACTCGAGGTTTGTTTTTTGTTGCAGTGCAGTAAACACTGTGTGTTTCTCCACTGTGTTCCCAGATGAGGGCTGTGAGACCTGCTGAGTCAGCAGACATGGCCCATGCTCCTCAGGGTTCATCTTCCTCCCCCCAGAGCCGGGGAGACGTGGCAGCCAGAGCTGGGTGATGTGAGAGCCTGGGCACGGTGTGGCATGCTTCGGACTGGAGAGTTTGCTGCAAGAGCTGGGCTCTTGTTATTTTGTGTAAATCTGTTATTGAAGCTGCAAATCCTGATTTCTGCTAACTCTGACATTACAAATAACCCCCTGATTCCTTAGAGTAGATACAGAACTCTGATGAGCTGTTTGCGTGTTTAATTTTTTTTTTTTTGAATATTGAGACATTTCGTGTGGTTGTTGTACGGGGTGGTCCTGCCATACTCTAAAGATGTTTCTTGGTCTGACTAAATGAATATGCAGCCAACACTGGTGTGCTCCCATGCCTTACAGGGAAAGACACACCATATCACTGCATGCTGCCAGCCCTGCTTGGGAAGAAGAGACTATTTGCTGGACTCCAGTTATTAATGTGCAAAGCTCTCATCCATTGCCATCAACGTGCCAAGCAAATTTTTGGACAGAATTTCTGCAAAGCTCTTTGTAATGCACACTAACCTTGCCTTGTGTCTCCCTGTCCTCTCTGTGTTTCTTTGCTTTTGGGGTTCCCTTCGAAGCAGGAGGTGGACAACATGCTGTGAGTTTTCATTCCCGACCTGGATATGTTTGTGTTACACTGCTGCTGAGGACTAGAAACCCTCATCTTTTCAAACCCTGCCAAATCAACCCCCTCTTAGAAAAATATCTTTAATGATATGTGATATTCCCACTACCCTGAAGATTTCATAGTGAATGTATGGCATTGGTATTTGTTACAAATACTTCTCCCTAGAAGACTCTGTATTAAGCCCATGCTTCATTTCATCCTTAAAACTTCTCTTACTTTGGAATTAGTCCATAAACAAAATTACTTTACTGGGGACAGATAACAACATGGGGTGTCAGCAATTAAATGAAAACTAGCAGGGAATCCTAAGGAGAGGAAATGGAGGGTCATAAATGGCTCTGAAGACACTTGAAGGCAGGAATTAATATCTTATGCTTAATGAATGACAGCTCTTCAAAAAATGCTGTTAGATAAAGCAATATAGGAGGGGAGAAGAGGGCTTCTCAGAAATTGCATAGAATGAGAGAGGTTTTTCTTTTAGAAATTGGCAAACTTGACCATTTCTCTTGTCTTTGGAGAGGGTGGAAAATGAAAGCATGACCTCTAAAACTGATAGAAATTCCAATGCTGAGCAAAAGGCAGTGTGAAAAGCTATAGCTTTTTCCTTTATTTTGCCCCTGCCAGAGGAGAGATATTACACTGACTGAAGGTGCTGAGTTATTCCTTTGTTTCTGAATTTACTCAACCAGCACATGCCTAAAGTTTATTTTTAATGCTAGTAAGTACGGTAGAAGGTAGCTTGGATTTGAGTAAGGGCAATGTAGTTACAGAAATTGTACATTCATTAAGGTTGGAAAAAAACTCTAAGATCATCATGTCCAACCATTAGCCCAGCACTGCCGTGTTCACCACTAAGCTATATCCCCCCCACTGCCACATCCTCACATGTTTGGAACACTTGAAGGGGTGGTGATTCCACCATTCACCTAGGTAGTCTGTTCCAAGTTAAGAAAGGCTTCTCCTTGTCAGCAATTTTTTAAGAGCTGTGGCTGAGGGGGATGATCAGTCAACTTCCCAGGATCCCTTCAGCTCTGTTGGTGATGGGTTTTATAGTCAAACCCGTGGCTGTACAGACGTGGAGGTGGAGAGCAGAGTCTCCTTTACCAACCACCAAGTGTCTTGAAAGGTCCACTCAAGGTTAGCATTAAAGGGCTGCATGCAGCCCTCACCTCCTGGATTCCTGATGGGAATCATGAGGCTCAAGTTAACACACTACCACTTTGAAGTATGGAGGTGTGGATATTAAGTAGTTTCAGAAAGAAGAAATTTCTGTGTTTTCTTTATTGCTGAGAAAAGTTCATTAGGGAGAAAAAGGGAAAGTTTTAAGGTGACTCTGAAAGCACCATCAATTGATGGTGGTTATACAACTCAAAAAGTAGGCCTGCCCTTATCACTACAGATTAGAAAGTAGGACTCGTGGGTATTCCAGGATTAGGCAATTTAGCCAAACATGTCAGAGTTTCTTTGGCTTATGTAGATGGCCTTTTTTTTCAGCATCTTTTATTCTTTCTAGAGCTTTTTTTTCCTTTTTTTTTTTTTTTTTTTTTTTTTTTAGTTTTCTGAGGGCAAAACATAGTTTGTGTAAGAGCAGAATCCAACAATGCTCTTCTGTTGGAAGCTATTGATAGCAAAATGTCTGCCAGCCTCATCAGTATTATTCACAAGTGTGAGATCTGCCCTTGAATGTGTGTATTGCTGCCTGTAAGTGTGACTACTTACTTCCTTCAGTAATTTAGGTGTCACTGACCCATGGAGTCTTATTTGCCTTCAAGCCACTTGGATATTATCCACCACTAGAGTACCATTGAGATTGGTGTTAGAGCACATCCACTCAAACCATTTGTTCACACAGGGTCCTGTTGGAACACATTTACTCTGGACTTTGCTGCAAAAACATCTTTTCTCCTTTTATAGACCCACACATTACACCTCAATGTTTTGTAAGTCATTAGGAAAAGAACAGAAGCAGATGCATCCAGCAATACATTTGGGACTCCCCAGTCCAAGTTTCTCATATCATCGATCATTTCTTGTTCATCCTGTACCCAGGCTTGACATGAGTTCTGTAAACCCTGTGGAATATCTGGAGTGAAACTTTTGATGATGTTCTGGGAAACGCTGGGTTTTGGACTCCTTTCTGGGAAAATGAGAGCATGAGAGGGTTTTTTTTTTTTTAATTTTCCAGTATCATTATATTCTTACTGAACCAAGTTTAACTGTTTGCATTGGACTTTTGCCTGTGTAATTGTATCAGTCCCTAAAGTGTTCCCAGGTGAAAGTAACATTCCATTTCCAGTGGGATTAGTTAAGAGTTATGAATGAACTAGGAGGTCCAGAACAGATTTTCTTTTACTTTCTTTTCTCCTATTTGCATGCACTATATCTCTTACAGCTCACATAGTTTTGATGAAGCCATGACATCTTGTGGCTCTTTCTTTGCCTGTTGGTTTTGTAAGGAATATTACTTCTCTTCCTAGCATATTGTGAAAGCTGGATGAACAGTACTGTAGATACCTCAACCTTTTTCACTGCCCTTAGTCATGCTGCTTTCCTGTCCCTCATGGCAACATTTCTCTTCCAGCCTCATCTCCACTGTGTGTGTGTACTTGTGGCTGTACGTGCTTCATGCCAGGTTCAGCATGAGGCCACAGGAGAAAAAAATGTGGGCTCTAAGGAATTCAACTATCTAAATCTAGCCCATGGTGGTTTTTTGTTTGAAAAAATATGTTAAGGTCTTCTGAAGAAAAGCCAATCAATTGCAGCACTTACATACTCTGTAAGGTATAACAGAACTGTGCTGTAGCCTACAACTAGGCTATCACCTTGGAGATAGTTTGGATCCAAATTATGTTTCTTTTTACTAAGTCTAGTGGCAAGTGCTGTGCAGAAGCACAGGTGATTGTCACCCTGCTACTGCCCTAACACCCAAGCCTTCATTAGGTTAGAATTGTGTAGAGGACCAGAAGGAACAGGTGGTTCAGCCCTGGAAGAGACAATTCAGTCCAGGAGAAATACCCCTCTGAGACCTAGGGGGAAAGGGCCATCTGCCCTAAAGTCTCTGTAAGCACGAGTTCATTTGCTGAACTTTATTGGTTGTTGTAGTTGGTGCCACTCAAAGTGGCTTGGTTCATCCCTGTTCACCTTAGTTCAACCCCCTGTTGCCTTATTGTACCTCCCCTAGAATGTTCTCCCCTTCCCTGAACCCCGTGGGTCCCAGTTTGCTGCAGTATTCCACCCCTTGTTCCGCCCCTGCTGACCCTTTGGTCAGCCAGCTAACTGCCCCTCCTCTGCCCCAGTTTTACCTGCCCCCATTGGCCCTTGACCCTCAGGTACACCCCTGCATTCCCAAATAAAATCCCACGTTTTCCCCTTCACTTTGTCTTTTTCCCTGGATTTCCTTGTGGCCAATCAAGTGCTCTTGGATCTCCACAGTGAGACCTGTCCTTTTGCCTTTGTCGTCGGCCGCCTTAAAAGCGTCTGTCGGATTCTGCACCCGCGGGTCGCTCGCAAGGCTCACTGAGGCCAGCAGAGCTTCAGAATTGGTTCAGAATGAGTTAAACACTAAATGGCCTTCATCAATGGAAGCATTTTTGTGTGGTGACTATTTCTTTAGTTGCTTCATCATTTCCATATGCAATTTAAAAGAATTGTAAGGGAAAAAACACCTCCCATTCCCACCAACTAAGCAGGATGAGCTGGGACTGGACAGAGACATGGTATGTCAAGGCTGGGAGGTGAAGACAAGTCGTTAATTGTGGCAGGGTAGCCTCTCCTCCTTTGCAGTGATGTCTGTGGTTGTCGTGACTGGTGCTGGCACTAAGGTTTAATCAACAAACTGTGCTGGTGAGGCACAAGCAGGAGCAGCTCCCAGGCTCAGCTGTGGTGGTTCAGCAGGGCTCTCCAGGTCAGTCAGACAAGGTTTTTAACACTAAGATGAGCTGAGTTCATGTCTGACTGTACACTCTGCCTGACAGCTGCCTAGGAATTAGTTGCTTGCACACAGCTCCTTTCTGGGAACACACTTTGACCAACACCAATAGCAAAAGAGCGTTATTAAGTTTGTTAAGCCTGAGTTGACAGATTTTTTTCTAGAATAGTAACAGATGGCAAATGGTGGCAGTACAGCTGCTGGGACTGGGAGAGGATGGATGTTGGTTTGTCATTTCAGTGGATGCTGGCAATAATTCATATTTATGTTTATACAGGGTCTTCCCTCTTTGAGAGCACTTTACAAACCAGGTGACAAATAACGGGCCTGGAGTTAATGTGGGCTGGTAGAGCTCATCCCTGTGCCCATGTGGCCAGTGTGGGAGGGTAAACATAAGGGCATTGGCCTGTGCTTCCTCCATAGCCTGGATGTGGATGAGGCAGCTGCTTTACATAACATAGTGCCACTCAGCAGGGATTTCAGGCAGAAAAGAGGGGTAAACTGCTGGAATTCAGGGGGAGACACAGGTATCCAGGGTGTCAGGTGCTAGTTTGGGTATCTGGACTGACCTCTGGCTGTGTGGAGTTTTGTGTAGACTCTTCCCAAAGACATCTTTGTCCCACAAGAAGCTGCCTTAGGGAGTAGTAGCCACCAGCCCTGCTGTCCTTGCAGAGTGAGACACAGCAGCTGGGGCTCTGCAGATCACCTGGCACTGGCAGAGGTGCTGAGGCTCCCTCTCACACTGTGCTAGTTGGGGGTGGCCCCAAGAGCCTCTTGACTCTGACACTTGCTCTCCATCAGCCTTGCTGAGATGTGCTATGAAGGCAGGCAGTGTTTCCAGGCCCGTCTTTAGTGCAAGAATTGGGAATTGATACGAGGAGGAATCAAGATTTTGTGTGGATTGGCTCACTATCTCACACTATTACTGCAGGTGATGAGTTTGGTGGCTATAACAGTGAAATGACAGAAATCTGGGGCTCATAACAAGAAAGGGCACTTTCTAGCACTTTTTTTGTATTTATTAGGAGCTGGATCAAGACCACCACTTACTCCTCCTCCATTACTAGCAGATTCAGTTGCCATCATTGCATCCAGGGAAAATATCACACTAGCAAGAGCTAAGTTTAGAAATCCATAAGAATACAGCACTGTGGTTTTCCCTCATGCAAAGGGTCAGAACTTCGAGGAAAACACAGGAAGAAGTCATTAAAAGACACTTAAATGAACATTAAATGGTATTTTAGAAACTTGAATAATGCTGAAGCTAGGTGAAATGTCAACTTTATGTAATTTTTCCTTTCTTTATACTATATTCAGATCACCTTTTCAGGAAGGAATGCGCAAGGTGAGCAGGATGTGTTAGAATTGATGGGTAATAACATTTGGAAACTTGCCAAACACTGTTTCCCTAGGATGGTTTAAAAACTTATTTTTCTTTATAAAGTACTTGAAATTCTGAAGATGGGAAAGTTGCTCTGCATTGGTACCAAAAGAGGTCTGACCACTTTTTAAGGGTTCAGAGGAAGACATAATTAAATAATTTTTATTCATTTGAGAGTGGATGTCCAGCTACCATTTGTGTAACAGCAAGAGAAAAGTCCTCCCCTTTACATAGCTTCCAGTGTAATGGTAAGTGATATAAGGAAAGACACGGAACCATGCTAATTTCTAGCTCATTTCCACAGATTTCTGAGCTCAGCCAAGGCTGTGAATCTGGCTGATCTTAGCCAAATGAAGGTTATGAACAGTGGGGTGTGAACACTGCCAACATTGCCCTTTTCTGCATTTAGAGTGGCTGAAGGCATGACTCAAGTATGGTTTTGGCAGCAAGACAATTATAGAGTCATGGCTTAAAAGTCTAAAATCCAGTAATCCAGTCCTTCACAAGGCACTGTAAGCAATTCTTTAGCCATCAGCCAAGATAATATATGGTGCATAACAAATGTAATTGAAGCTCTAGAGGGCTGGTCCTTTCTTCTCCAGTAAATACTGTGAGGTTTTTCTCCTCCTCCTCCCACAAGCCTTTGTCAGAGGTCCAGAGGGAAGGGCAGCTTTCACAGCTCTAGTGATGTACTGATGAGAAGGCTCTTCAGCCAGGGATGCCAAAGCTGTGCCAATGAGCCTGGTCACAGGAAGGCAGAGGAGGAGAGTTTGCTTTGTGGGTTGCCTTGGCCTTGCTCTCTGCATCTGCAGGGCTGGCACAAGGCAGGGAGCAGCTCTAAGTGCCCAGTTTTCCCATAGGGAATGATGCCAGCAAACCTGATAATAGTTGGTAGCCCATATCATACTACTGTTTTCTGGCTTCGTGGTTGTGCTGAGAGATCTCAAAGAATTGTTTTCAGGAGTTAAATTATTCTGAAGTTTCATGCATTTTTAGGACTTTCATAATGTCCTTAAATTGGACATTTCCACATTGTCTAATCCTATATCCTAAGAATGCTGTGGGTTGGCAATACCTCATGCCCTTTTTGTTATTACTCTCTGTATCATTTTATGTAGCACAGTCAGGATTTGAAAGCAGCTGACAGCCCAACTGCACTGTCTGGTTAACTGCAGGAAACCACAGTTTATCCCCCTCTGAATGCTAATGGAGTAATGATAACAGATAATTAATTGAATGCCTTTTCCTTTCTTTTGTTTATTCCTCTCTTTGAACATACTTCCTAAACACGCAAATAAAATCCTCAATTAAAATTTATGGATTAATGAATTGAACAAATCTTTTTATTTTTTTCCCCTTTTTTCTTTTTGCCTGGATCTCAGAATTTCTCTGATTTTCACTTGTGCTCCCCTGTCAAACATTTTCCATTGTCAGAAAGGTAAGTATACACTGGGCTGTCATGTGGGCACATCAGATGTATCAGTGCTTATCAGAATGGTGAAAAGAGATGACAACAGTCTGGGATTCCTCCTGTGTCATTGTGTGTGGTGTTCACACTGCCCTGGAAACTGGGAGCTTTCAAGGATCAGTGCAGTAGGTCACACTCCTCTACAGAAGGGTGGTTCTTAATGGAGTTTGATGGGGTAAATATTGTCTACCCCAGGAATGACCCTTTAAAGTTTGTGACTTATGAAATGCTTGTCAGAGTGAGGACTTCAGGCTCAGCATCCCCCAACAGCACAGCATGGTCATCCATGTAGTTACAGCAGTACATGATCAGTGTGATTGCACACACTCAATGGTATCTTTACCATAAAAAGAAGAAAATTGATCCAAAAGCATTTTCTATGAGCTGCCACTTAGTTTGCAGAACTGAGCACACACTTCACATCTGCAGGATGGGGGTTAGTGACATACAAGCAATCACACAGCAAGTGGCAGGTAAAAACAAACAGGAAAAAGAGGCTATCACAGCTATAAAGAGTCTTGCTGCATGCTGAATAAAGCTTTTTATGACTTTATTTTTTGCTTGGAGCAAATAGTACATTTTGTTTCTGTTTTGCAGTGGGCGTAAGCTTTTTTAAGGTTAAATAGAGGGTATTAGATTATGGTAAGTGGTCATCAGAGGCTTGCTTTACAGTCATGGCCTATTAAATTGTTTACTGAACCTCGTTATATATATTTCTCTGGGGCTGATGTGTGTCTTAAATCCCATTTATCTGGAAGACCTGAGAGTCTGTTGATTTTTTCATAAAACCTGAATGAACAAACATAAAGTTTAAGATTCTCTTTATTATAAGCTGTGGTTTATAGTATAATTATAGTAGTAAGAAGTCACTGCAAATATACCAGTTGTATCAATAAACTTCAGCATTTTGTTTAATATCTTCATTGATGATCTGGATGAGGGCATTGAGTCCACTATCAGTAAATTTGCAGATGACTCCAAGCTGGGAGCATGTGTTGATCTGCTGGAGGATAGGAGGACTCTGCAAAGGGACCTGGACAGGCTGCATCCAGGGGCTGAGTCCAATAGGATGAAGCTGGACAAGTCCAAGTGCTGAGCCCTGCACTTTGGCCACAACACCCCCTGCAGTGCTACAGGCTGGGGACAGAGTGGCTGGACAGTGCCCAGGCAGGAGGGGACCCGGGTGTACTGGCTGACAGCCGACTGAACACGAGCCAGCAGTGTGCCCTGGTGGCCAAGAAAGCCAATGGCATCCTGGCCTGTGTCAGGAACAGGGTGGCCAGCAGGGCCAGGGAGGTCATTGTTCCCCTGTGCTCGGCACTGGTGAGGCCACACCTTGAGTGCTGTGTCCAGCTCTGGCCCCGCAGTTTAGGAAGGACACTGGGACACTGGAGCATGTCCAGAGGAGGCTGGAGAGGGGCTGGGAACACCAGCCCTGTGAGGAACGGCTGAGGGAGCTGGGGTTGTTCAGCCTGGAGAAAAGGAGGCTCAGGGGTGCCCTTATCACTCTCTACAGCTCCCTGAAAGGTGGCTGCAGCCAGGTGGGGTTGGTCTCTTCTCACAGGCAACAGCTGAGAGAAGTAGAGGAGGCAGTCTGAAGATGCACCAAGGGAAGTTTAGGTTAGATGTTAGAAAGAAATTCTTCATTGAAAGAGTGATTGGGAAACATAATTTTCTGCCCAGGGAGGTGGTGGAGTCACCATCCCTGGAGGTGTTTAAAAAAAGACTGGACATGGCACTCAGTGCTGTGATTTAATTGATGAGGAGATGTTAGGTCATAAGTTGGACTAGATGATCTTAAAGGTCTTTTCCAACCTAGTTCATTCTGCAACTCCAGAATTCTGTTATTGTGTATCTTAGCACATTTTTATCAATACAGGTTTTTAGACCTGCTTTTCTACAGCTGTCAGTTAATCTGGCAGAAGCTGGACGGACACCAGGGTCTCATCTTGTTGTTGGGAAGACGCTGGAACAGCAAGGTGACTGGTCATGCAGTGAGCCCCATGGGCTCATGGGTCAGTTCATCCATTGTGCTCCTGGGTCAGCTTCTCACTTGCTGCCTTTGAAGCTGTTGTGTGTGGTTTTGTTTGCCTCAAAATGCTGTGCTGGGCACTGTCAATTTGGGAACAACTCGAATCCCTGCACAGAGGGTGGCAGGAAGCAGCAGCCTGGACAGCAGGCTCACTTGGAGCTAGACTGTTCCAGGTGAGCAGAAGTTGATCCACACAACTGTGTTTCTGCTTTGTTGCAAATCCTGTTTGTCGCTGTTGCGGTAACACACACGACACAGACTCCTGTGATTTTTCTCAGGCTGCATGAAGAAATAATGAATTTATTTCTAGGGATCATTCCCTTATATACAATTTTCCACAGACCACTGTGATTGGTGAATGAAATACAAACCTCTTCACCCACATTGGTCAAACCAGAGGGACATCAAGAGAGAATCCCTCCTCCCAGAAAGAATTCACAGCATGAATACCGTTACAAAAACAATGTCCTGTTGTTTATGTTCTTTTCCTGGGAACAAACCAGGAAAAGCAAACCAAAACATCAGAAAAACAGAGCTTTAGAAACTCAGAAACTTCAGGCCTGAAAACCAGACTACACCTGTTGCTTGGGACAATTGAGTTTCAGCATTGGGTGTACAGGTAACAGTGCTAACTTCAGGTTGCATTGAGCATCTATATCTTGTTCACCTGAAGGAAATAGTTTTGTAGTTCTGTAGTACTTCAGCAAGGATTGTAGAAGAACTTCATATGAATAACAAAAAAACAAGAGGTTTGCATGTTTGGACATTTTGAGATGTACAAAAGGTGACAATTTTCAGAAAAAATTTTTATCTCCTTCTCCGCCCCCAGCTTTTAACTCTCATTCTAGGTTCAGGATGTGTAAACGACAGCCTGTAAAGGACAGCCCACAGCTGCTGTGTGGGAAAAGTGGGGAGAGGCTGGATCTGTGCAACTGGAGCTTGGACAGCAGGGGATTTCCAACAGCCTCTTGAGGGAGGCAGTGCCAGTGACCCTGGTGTTTGTACAGTGATGCTCAGTTAATCTCTGTAGAACGATACCTGTTTGGATGAAAGTCAGGTGCTGTTGGGGCAACCTGCCAGTGAAGACTTTTACGTACGTGGTTTATTGATTTGCAGAATTCATTGAGGTATTTCCTAGAACCAAGGCTTGACAATAAGTCCTCAGATAACCTGTGTTGCTGGATAACCCAGGCAGAATGAGAGGTAGGGCCAGGGAACTGCTGGAGTACAGGAGCAGACTGCTGGAGTGGGCAGAAATAGATTTATGGGAGCAGAGCAGGAACTTAGAGAAGTGCTAGGGAACAAGATGTTCTGGGATAAATTCCCTTTTGCATCACTTGCACATACCTATAATCTGCTCTGCAGCTGGGCTTCAGGTTGTTTGGAGTTTTGGTTTTTTCCCCTAAACAATTGTGGATTACACTGTGAACAGTATATTGTACCTCTGTAACCTATAGCTTTGTGTTGGACTTCTGTAATTTAAAAGAATTTATAATTTCTCTGAAAATGTGGACAAGTCTGTATTACCAGTGTTATACTTGCCTTTCTCCACCATTCCTGTCCTCTTCATTTATGACTCCATAACTGGGGGATAGAGCACAGTGGCACATGAGCCAGTTTATACTAAGTAGAAATTTTAAAAGGGACAAAAAATGTGAAAGCTAATAAAGAAATATTGTGACATGCCAACAAACAGAAACAGATACATCTGAAAATAGTGTTGCACAAGCAGATAAATTTAAATTGGAGATAAAGCCCTGCTGGTATTATTTATGGGCTAGACTCCTTTGTTTTATAGTGGGAAAATGTAAAAAAACCAGTAATGAAGATCATTGGCAGACTGCTTTTTACCTTTCCTAAAAGTCATATATTTGATGGCTTCCCATTCTGCAGTGTCTTTGGGAAGGAGGGTCCAGCTTCATCCTACAGAGGGAAGGACACAAGCTGTTGATGCAGGGCTCAGCACATGGTGGCCTCTTAGCAAACCAGGGACTGCAAGGCTAAAGCAATGTTTAACTCAAATTACTCCTATTTTAATAATTAGCCAATAGGCAGTTCTCACACTTTGAAGGGCATTTTCTGCTTTGGTGGCATGCAATGTGCTCCCTCTTTTCAGTACTCAGCCATTAAAACTGCACTGATTTCTAGGACTGACCTGCAAATGGCTGTTTTACGGGTCTGACTTGCCCCTTCATCTCACCAGAAGAGAAGGATGAGGCTGGGTGCATTCCCACATAAAACTGGAAGATGGGTTGTTTCTGTGAAGTAGTACTGAGTGAACCTTTCTGGCTGTATTTCCAGGCACCCAGCACTCTGCCTGGGCCATAGGTCTGCTGGTGGGTAGGAGAGGTGGGACTGCACCCTTGAAGGTACAGAGCAGGGAGGGCAGGTTTGCTCCCTGAGTGGAGGAGGAGATTATTCTTTTCTTGATAGAACCATTTCATTTTCTCCCTGCAATGGAGTTGTGTCAAAATAATACACACAATACTATGCTCTTGGATTTAATCCAAACTACAAAGTTCATCCTGTAAATATTATTTCTGTAGTTTTTTTTTTCCTTATATTTTTAATTCCCTTCAAATATTCAAGTTGGTTAAGAAAGGCCAACAGAAAAGGCTTATTTCTTCCAGCAGCTGACAGTGAAGTGAGACCAGTAATTTTCCCTACGATTTTTCTAAGCTTTGGATTAAATCCACAGATGTGGTGTTTTAAGTAGGGAATTTTCAGCTTTGTTCTGCTCTGCCTGGTTCAGAATTGGATGTTGAATTGGATGTCTCTTTCATGTCCAGCAAAGACAGAGACTTGCTTTCTGGCTGACTGCGTATAAATGTGTTTCCAAGTAGGACAGGTCTGGTGAAGAGGGAGAGTTGTGGTCCAGTTAGTGCAGTCTGTCTCCAGTATCCTCTGGAAGTCTCCTAAATTGGATTGCTGATACCTCTCTGTCTCTGTTTTGCTTTCTTGAAAATTGTTTTACAAAAGGTTTCCAAAAGGAAATTCTGGTGCTGAGGGCACATTTTCTTTTTGTTGAAGTGCATGTTTTTGATTAAGTGAATAAAAGTTTTGCTGCAGAAGAGCATTCCCTCTCTGGGTGCCTGCAGCATCACTAAGCTTGGCCACAGTTGGTTCTGCCCTTGACTATGGGCATAAATGGAGTTAATTGTATGGGGGACCAGGTTCAGTAACTGCATTTTAAAAGGCTCTCAGTAAGTTATTAAATCAGCAAGAATGCAGCACTGAGGCCCAGCAGATGCAGAAGCTGTGTGCTGTGCTAAACTTCTGTATGTAAAATTTCTCTCTAAAAAGGTTTTAGCACTTGCCATGACCTCTGCTAATATTTATTTTTAAGTGACAGTCTGTGTCAGCTGCCTCAGCTCCACACTGCCAGGGGCTGTTCTCCAGTCTGGACTGCTTTCCGGTCAGCATGAAGTGGCCTGATATGAGCTGGTGACTTGTCCTGATAGTTTTTGTTGGCACAAACATAGCCATGACCCAACTGCAATGGCAATGCAGCCATGCTTTCCAACAGCTCTTCGGTGTCTTTTCCAAGGGCTGAAACCTGTGACCTGGTTGAATCAAGATGTAAGAGAGTCCTTTCAGGGATACTACATAAAAATACCTCTTTTTAGTAATTTTTAAAAATAGTTATCTACTCCACTAGACAGCAGGATATGAGGGTTTGAAGAAATGGTGCAGGCGTGATCAGTTGGATGGGATGTTGCTGTATCACATAAGGGCACAGGTGTTCACACCTTAAATTACATGTGTTACATGTAACTCTATTCTCTATATATACTCTCTCTGTGTAATATTTTCCTTCCCAATGCTGTAGATGCGCCTGAAAGTTGTAGAGTTAGGGAAACCAACTCCTTTTTCTAGTGTGCTGTCCTCTAACTGAAGTGTTGAGCTGCTGCTGAAATTATACTGTCTGTGGTCATCAAAATGCTTAGTATTGACAGATGTCCTTTTCAATATTATAGCTAGTCCTCTAGTTACACCAGTTCCCACAAGACCTGGGGTCCTTTTCTCTATGCTAACTGGCAAAGTGAACAGAAAGCTTTTTGCCTACATAAAAAAACACCAGACTCAAGAAATGAGCAGCAAGTGCAGTTAGAAGGTCACTGGTCACCCGGGTCATTGGAGGTTGCCCCTCACAGAAGAGCTGGCAGGTGTTGTCCCACACAATGCAGCATTTTACAGTCCAGTAAGGATTAAATTATTTTATACTTGCAGGGACTCTCAACTCTTTGTTGTAGAGCCTAAATGAACAACCTGCAGCACATACTCTGTAGAGATGGCTGACTGCAGCTTATTAATCACATTCTCTGTCCAGCACCAGACAGTGAAGAAGTGACTGATCTTCCATATTGGACTGGACAACTTTAACATTAAAAGAACAGGAAAATATACCAAATAAGATAAGCATATCAAGGCTGGCTGCACCAAGGTTCCTTGAAGAACACACAATCCTTAGAATGAACAGTACAGAAATTCTGGTGAATGCATACCTGCTTACCTGCAAAAGAGACCCTTCCTGTGCAACTGGTGTCAGTGAAATTAATTAACCACTGAAAACTTAACCTGCCTACCAACCTCCTTTGGCCCATGATGGTCAGAGAGAGTCAGGCTGGCTGATTAACAAGGAGAACAAAATCCTTCTCTCCTACACAATTTAGAGGACCACAGGTACCTGATTCCCAGCTATAGCCAAGTTTTGGATAACATTTCTAGTGCAGACTGTTCCTAAGAAGGAACATGCAGGACAGTCATGCCTAGTTACTCTCCATTGCTGTCACTAGTAGAGCAAAGTCTTATTTTCTAGGGTTTCAGATTCCAAGTGGAGAGTAAAGTGAAGCCCATCAGAAGATTTAGCCCTAAAGAGGAATTTTGAATTGCAAGTTGTCCCTCTGGACCTATGCTAACCTCTCATGGTCTCTTCTTTTTTGTAGGCAATATCTTTGTTGTCAGCTTGTCCGTTGCAGACCTTGTGGTTGCAGTTTATCCATACCCTCTGATCTTAAGTGCCATCTTCCACAATGGATGGACCATGGGAAATGTCCACTGCCAGATAAGTGGGTTCCTGATGGGCTTAAGTGTCATCGGGTCCATTTTCAACATCACGGCGATCGCAATCAACCGCTACTGCTACATCTGCCACAGCCTTCGGTACGATAAGCTCTTCAACCTGAAGAACACCTGCTGCTATCTCTGCCTGACCTGGATACTCACAGTGGTGGCAATTGTGCCAAACTTCTTTGTTGGCTCCTTGCAGTATGACCCCCGGATTTACTCCTGCACCTTTGCCCAGACAGTGAGCACGTCGTACACCATCACGGTGGTGGTGGTTCACTTCATCGTCCCGCTCTCCGTCGTGACGTTTTGCTACCTACGGATCTGGATTTTGGTGATTCAAGTCAAACACCGGGTGAGACAAGACTGCAAGCAGAAACTCAGGACAGCTGACATCCGAAACTTCTTGACCATGTTTGTGGTTTTCGTCCTTTTTGCTGTGTGCTGGGGACCATTAAACTTTATTGGCCTTGCTGTTTCAATTAATCCTTCAAAAGTGCAGCCACACATTCCAGAATGGCTATTTGTCCTGAGCTATTTTATGGCCTATTTTAACAGCTGCCTCAATGCTGTGATCTATGGGCTTCTTAACCAGAATTTTCGGAAGGAATACAAAAGGATATTGCTGACACTGTGGACTCCCAGGCTACTGTTCATTGATGTGTCCAAGGGTGGGACAGAAGGGATGAAAAGCAAGCATTCTCCAGCCATAACAACCAACAACAACCATGCTGAAATACACCTATGAGTCAGGACAGTACTATTTATTCTGGATTACAATTGTATATATAATATATAAGAGCCTTTCTAGCTGTGTGCATTGCACAGCTGGTATTTCCATCATGCAAGGAAGGAGTCTGCAACCTTTCATGCTTAGCTTATCTCTGCGACATCAAGGCTTTGAGTAAGGATTTTCAGAATGGAAATGACTTTTTTTTTTTTTTTTTTTTATGTCATCTTTCACTGTGTGCCTAATTAATCGGTTTGGTTGCTTTTGCCACAAGCATGCCAATACCTGAAAAGTGAAGCATTCAGAGTGCATGGAGAAATGCAGTTATGCTTGAAATGCAACCTTCAAGAGACAGCAAACTCACCATTTATTACACACAAACCTTTCTCCCTTCCCTCTGAATTCTATTTTTCTAGCATTAACTTAACCCGAACTGTATCAAACAAAGTGTAAACTGCATGGCTTTTTACATTTTAGATATGTAACTGTATTAGCCAGCAGATGTATGTATGGGCATGGTGTGTGTTTTCCTTTTTCTTAAGGTTTTAGGAGCTAGCCTGGGCTAGATGTGAGGCAGGCAAAAGCCAGATCAGTGTGTGTCTGATGTACTCATTTTAATTGAGTATCTACAGACATTAAGTACCCTTGCACTCTCCTTCCCAGGCCATGAGTAAGTATGACATATGACATAATCTAATTGCAGTAAGATACTTGGAGCCTGATTCTAATTTAGGCAGTATCCTGTCATGGCCAGCAGTCATTCCAAACATCTTTCAAAAGTCACTGCTACATGAACACCACAATAAAAAAGATGAACATAGCAGAGTCCCATCTGTGTAACGCAGATTGCGACTTTTAAGTTCCAGTAATGTTTACACTTGTAGACAAAGGCAGAAGGGGAAGGCAGTGTTTGTTCCAAAAATTCCTCCTTTTGCCCATCACAGAACATGAATTTGCTGATGTGCAAAAAAGTGGAGATTTTTTTTCCCATTTTTTTCACATGTAAAACTGTAATTAACTCATGGAGCGGGGAGATGAAAGCTACATAAGCATAATTGTGTATCTGTTCTGTTAAAGCCTGGACTGTGCTACCTGTATCATTGGAAACAATGTCATGAAGTGCTGGGGAGGAACATTAGACATAAGCACGTGGGCAAAAATAATTTTCTGTTTCTTTAATGGAGTATGAAAGGGTTGTGTGTGTGTGTGTGAGAGATAGAAGCTGTCTGTAGATGTGACTTCTTTGTTTCCTTAGCTTCATTGTGAAGTCATCTCTTTATGGCTTTAATTATGTGGATCCTGCTTTGAAACAATCCCATCGAATTACCCACAGGTAAGACTCTCCAGGTGCAACTCTGCCTTCAGGTTAGCACGCCTGCCTTGCTGCCGGGGTGCTGGGTGGCACAGCAGGGAGAGGGGCAGGGCTGAGCCCTGGGGGGCTGATGGGGACAGCAGGCAGCCCCGCCCCGGTCAAGGACTGCAATCTTCTCTCTTCGGTTCTAGTCAAAGCAGGACTAGTTCCCAGCACTGAGCCTTGAAGGACCGAGACCAGACTTTGTAGGCACCTGGAGATGGAGGTTTTTAGGATTTCCCCAAAGCCTGTGCAGGATGTGTGCCTAATCCTTAGTGAAGAAAGTGAACTGTTCGTGCACTGCTATCTGAAACCAACTTGCTGCTGAATGTCCCTTCTGCTCATTTTTTCGGGGAAGAGGAATTGAGAGAAGTTAAGCCTCTTTCTGAAGTGGCCAAGGAACTTTGCATCCTGTGTTTCCTCCCTGAGGACTGAGTGTCTCTGCTGCTGCTGCCACGTGGTGAAGGTCACTGCAGTATCGAGGGGAGCCCTGCATTTATAGGGTGCCCTGGCACTTAGGAAGTTTCAAACTTGAACATCTCAGCCACTTCAGATGAATGTTGTTTTAAAATGCACTGCAGCCAGCCTGCCATAATAGGAATCAAACTGAGTTCTGTTTTGGCCTCTTAATCTGCCTCAGCATGGCCAAATAAAGGTATTTTGACCCTCAGAAATAACTGTTGTTTGTTCGCCTTCCAGAAAAACCACCCTGGATGAATTCACACCATTCCATGCAAGCAAAATCATTTTGAGTTAAACTTGGATAAGAAAAGCACTGAGAGCACATAACTGCAGGGAGTGTTTGTCCCATCACGCCAGGGAGATGTTCCGTGTTCCATGACTAGTCTTCAAAGTCATTTGCAATTAGCTACAACAGTGTTAGTTATAATCACATTAGCAAATAATTTGAAGCATCTAGTGCCAAGTGAAATACACTGCTTTAAGACAATTGTGAAGAATCTTGTGCAAGTTTGCCAAATATCTCAAATACCCCAAAACTGGGGTTTCATCTTATGGATTCTTGTCTTTTTAACCAAACATTCAGTGAAGGTGATGCAGTATGGTTTGGGGTTTTTTTGTTTTTTTTTTGTTCTTTAAGCTTGTATTTGCACTATTTCTTATTCAGACTACAAAGTTAACTGCCACCAAGTGTTTGAACCAAACCAAGCCCAAAGAGGACCTGAACAGGCAAGCTGTGAGAGTCCATTCTAAATCTGGCAGGAATGGGAGCAGCAGGAGCACAATAGGGCATCTCCCCAGGATTCACAGAGCCACTGCTCAACCAAACTATGCAAAATGATCAGCTGGTCTTCCACCCAGGGGCTGAGCCCAGCTCCTGCCAGATCCCTGCAGGGCTCCAGCAAAGGAGCTGCTGTGCTGGAGTGGGTCTGAGCAGCTCCCTGCAGTGCAGACCCCACAGGCTGGGGCTGGCTCTGCACCAGGCAGGGGGTGTCTCTGGCAGCACAAGGAGCACAGCCCTTGCACCACCTGTTCAGAGGGGCTCTGAGTGTCCCAGAGAGGTGCCCAGGGCTTGGCTGATTCAGCCACCATGGTTGGAGGCTTGAGCTCAGTCCTGCTGGAGCTGAGCTTTGCAGTATGAACCATGGGAAGCAGGGAATGTGGCCTCAGATAGGAAACACTCTGCTGTTTGTTAGCACTTTGAGAGAGGCAGCACTTGGGATAGGATGGAGTTTGACTTATTTTAAAACTACCCGAGCAGCTCCTTATTTTTGTTAGGAAATGGTTAACAGGGTACAGAGAGTTTATTTTTGTTAGCATTTGTTTACAGAAAAAGGGAAGTGTGTTTTAGCTGAGAATTCTGAGCAGTGTCACAGTTTCCCTATGGGAATCTAGCTTTAATCCAAATTTGGGATTTCAGTGAGATCCCACAGTTTAAATCACATTCTGCCAATTCTACCCGTTGCATATCTGGCCTTAAGTCTCATTGAGATCTCATATATACTAGTTTCAAATCACTTGTGGGTTTGGTATGGTGTGTTGAATACCTAGTCTAGTCCCAAGCTCTAAAATTGTTGTGGTAACTTATGGAGAGGCAGTATTGCTGTGAAGGAAGATGAATCTTGCCACAAAGAAATATTTTTTGATATTGCTAATGAATGTTGTTTCGTCAATTTAAGAAGAATGTAACCAATATATTTATATATAAATGTTATTGCATATGCCATTTCCTTTTTAATGTTTAATTGAGAATTCTTCAGTATACTTTCCTATTGTTATTTTTGTTCATAAAATACAATAATTCTCTTTACCTGTTAAAAATGTAATAAATCTGCCATTAGACTACTTACTGATTTTTTTTTCTCCACTACCAGTTATTTTTAATAAATATTTGGAACCTTAGCTTGAGTTTTGTTGACTCCCAGGAAGCAGATTGAATTGACAAACATACTTGAGTTCACACATCTCTCAGCAGCCCACTTTGGACCTGGAGGTGAATGACCCAGGGCATCTGAGACACCTCCTTGGATCCACATGTTTTCTTTCACTTGCCTGTGAGCCAGCTGCCTGATGCACCCTGGCCTTCCTCATCAGGGAAGAAACTTTCTCCATACAGCTGTTGGTCTTCTGACAGTGTGCCCCTTCTGACAGTGTGCCCCTTCAAGGCCCTTTGTCTTTCTTGTCTCTATCCGTGCCAATCCATCTATTTATCCTTGGAGAGCTGTGGAAGCAGAGTTTGTCCTATCCATTTCCTTGCTCTTTCCTGGGAAGGGCAACAGAGCTGAGCTGGGAACAGGAGGGTGTGGGAGCCAGGGTGGTTGCAAGTCAGGGCACCAGGTGGAGTTGGGCTGTAGGGAAGGGATGGGACAGGGAGGGTCACCCTGGGCTGGGGCACAGTGAGGGCTGACAAACGCTTCATCTCCATCACAGAGCTTTGTGAGCATGCTGTATCCATGATGCTCTCTTTGTGTTCTTTTTCCCTCCTCTGTTTTGGGGCAGGTTTTTCTGTAGTCATTCAGTTCTTCAGCCAATAGGTTCTATGCTAACAGGAGCTGTTCTGGGTGAGTCTGTGTGCTGGCTGTGAAGCCGGGAGTGTGGGAATATTCAGTTGGAGGGGTCCAGCTGTAGCTTCAACTTGAGCTAACCCGATGTCACATACAGCCATGGTGTTAAGGTACTAGAGGAATATCCAGTAAAACAAAGAACATCCATTAAACCAAAGAATTGATGAAAAGCTATGGAGCAGACAAGTTGAATGAACAAGGACTATTCATTCAATGACATTCCCAAGCAGTATTGTTACTTTTTCCCCTAATCTTTTCCAACAGGCACTGGACTTCACCTGCTGCTTCTACAGTGAAGCCTGCAATGATGTGAGATGCTGAAAGCAGTGTTTATAATAGTGGCAAATCTCAAAATGTCTTCTGACCAGAGCTGCCAGAAAACCCTTTCATGGACTTGTACCTGCTGTTTCTACCATGTGGGACAGAATGAATTGAACTGTCAGAAGTGAGGCAGTGTTATTTATTTACTTATTACAGAGTATAGTAACTAGGAGATAAGAGAGATATAAAATACAAGAGGTGTGATAATTTAATACCAGGATAAAATCTCACTCATAGTGACTACTTAGAAATCAATATTTGTCCTAATGTATTTACCTCCAAGCTAATAATTTATAACATGAAACCAGCCAGTAAAGAGCTACTGCACACGTATTTAGAATTTTATTGAAAAAATGTTAATCACAGGACCTAATGTGATATTTCTTACCACAAAAACCCTGAGATAAGAAATGCAGAATAGGTTCTCATAAGAACTCTGTGATGGGATATGCAAATTTTTTCATTGGTGATAAGAACCATAAAATTTATATCACTCATGAACTACACTTGTGAATGGAAGCTGCATATATTGTTACCTGAATTTTCATTTTCTAGTGCTTGTTTATAATATCCATTGTTCATGGACTATAAGTACTGTACAGCAGAGATAGAATTTACAGTACAGGGTTGGTTTCCAGAGCAAACAAGGTGGGTCTGAACCATTAACTGAAATATGTTTCTATGTTTTCTTCCAAGCATGGTCTCCTGATAAGGTTTTTAACTCTTTAAACTTTAGATTGCTTCTAAGAGATCAGGGAAACTTTAATATCTTTTAGATTAGGTGCAATTTCTGTACAGTCACAGCTTGCTCAAATTACCTTTTAAATAGACTTGAGCCATCAAACCATTTTATAAGTCTGTCCAGTTGAAGCACATAATTTAATTCATATGTGGAATATTTTATGCATAGCACATTTAATAATCTGTTATGTACTTCTTTCATCACTGTGCGTCTCCTGCAAGCAAATGAATTTCCCTGGAAATAGGATGCAAAATTGTTTTCTCAACTGCAAGCAGGTTGCTTTGCCTCGAGGTAGGTTTCCACTGGTTTTGAGAAGTGTGTAGGATAGAGTTTAATGTGGCATCAAAATTCAACCATCTCCTGGGTGAAAAGTCACAGCTGTTTACAATTTAAAAAAAAAAGTACATGGAAAAAGCTACAAAACAATTTGCAGGAAGAAATCATAATAGACATTTCTGGTTGAAATAAGAGAGGAATATTTGAAGGGATTCTACATAAACTGGGACCTGGCCAGGACAATGAAGTTAAGAAACCCCTTAATATGAGAAATGACCCAAGGATTTTTACGGCGCAGGGACAACAGGTGGCAGGGAATGGGTGTCTGAATGCAGAGAAATAGGCAATACAGTAAGGAAAACTAAAAAAAAAAAAATAGACAAAACCAGAGCACTCTTCAGAAACTATTAAACGAACACATGTATTGGTATTTAGTAAGATTTTGCTTTTTGGTCTTTTTTCTCTTTTCCTCCCCAGCCATGATTTAGTCATAAATAAAATTAATAGTTACTGTCAAGTGTTCACAAAGGAAAACTTTCTTTTCGTTTGTGTCTGGCTCTAGAGAGCCCCAGCTTGTAGGAATAGCAACCTGGGCACAGCTTGGCCAGGCAGGGATAGGATGAAGGGAGGATTAAGCTCCCCAAGAGCTTAAATCCCCCTGGGGAGTGGCTCTGCTTTCCAAGGCAGTGAATGGCTGGAAGAGGAAGATGCTGTTGTGCTGTGGCTACTGTGCCAGCCCCAGGGCACTACAGGGCTCCAGGACCCAGAGGTGGTGAGAAACTGGGACCACATCCAGTTCCAGTGGGGACTGGTGAGACTAAATCAGGAGACACACCTCACTGAGGTAGGAGAGGGCAGTTCTGCCCCAGGAGCAGGGGTGCTGAGGGAGGGAGGATTGCTTCCTCGGCACAATGCTCTTTATGGGAAAGTCAAAAGATGTTCCAGAAAGCAGATGTCTTCTATGGGAAGCAGAGCTGCTCTGTCCTTGTAGCCTGTGGCTTTCTCTGCCCTGCTGGTGGTGATGGAGGAATTAAAGTGGTGACAAGACCTGTCCTTCTTGCTGCCCTGCACTGGCTGTGCCCCTCCCAGCCCTCCTGTCCCCACGGAGCTGATGACACTCAGCCTCAGTACACCTAGCCCTGCCGGGTAGGTATTTAGGCAGTGACACAGGTTCAACCCTGCTTGGGTTAGTCATAACCAAGCCATGCATGAAAGTGGTAGCAAGGACTTTGTTTGCAAACCTTGGGGGCAATTAATTCCACGTGAAGACTCTCCTGATGTGTCCTAGACCAGAAATCTCCCTCCTTCCCAGGCTCATCCCTTCCCTGCTGGCCACCACTGAAAGGAAAGAATAAACAGGCAAAGGAAAAAGAGCTGCACTTTGACTTAAAGCCCTTTGGATTCTAGAGTAGATCTTATACTGCTTTCCACGTTGTGTAGAAATTTGTATATGTATGATTATTTATTTATTGACACAGCCTGGGTTTTCCTAGAGTAATCAAGACCAGTTGTACATTTCAAATTATTAACTACACAGAAATTCTGGTTTTTTTCCTCCTGGGTACTGCAGAGCAGATGGAAAACACAGCAGGTGCTGCTAATCTTTTTCTACCCTTGGGAAAACTTGTCACAGTTACCTGTTTATCTTGTTTATTTTGACATTTTGCTGCCTGAAATTGCTCTGTAACATAAAAGAACATGCAGGGCAGTTAGAGGTGAAGTCTTACAGATTCACATACGTGAACAATTGAAAATCGATAACCTACAAACAACAGAGAAAAATGTGGGGGTTTGTGCATGTGGAAGAAGGCTGGTATTTTTATTTTTACTGAGGAAATGCCATGGATTTATTTGGGTTGGAATGTAAAGCTCATTTAATCCCAACTCCCCTGCCATGGACAGGGACACCTTTCACTGGACCAGGTTACTCAAAGCCCCATCCAACCTGTCCTTGAACATTCCAGGGATGGGGCAACCACAACCTCTCTGGATAACTTGTGCCAGGGCGTCACCACCATCAAAGAGAAGAATTTCTTCCTTATATCTAAGCCTGTCCCCTATCAGTTTGAAGCCATTATTCCTTGTCCTGTCATTCTATGCCCTTGTAAAAATCCCTCTCCAGCTCTCTTCTGGCTCCCTTAGGTACTGGAAAGTGCTATAATGTCTCCCTGGAGACCCTGTATTTCCATCAGGGAATGCAGGGGTTTGCACTTTATGTATCAGTGACTGAGAAGTGTGAAATGAGCTTTGCTTTAGTTGCCGTGCACAAACATTTTCTTTGCTTTTTCAACAGGCAATGGAAGCCTCGGTTTATTTTTGTCATGTTCTTAGGACTGCACAGAAAAATAGGAGGTTGGTAATATGGACACTGAAGGGTTTCTGTGCTTGGCATGTCTCAAAAGTGAAGTTTGTAGATGAAAAGCAAGGCCAGTCCTGCTGGCTGTTCTGTGTGAGTCCTGCTCTGCAGTGGGAATCGGCGTCACTCAGTGCCTTTGTAAGAGCTCAGAAGTGGGGATGCTTCTCCCCTGCTGATCCCATCTAAGGGCTGGAGAGATGTAGCCAGGCTTTATTCCAAGAAGGAAATAAAGACTTCGTTTTTAACTGTGGGTCCTTGGGCTGACAGAATGTGTCATTTCAGATTCCAGACCTTTTCCTCGCTCTGTTTTCTGCTGCTGAAATTTTGGAAAACAATGAATAGTCTTTACTGCTCTCACCTGAGAGGTGGCATCTCACAGATACTTGGAGCTGTTGCTTGCCTTAGAGTGTGTTTGTGGGTATTGTTTGAGAAATTGCTGTTACATATAAATGACCTCTTTGAAGGGGTATGGAGCTGGGCTGGAACAGCACAACTGGTGACAATAACTGGGATGGCAATTGCACAATCTCTCCATCTCCATGCTTCATGTGGAGTATGGTAATTGGGCTTTTGGGTAAGGAACAGCTGTCACCTCTCTAACTTCACTGTCCCATGGGGCTACAGCAGAGAGTACATATTATATATATTATAGTTTGAGATGGATGTGGGATGGACACTTTGGAGCAATTTCTGTAGGTCTTCTCAATTCTGAATGTTGTTCTTTTGATTTGCTCATAACTCAAACCTCTTAGTTGTGCAGTTGCATCTGAAATTTACCTTTAAGGCTTTGAAGAAAAATGAATTCTGAACAACTTAGTTCAGAGCTTTCAGCTGAGAGTTATGTCTCAGTGTTTAACAGAAATTAATACTAGCTGTTAAACATTTAGCTGCTAATTAAATGGATTATTTCTATGTTATGAGTAAATCCATCCATATCTTCACTTTGCATCCAAGTGAAATTTCATTGAAGCTCTTCAGTAACTGTAAAGGGACAGAAACAGCATTTTGTGGTATTTTGGTCTTAGTGAATTGTGTTGCTGTTTTTTGTCGCTAAATACCTTAATGATATGACTGGTGGAATTTTTCTAGTTTTGGCAGGGCCATTAGGATGATAAAGAGCTTGGCAAGAAAGAGTAAATTACAGCATAGTTCAGAAGTGGTGCTTGAATCTTTTAAGTCCATAGTTGCCGTAAGTTTCTACAAGGATGTGTAAAAAGAGCTAGATATCTTTGTATACAAGTCTGTTTGTCAGACATACTGCACATCAAACACTGACTTAAGCTGCAGTTCCTTTATATGATCAATATGGAAAGGCTCCTTTTCCCAGCCTCTGTTCTCATATTTTTAGTTAGCAGCAAGTATTGACTTTGGTTTCTTGGGTTTTGTGTCAGCTTGAAAAGTGGATGCTACCTAGTGGTTGAAGTAGGAGACTGAGTGGGGGAGACAAGTCAGGACATCTTGCCTCTGTTCTTGCCTCTTTCTACTTGTTTTGTGACTTTGAACTGAAGCATGCTTTACATTTGGTTCTGAGAAGTAGTTGATTACACTGCAAAACACTGAGGATAAGACAATTAAGTTATCTAAGGGAATTGCACAATGATTAAGCCTTAATTTGCTTTGTGATTTTGTTTCTCATTAACCCTGCTGAAGCAGGACCTTTGAAGTAAAAATCAAAGGTGAATATTGTTTTAGAAGTGTAAAGGACTGAACAAATAAGCTGTGCAAGGCTTTGCAGAGCCCATGGCTTTATATTGGCCTGGGTCCTGTGTAACAGGTTGTCACACTGCTGCAGTCCCCTGATTTTTTACTTTTTAAATGTTTTTCTGTAACAGAGCAACCGTTGTAAGAACAGTCAAAAGCAGTGAGGGAAAGATCAGATCTGCTGGCCATGTTTGATTTGCTTAGATGTGCAATTATCTGTAACACCTTAGAGTCCAGTCAAGCTCATTTATACTTTCCCTTGTGGTATTTGTGGAATTTTTTCATTGCACACCTATGACTGATTTTATTTTGGTTTATTTGGTGTTCTTACTAATGTCTACTGTCTAATTCTAGTGTCTGCAGGTGTTGCAATAACTGAAGTGAGCCAGTTTTCCTGGTGAAAATAATTAGTGACAGTGAAACATCAGATTTGCTGCAATATTCTTTGGCTATACTGAGTAATTCTTCCTCTGCTGTTGGATTATACATATGTATTTGTGGATTAAATTCCTCCTGTAAGTGTATTAGAAAGGAAAGAGTAGGACTGATTCTTTTTCTTTGTTTCCCAGCAAACTGAACAAGACTAATTTCACTGAAAGCTGTAGTTATGCTAATGTAACAGTAGTGTAGGAGGAGAACTGGGCCCGAGCCAGAATGATTTGGTTTTATCAGGTAGAAATTAGGATTGTTGGAGGTTAAAGTGGCAATAAAAAAATGAAAGTGAGAAGTAATTTAATGATAAAAGTATAAATAGATTTTTAAAAAATTGGAGATTGCTCCAGCAGTTCATATGTAGGCAAAATGAACAATATCCATGATGTTTGCAAGGGAGAGAAATGTACCACATTCAGCTGACATGAGACTAGGGATTTAGTGGGAGTTGGCAGGAAAAGCCCTTTTAAAAAGCAATGTAGGAGTTATAGTCTGTGAGGCTGAGGGTTACTCTGTCCCACTATACCAATTCCTTCTGGTAGTAAAAAAATTGCTTCTGTGTGCTACAAAACTACATCATGTCTGTATTGAATATTCTTAAATGCAATGGGAGACTGTATTTGGAGAGGGAAATCAGAGATACTACATTTATATATATATACACACACATATATGTATATACATACACATGCAGGTAGTATTGTCACTGCTGGAGTCTCAATTTGAAGAAAAATAGCAGTGGCTGTGTGCACGAGTTAGAAATATATTCATGTAGAAAATGTGTATTTTAAGCTACAGTGAAAGCCTGTCAAAACTGAGGCATAATAGCTTGTGCTCTCAACAAGAATATCTCATCACTTAGATTAAAACCATTTAGCTTGGAAAAGACCATTAAGAAAACCAAGTCCAACCAAGCTCTGCTAAGGCCAGCACTAATCCATGTCCCCAAGTGCCACATCTCTGTGTCTTTTCAATCCCTCCAGGGATTAAAGACTCCACCACTTCTCTGTTCCAGTGCTTAACAGCCCTTTCAGTGAATGGATTTCTCATAATATCCAATCTAAACATCCTCTGGAGCATCTTGAGGCCATTTCCTCTTCTATTGCTTCTTACCTGGGAAAAGAGACTGACACCCACCTGGCTACAACCTCCTTTCAGGCAGTTGTGGAGTGATGAGGTCCCCCTTGAGCCTCTTTTTCTCTGGGCCAAACACCCTCAGCTGCTCCTCATCAGCCTTGACCCTTCCCCAGCTCCGTTCCCTTCTCTGAATGCTCCAGCCCCTCCTTGTCCTGGGGCCCCAGAACTGAGCACAGGATTCCAGGTGTGTTCTGACCAGTGCCCAGCACGGGTGGGTGGTCACTGCCCTGCTCCTGCTGCCACACTATTGCTGCAGCAGGCCAGGTGCCACTGGCCCTCCTGGCCACCTGTGCACACCTGGCTCCTGTTCAGCTGCTCTCTACCAGCACCCCCAGGTCCTTTCCCTCTGGGCACCTTCCAGCCCCTCTGCCCCAACCCTGGAGCACTGCAGGGGGTGGCTGTGTGTGCAGGATCTGAACCTTTGCCTGTTGAGCCTTACCAGTTTCCACTGCTTCTAAGTCACTTGGGTTGGATTTTATGTAGATGGCATGAGACACATGAGGGGTAAATGTTTTGCAGACAATTTCACAGCTGCTGTGAAATTAGGTATTCGATTATATTAACTGCTGGGTTTCATTATTCAGAAAGATATCCACAACTTTTGTAACCATCGTTTTCTAAATAATTTAACTGATTTTAGGACTGTTGTTGGCTGTAAGAAATTCCACCTAAGTGCTCATCCCTGGCTGGCTTCAGGTGAGCAGCTTGTACAGTGACATCTTGACTCTTTGCCAGTGCCTTAGATACCTGTTTCCTGCCCTGTCAGTGGGGCATGGGTGACTTCAGTGCTCAAATACAGCCCTAAAATGATATATGGAGCTAGGTGGGAATCCTGAGAATATAAGCCTGAATTAAGAGCACCTCAGCACTGGACTAGGCTGGGCATGGGGATCTTTGAGCACCTGCCTGGCTCCCACTGCACTGCCTTTGTGCAGTGCCTTTATCTAGGTGAGATATCAGAATATTATTACGTCAGTAAGAATAATTACTGTGATGGTATTTCCCTTTGTAAAGGGAAATCCAATCACTTCTTCATTTGACTTATTTCTGATTAGCTGGTTAAATCAGGTGAAATGAAGGTATTGTGTTTTAGGCCCCTATTCTGTTAAGTGTGGAAGGTATGAGTCAAAAGGGAAAGGTAACACCAGAAAAGTCTGCAAAGAGGATGGTACACAGTGATTCCTCTGAGGACTCCCTGGTCATGGGAGTTGTGTGCTCAGACAGGCCAGAGCTCTGCAGTCACACGTGCCAGTAGCACCATCACCACTGGCTTGGCCTGGGGGTTGCAATTCTGCCACAGAGTCCTTTGCAGTGCACAGCAGTGCTTGGGAAGGTCTGTGGAAGGAGCTTTGGTAGCCAGCCAAGCCCTGGGCAGCACTCACCTGGTGTTTATTTTTGGTTATTTTCTTGTTGGAATAAAATGTGCTTGGGAGTCTAGTGATAGGAAATGGGGCTAAGAAGTCTGATGGAAAGACTGAAACATAGCAGGATTATGACTCCTGTCTTTCCTTGTGTCTACATCTGTCCCAGGCCACTTGTGGATTGAGGAGATGCCTGGAGCATCTATGACCAGGTGGCTCACCGTTGTAGGACTCCAGCAAAGCTGAGTGCAGAAAAAGCTGAAAATTTTTGCAGTGATGAAGTGAAAAAATGCATATATTGATTACTTTTTGAGGTGAATCAATCCTAAAAAGAAGAGCCAAAAAGACTCTTTTTATTATAACATTGTTAAGACTTAACTTGGGCAAACTGCCATTATAGCAATTACTGTACTTTGGTGTACTTAAGACTGCCTATGAGACCAGTTTAAGAGGTGAAACCATTTGTTATTTCCTCTACTAGCCAAATATAAATTATATGTTCTGTAACATTTGGTAAGGCTAGATTTTCAGAGAAATCAGAAGCTCAATTATTCATGTCCTATATTAACATCAATATTTCATGGTTAAGAAGAGGCATTTATGTGAGCCTGGGGAGATTTCTAAGCCTCCTTTATTTTGTGTTGTGTTTAGGGAAAGACTTTAACTCTGGAAACAGACCAATAGACTGATGCATGGACTTAATTCATGTGAAGTTGTTCTGCTCAGCTGGAGCTTTAAAACAAGATGATGGGGCCATGCTGTGTTTGATCCTCACCCTGGTGCAGATCCCTCTTGTGGCTATGGCATGGGACATGGAGTTCTTGAGACATGATGGGAAGTCTTGCTGTCACCTTGCTGGGATGCTGGAGCAGGTCCCATCGTAGGTGATGTCAACTCAGCCCTCAGTTTTGAGGATTTTTTACACACAACTACAAATCATGTAGGTGCCCAGAGGGATGCTTCACTGAAATACACATTACAGAACCCAGCAGTCTTACTCAGACTTGCCTTGTTCATCTTTGGGCTCTAACCTTGGAGAGTCACAGGTTGTCACATTTGTTCCCATCTGACAAGTGAGATGGAGTTTGTTGCTCTGCCCATGTACAAAGATGCACAGACCCCATCTCCTATGTTTAAATTTATGACCCTGAACTCTCCTGTGAGGAGAGTTCTAAACACCTGCAATAGCCTTGAACTCCTCTGCGGGTGAGCACCATAATCAAGTTTAGATGAAAGGAAAGAGCATTTCAGAAAACCCAGGGAGAATAAACCCTGGGATTTCTACAGGGGCAAGTTTCATGGGGGTAGTCAGAGAACTTTCACTGCAGGATTTGTTTTGGTGTTTTATTCCTGCAATGAGTATGTCTTCCCTCTGGCAAGCCTTGGTCCTACCACAGTGACATGTTGAGGGGAGAGCTTATGACACAGGAGGGAGATGAACCAAAACACTTGGTCTCTTCCACTGAAACACTCCAGCATTTCTATTAACACAAATATTTCCCTTTTTTGAGTTACCTTTCTTGTCTGCACTCTTCTCCCTGTTATATTAATGAAAAAAAACACCAATTGCTTTTTGGTCAATCTGGTTATGACCAGATCACAGCCATTCAAAAAACAAACACCAAAACAAATCCTTTTTTGAAATCTTCCCTTTGTGGCATGGTTCAGCTTTAATTTTGATGTTTTATTAGAGCTGCAAAGTTCACACTGCTGTAATCAGAGTGCTACTTCAGCACAAAGCCTGCTTCCCAAGAGTCTCATAACTTGCCTGTACAACAAATAAATAGCTGTTCTGAAAAACTGAGGTATTGTCTTAAGTGTTCATGCCTTCTCCTCCCTTTTCCTCTCTGTTCACCCCACCCCTTCCTACCACCAAGGCTTCCCCAATACTGTTGCTCAGATTTAAGCACGCTTCAGGCAAGCAGTTGGTGTTGGCAAAAGGAATGTACAGGAGGTCACCCTGGTCATGGGTCCTGCCTGCGTCCCCACCACTCACAACTGCATCCAGCTATGTCACACAAACTATCAGAGGCAGAACAAAACTCTGTCATAAGACCAGAAAGGCAGCTCTAACCCTTTCCAGCTCCTAGAAGACTGTTCTAGTGACTCTCTTATATCCCAGTGAAATTTGCCTGCATGTCAATGTTTTTTTGCACTGTTCATCTTACCTAGCTTTTCCCCTTCTTCAATGTGGTTGTCTTGCTGCAGAATTTCAGTAAAGTTGCTATGTCTATCCTAACTCATGCCTTGGCTGATGCTGGCAGGTTCTGTTTCCAGGTCAGGCAATGGCAGAAGTACAAAACAGGAGAAATAAAGCTCTTGTTCTCTGCCACCCTGTGCTGTGGGAAGCCTTGCTTGGAGCAGCGTCTTTTCCTGCCTTTGGGAACAGGTAAGGGAACAAAGGAGAATACACACAACTGGAAAAGTTTCTGCTCTTTCTGTTGTGTAGAGCTGTCCAGTGCACATTTCACTCTGTTTTAAAAGCATCAATGGCATCTAAACAATTTATGGCAAGTGGAAAAACAATTCAAACTTGAATATTGCTCTAGGACTGATAATGGCTCCTGTCTTTTTGGCCTCTTCCTGCTGTAAGAGCTGAAGGCCTCTCAAAGGGTTGGAGAAGAACCTCCCAGTGTGCTTTGGCTGACTTTTCAGACTCCTCAATCCTCTACATCATTCCTGCTTCTAACACTCTGTGTGTCAGAAATGGCACTGACCATTAAACCAAATCATTGGAATGTGCGTACGAGTTTGCCCTGGCTGCACACTTCACCTGTAAGTTTGGCTAGGTTAGGTGCATCAAAAAAAAAAGGAAAAAATGTGTTCTGTCAGTCTGGTGCAGAGTCAATTGAAATGTCTAATAAGTCAAATAACTTTTTTTAAAATTATGCTTATTTCTATTGGTGTCCCTGGGGTTATATTCGTATGCAATACTGACTGACTACAGCTGAGCACTCTGGAGAATCTGCACTTTTTTGTCAATTTTCTATTCATTAACTGCTGCTGCTAACAACACTTTCTTCACATCTTTGTCTTGAGTCACTACACTCTGTTATTTGAAATAGGGATTGAGTCTTGATGTGTTCTTGCAGCAATATCCAGTATCATTAGGCTTGAACTTAGCTACAAGCCTTGGTCTCTGTTCCATTGCTAGTACTAATTGATGTCAGTTTTAATTTTGCAAATACCTGACTATTTGGATGTGTCTGTATATATACAAATATGAAGAATGCCTGTCTAAAACATCATGTTACTGATGTTTGTGGGAAGTGCTGGGATCTCCTGTGAAGCATCTTAATTAGTTTTGCCTTTCATGTTGACATCCTAAATTCTAGGCTTGAGTTATGTATCAGATTTTTTTCTCCCTTGTTTGTCAAAACAGAACAACTTCTTTAGAGCAGAACATAATGCAAATACTAATTAAAACTGACAAATCAAAGTGATGTCAACTATTTTTAAGCGGAGGAAAAAACTGACTAAGAAAAATCTATTCTGTCCTTGTTGAAGTTGACTGAAACATGATTACTGAAATCCATGAGCATAGAATGAAGCTCCCTGTTCTGCTTTTGCTGTTTCTTGTGGCAGTATCAGCCATCCATGAGTTGAGGGAGCAGAGCTGTTGCCCATGGGGCAGGACAGCAGTCCCAGCTCCCAGCCTGCTCTCAGAGCTGCTGTGCTGCACTTGCCAACAGCTGGCTTGGTGCTCTCTGCTGGCAGGTGGGCTTTGGCCAGATGTGATCCCAGACGCTGATCTCTACAGATTGCAGATGTGAGTGTTAAGACTGTAAGTCATCAGCCCCGTCTCTCCAAAGATTGGTGCTCTAGAGATTGCTGAGGATGAGCTCCTTGGTTTGAGCCTGGCAGTTTGTGTTGTGCAGGGGGGTGGCCCATGCCAGCACAAGGCAGAGTGGTGAGAGCAGCCTCGTTCAGCTGCTGTTTGGCAGGGGGAGAGGACAGGTGCTGCCCACAGAGAACTGGCTGTTGTCACAGATGACAGGAGCGTGGGAGCCCTCTTTGTGTAGCAGGGAGTTTGGATGGCTGATAATTACTTCTTTCCCTCCCTCCCTGGGAGGCAGAAGATGTTACAGGCACCTAATTATCATGAAAACTTAAGGAGATTTTTAGTTTAGATCTGGTTTTATTCCAACACAGAGCACTGCATCATTTCTAGTGCATCCTGGTGGTGTGCTGATGGTGTTCTGCTGCTGAACAGCCCAATAAGAAGTAAATAGTCACACTTATTTGGTGAGGTGAATTTTCTTGATGGTGATACACATAGATGGTAACAACAAAAATATTTCCTGTGTGGGTAGACATCCACTAGGATTCAGTGCAACTGTCGTACGCATAAACCTTTATAAAAATGGAGATATATTAGATATATTAGATATATTGTCATCATGTCTTAAAATTCTCTAAAATAACATTCGTGGTATGATGATCAGTGCCCTGCATTCCCTTTGTCTGTGTGCATCTGCTAATTATAGCTACTATTTATATGCTTTGTTTCCCCCTATGTCTCGTGAAATTCTTCTACTGCTCTCCAAAAACCTGTGTTCTTTCTGATGGCCTTACTCTTTTAATCACCCTTGGGACCCATCAGTGCAGCTTCAGTGCTCAGCAAGTTGCTGAGTGCTGGAACTGTCCCTAGGTCAATGGATTTTTTTCTTACTCTACTCCCATCCCTGCTTGCTTGGGGAAGTAAATCCTACTAGGAAAAAAGGCATTGCCTTTTACTTCCTCCGAATCAAATCCTGTTTTTCCACTGGAATGATGGAGTATTTCCCAAGAAATACCCATTTTTCATGTTTGGCTTTTTTCTGGTTTAGAGAAACCCACCATCTCTTCTTTTCCCCTGAACCCTTGTAGCTTATTGTGCTGGTTGAAATGGCTTGGCTGTCTGTAGCTTGAGAATGAATTTCAGGCAAATATCTGAGTGTCTTTTTAACTAGAATTTGTACTTCTTGTCAAACTTTTAGACTAAAACTCTTGTAAACCAGCTTTCCAGAGCTGCTCTTGCTGAGACCTGGCTTGGTGCTATCTGCTGGCAGATGGGCTTTGGCCAACAAAACACTTGAGAGAGGCTCCATTGCTCTCCAGGGAAGCAGACTGGTGTAATCCATTTCCAAGGATGGCATTGAGGGCAATAAGGAGGGCAGTCTGCTGAAGGCAAATAATGGCTCTCATTTTTTTGATGTCTGGGCTTCTGTGGGGTGGAGTATCTGTGTTTTTCAGACAAGAAATGAAGGCCAGATGCAGGGCTGAGCTGGTGCCAGTTTCAGTTTCTAGAGTTTAGGTCTGGAACATGAAATGAGCTGCAGTGAGGCATGTGGAAAATCAGATGTCTCAAAAGGCAAAGTGGTGATCAGTAACCTGAGTAGAGTGAGACCATGGGAGACATTGAGGACACTGTGATCTGCAATCCTGTCTCTGTGGAAGGCAACCACCCATTCTCTGGACTTGCAGGAGAAGCTCTCTGCCTGGGACACCACTGCTGCCACTCAGCTCAGATCTAGCAGCCTCTGCTCTTCCCACCACCTAAGCTACCTGAGTGAGACACTGTCAGGGCTGTAAAAAAGCAGATGCAAAGTACCTGATGCCAGCCAGCATGAATCCACATCTTACCTCTTGAAATGCAGCAGTGAAATTCAGGGAGAGGTAGGTAGGTGTTTAACAACCCTTCCTTTAGAGCATGGCAATGATGACTGAGCTTCGTGGGGTAAGATACTGTGGTAACAGGAGGGAGAGCAAATGGCTCTGAGATCTGAAATACACATGAGCAGATTGATGGGTCTGTAAGGACCTTCCCAATGGTTTGTGTTCCTAGCAGACAAACTGCCCCAGCAGCAGCAGAATGGAATACTGAATACAAAGCTAAGGAGTAAAAAAAACTTCTACTGCAAATGTAGTCTTGGTGACCCCTAGGGAGCTGATTTCCTCCTAAGTGAAGCCACATGTGACTTGGATCCATCTCCAGGGAATCACTACAGTACAAGTGTACCAGACTTTATGCCACTGATCACCAAGGGATTGGTGACATCAGCTGTAGTAACTGGTGAAGACCTGATCCTTCTTTACTGGAATATGGTGACAGTGCAGCCATGCTTCTTTACAGTTTTGAAAGAGGTGGGCACAGAGATGCAGGAGTTGTCTGGACACTTCCAACTTTCTGTCCATATTTTCCCAGTTCCAGCAATTGGAAGTAAAAGCTTTTCATTGTTTGGTAGCAGTTATCAGTGTGATGTGAGCCTGTATTACTCTAACAATTAATATTACATTAAAACCAACAGGAAAAAATCCTGTTTTAAGTAAGAGTGAAATCTCAGGTGAAAGTTATTGTGACAAACACCTTGTCCTTTCAGCACCATCTAGGTTGGAACTGGATAAGGACTGGATGCCCACACATGACACAGGGCTGCACTTTCTTGCCTGAGCAAGCGAGTGATGAGTGAAGCTGTTTGCAAGGAAAGTCGTGGGATTGATGGAGGGAGGTGCTGCTGTGTCAGAGGCAGGGCAGGCTGGGCTCTTTCTCACCAGTACCTTCTCACTGCCTCCAGCCCAGCCATGGCCTATGGGGAGCTGAATGCTTTTGCACCACAAACATGGAATGGGAAGCCTGGGTGTTATCACAGCAATGGCTTGGTCGCTTCAGGCTGCTGTGAGCCCACAGCTCTCCCCAGGGCTGTGGCATTTTCTGGAGAATAGCTGGGTAAATCACTCCTCAGGCAGAGGGGAGGTCATGAAGCAAAGCAAAGCTTCATGGCAAAGCACAGGCTGCCATGGCCCAGGTGCCTTTGTCTCCCCTAGTGCTGGACCTAGTGCCTGTTTTGTCCCAAAACATTTTTTTCCAGTCTCTTAGTCCATTGTGGTAGTGCAACCCAGTTGACAAGTCACACTGGGATGCAGACAGATATGTCTGAAGCTGCACTTACTGAGTTCTTTATTCTGAATGAGTCCTGGCAAGCAGCCCATGTGCTGTAACTTGGCCAGCTAACAGCATGCTCAGTATGTGTGAGCTGGCTAGTTTGAGCCTCAGCAAAAGCAACTGGAAGATGTTCCTCAGATATACATAGAAGAAACTGTCCTTTTCCCATGGAATTGCAGATTAGAACATTATTCTTTGGCTCAATTTACTAAAATATGAAATTCTGAAATGTTTTCATTGCTGATCTCGAGATCATTTTTGAGTAGCTCAGCCCACCTATTGTCAGCCCTCCATTTTTGCCAAAGTAGTACCAGCACCATGGTGAAGATCTTGGTTTTTGACTGGGTGAACCAGGGAATCCATTTACCAGATGTAGAACAGATCTGTTCCAACATGTGTCCAGCCAGTCACATAAAGCAGATGGAAATAACATAGCTTATTTAACTGCACTAGGTAAAGTACAGTTAAATTGCCAAAATATATGTCCAGCTTTGTACTTCATGCAATTTTTCAAGGTTAATATTTCTGCTGTTGTTTTATTTGATTACTAGAGGTAGTGAAGCAAAGATTGTTGAAGATTATTGAAACAGAAAATGTTGCAGGTTTAGATAATTTCAAAGTAATACTGGAGATATGAGGCTACTGAAATATTGCTTTTTTAAATCATTGTTTCATAACCAGCTTTGCATGTGTAGCCCTGATAATAGCCAAAATACTGAAAATTTTGTATAGCAATGTCTTCTTAGAGGTGGGAGGTGGGTTGGATGTTGTTATTGTCTAACTACTGTTCAATTACAAATGTTCTGATTCTCTCTTAACGCTGCTTGCTGCTTTTCTTGCTCTCCAGTGTTTTACCAGGCAGAAACCTCTGGCTTTCTTTCCTTAACAGAGCAAGTGATGTTCAAGGTAGAATATTGTTAATAATGACACCAAGAATATTTCTTTCTGAAGGCAAATACTGAAAATTCAAAACTTGAAGACACAAGTAGAAACCAGCAATATTTGAATCTAAAGTATGGCGTCAGTTTGAATTATGGCTTTATTGCTGATAATCTCTCATCATTGTCAAATGGGGAGTCCCTGAAGGTAATTTAATTTTACTTTTACTCAAGATGAAGTAAGGGGCAGATTTGTCTGGAAATGGAGAACTTAAATCTTTAATACTGATTCATACATTGTGTTTTGAAGTGAGAGGCATTTAGCATCTTATTTTTGCTCGTGTATGCAAGTGATACACAGGTGAAATCTAACTTCCATCTGCTAAACTGAGAAAGCTTCTTTAGCAATCAGTGTTGGCAGCTGCTGAGGCCCTCAGTGCAGAAGCTGGTGTAGTCTAAGAAGCAGTACCTTGAAGCTGTTCAGCACCTGGGAACTCTTTCCATGAGATTCTCTGGCCAGCTGAGAAATCCTAATGACTTGACCTCAGTATGGTTTTTAAAGACTTCTGGATCAGGATCAAGGGTGGGTGTTGTTTTGCCCTCAAAATGCCTGAATTACGTCAGTGAGTTGGATTTAGTTGAAAACTTCGGAAGGAAATAGAGCAGTAGCAAGGGGGAAGGCAGCTGAAAAATAAGGATATGGCTCAGGGTCAGTGAGATGTAGAAATAACCAACATAATATTTTTGAGATTACTATTAATGCTGGAAAGCTGAGTTGAAATGAAGACTACATTGACCCACGATACTTAACCCCTGAATCACTCTGTAAATCAAGATGCTGTGTTTGCTGACGTGCTGCACAGCCGTCAGCACACACAGAGGTCAGGCATACATGACTTAGAAGGGGTGGCTTAAAGGCTGCCTCATGCTCCACTTGGGCTCAGCAGAGAAGGATCATGCCCTAATGATTCAAAACTAAGGTTAATATAAATCAACAGTCACATATTTTGTTGTTCTATTGTTTTATTTTTTCCCTTGGGCTCTTCTATAAGGAATTTAAGCATCAGGAAGTGGGTTGGTTTTTCTTATAGAAATTTGCAGCACAGACATTTCTTTTGCAGGGGACATAATTGTCATTTCAGCCAGCTCTGCATTTGAATGTCACGAACATCCAGAACCTTCCTTTACTACCTGGAATTTGCAGGATCTCTCTCTGCAGAGTACACATGACCTGTGCCTTAAAGAGTTTGTTTAGACTAAACTCTTCTAAAACAATAAAAGGAGCAGAACTTATGATGTCAATGCCTTGTAGTATACATCCTGCATGTTTGCAGTTCAGGGTGCAGTTAACTTGGAAGGAATTCCTTGACTGGGTTAATGAGACTAAAATCATCTTTTAGTCACGGTTCAAAATTCTGGACAAACTTCCTGCAAATTAATTCTCTGTAGCTTCTCCACCACAAGAGGTTGGAAGCTTAGAGTGGCCTGGTCAGCCAGCCTGTTCCTTAAAAATTATTGAAGACATACAATCAAACCCTTGATTCAATTTCCTCCCATTTGGCTCTACTGGTTCTATCCCTGGGCTCAACCAGGGACCAGCAGTGATGGAGATGGAGATTAGTGGTGATCAATCTAATTTACTGGTTGGCACATTTCCAGTGAACTCAAATGGACTATAGTTAATCTAGTTTTCAGCTACGCTTATGTTGTGAGTGCAAGTTAAAATTTGCTTTACATCCCTCTTACCAGATGGCCTTACAGCTAAAAGTATCAGAGTGGGAGGAAGGAGATCTGGCATTAGCTTGCAGCTTTTCTACAGCTTTTCTGGCATGACTCTGTGAGGAATTCTCCTCACCACAGTGACTGAAGAGACTTTTTCTTTTTTATTTTTGTTTTTTTTAAGAGGAGCACACACAGTTACCACAGCTCAGCTTGCATGAAGTCATAGAGTCACAGAAGGGCTTGGGTTGGAAAGGAACTCCAAGATCATCTTGTTCCAACCCTCCCACTATGGTCAGGGACACCTTGCCCTAGACCACATTGCTCAAAGCCTCTTCCAACTTGACCAGGAACATTTTCAGGAATGGGGCATCCACAACTTCTTTGGACAATCTGTGCCAGTGCCTCAACACCCTCACAGGGAAGATTTTCTTCCAAATATCTATTCTGAGACTACCCACTGTCAGTGTGAAGTCATTTCCCCCTGTACTCTCACTCCTTGCTCTTGTCCAAAGTCTTTATCCAGCTGTCTTGTAGCCCCTTTAGGTACTGGAAGTTGCTCTAAGATATCCCTGGAGGAAATACTGATGTCAGAGGTGGACATATGAAGATTTTCTTGCCCTTCTTTTCTCTCTGCTGCTGTTTACTTTCTGTATTTCCAAAGGCAAACCACCAGAAATGAGGTACTAAAAGGATATTTCACTTAATTTTTTTTTCTCCCAAGCTTTCATGTGGATCTCCAGATTAAGTCTCTAGAATGTATAAATTACATTTATAAAATTTCTTCCCTATCGAAATGAGGCTAATTCATATTCTTTGAGTTTTAGGACTTACTTGAATGGAGAAACTCAGATGTGTTCATTACTTTTGTAAAAACCCCTTTTAATCTTCAGAAAGAAGTATGTTCAGTAATTGTTTGATACAAAAATATTCCTACTTCTCCCTCATTGGAGTTTATCTTTCCCATTTGCAAAATTTCAGGACTGTAAATCCCTCTCTCACTTAAACACATGATTTGTGGAATAAATGGGAGGGCAGAGAGGGGAGAGGAGCATCCCAAGTTTGAGGAGGACACAAGTTTGAGGTGGGGTGTGGTACAATGACACCCACAGGGTGCAGGTGAGCCCAGGGAATGGCAAAAGTTAGGAAAGGCAGCAAAACTGAAAATAGGCAAGATAGCAGGAGGCTCCTGAGGCAGCATGTTTGGGGCTTGGGCTGCAAGTCCCTTCCCCTTGTAGGTGCTGGGATGTTCAGGCTGCCCAGAGAGGTGGTGGATGGCCCACCCCTATAAACATTCAAGGCTGCATTGGACAAGGCTCTGAGCAACCTGTTCTAGTTGAAGATGTCCCTGCTTACAGCAGTGAGATTGAACCAGATGACCTTTAAAGATCCCTTTCAATCCAAACCATTCTATGATTCTGTGGTGCTGAGTTAGCTCGGTGGAGGGAGGACTAAATCCTGGAGATGCCAGTAGGGTCACCTCTGAAGCCAGTTCTTCCTGAGGCCTTGCAAAACTTGTTCTTTGTGTCTGGCTTTCCAAAATAACAAGAAGGGAATAAGAACCATAAGAGGCTCTTCATTCCCTTTGTTTAGCAAGCCCCTGTCAAGGCCTGGGATGAGTAAACCACTCCATGCATCTATAAAGGTGTTAAAACAACATGGGCTTGGCTGCATCTGGTAGCAGATGCCTGCATGTGTATATGTACTGTGGAAAGAATAATTTCCATTTAATGCTGAAAATGGAATTATTCTATTGGAAACAAAAGTTGTCATGGAAGTTACTCTTCCTCGGTGCAGCTTCACTCATTCCTCTGCTCTGTGACTGAAGCAGTAAGTCACACAGCTCCCATGTAGTTTAAGCAGGAGAGCCTACATGATGATATCTGATTATTGTTTTGTTGAAACTTTTTCCTCCTGATGGTTCTCAGCAAGCAAAACATAGGGTTTATTTTGGTGCCAGGTATTTTAGTATTGGCTTTTCGCAAATGTTAGAATTAATGTTATAAGCATGATGGTTTTTCTATAGTTTTTGGTAAATTTTTACTGCCTGAATGAATGTATGAGGTTTTCTTTGCTGTAGTTGGAGTTTGGGTGTAGTGTGTTTCAGCTGCCTGAATAGATAAGATAACTTCTGAAAGAGGCCCAAGTGACTATCAGCATTCATCGCTTGTGAAAGAAAGGACCAAAGCCCAAATCAAAAAAGATGATAAAAGTGAGATTGTGCTTGATGGACCCAAGGAGTGACCATGCAGAGCAGTTCCTGGAAAAATGAATATGCATAAGTCCATGCATGAAGAACAGGATAAAAAGGGGGGTGCCAAAACACCGGTGTGCTTTTGGCAGCGTGCTAAGACACCCGGTCACGACCGTATTTCTTTGCTTTATTGTTTCTCCTATTGTCTTTATTAAAGATTTTTAAACTTTACCAGGAAAGTGAACTTTGTTTTTCACAGAAGTTATGTCAAGCATGGAGGTGGGGGCAGTGGGCTTGTTTGCCCTCTAACATTTTTCACTGTACAGAAAATACTGTCTTTTCCTAGGAGGTGCTTCATCATCCTCAGGTTTTTTCTAAGAATCACTTGAGATACACAAAACAATGGGCTTCAGCAGTTTTCGTTCGGAAGGAAGTTCCATCAGGCAGGAGAAATATGGATTTATGAGCTTCTTTGGAGCCTGGTGTGCTGGTTTTGCACAAATGGAATTCGTTTTCGGTGAGAAGAGGAAAAGCCACAGAAGTGATTCTCTGTGAGGAGCTGCTACAGGCTTCCTCCATGCCTGGCAAAACCAATAGCTGGCTCGCTCTGAGGACAGGCACACTGCTAAGCCAATTAGAAAAGCTGGAAATGCCTCTAAGATAACGTATTTAAGAGCCAAAAATCCATGGGAAGCTCTCGAAAGAGGGGTGCTGGGGGGAACTGGCCCAGGCCCCTTCCCAGAGGGTTCTCTGGCCCCCATCCAGGCTCGGCCCCCGGGAGCAGCCGGGACGGCGCTGTGCGCCTGCGGCTCTCGCCTGGGCTCCCAAGGGGCTTTCTTTACTCAGCCACTTTTAACCAGCCATGCCTTGGGCAAAAAGACAAAAGCAGCGGCAGCAGCTTTTCTTTTTCCAGCATCTCCCATGAAGAAAGGCGTGGAGTGGGGCCAGCAGCTGGTGTGGGTTGCATGGTGCCAGCAGAGGCCATGTGACCAACAGAGAGCGAAGCATGGTGAGCACGTCCCCGATTGAGGAGCCCGGACAGCATCGGCCTTTCAGCTCTGCAGAACTCTATAAAAACTCTTTCCATTGCTAGAGCTTGAGAACAAAAGAACCAATGAACACCAATTCTCTCCTGAATCAGAGAAAAGGAAAAGGTGAAGATACGTGAGGAGAACAACATGGCGACACTAAAGTCCATGCAAAAGAGGGAGAGGGAGGAGGAAGTGTGCCAAGCATCAGAGCTGAGATTCTTCTGCAAGCCGTGGTGAGAACTACAATACGGCAAACTGCTTCCCTGTTGTGAAAAATGAAGTTCACTTTCCTGGTAAAGTTTAAAATGTTTAATAAAGACAATAGGAGAAACAATAAAGCAAAGAAATACGGTCGTGACCGGGTGTCTTGGCATGCTGCCAAAAGCACACCGGTGTTTTGGCACCCCCCTTTTTATCCTGTTCTTCATGCATGGACTTATGCACATTCACTTTTCCAGGAACTGCTCTGCATGGTCACTCCTTGGGTCCATCAAGCACAATCTCACTTTTATCATCTTTTTTGATTTGGGCTTTGGTCCTTTCTTCCACAAGCGGTGAATGCTGATAGTCACTTGGGCCTCTTTCAGAAGTTATCTTATCTATTCAGGCAGCTGAAACACACTACACCCAAACTCCAACTACAGCAAAGAAAACCTCATGCATTCGTTCAGGCAGTAAAAATTTACCAAAAACTATAGAAAAACCATCATGCTTATAACATTAATTCTAACATTTGTGAAAAGCCAATACCAAAATATGCATTTATAACACCTGTAATTCTTGAAGTGCAGGGGGGCATGTGGCATTCACCCACAGCTCATGAGGAAAAAGGCACTCGTGATGGAGCATGTGGATGCTGAAAAGCTGTGATCTGGTGAGAAGGTTGAATAGAGAAAGAGAGAACTATGGTTTTCAGAGATAGAGGAAGAAGACCTTTGCTTTAACAGTAGTGTTGCAACCAAATTAGCTGGGGNAGTCCATGCAAAAGAGGGAGAGGGAGGAGGAAGTGTGCCAAGCATCAGAGCTGAGATTCTTCTGCAAGCCGTGGTGAGAACTACAATACGGCAAACTGCTTCCCTGTTGTGAAAAATGAAGTTCACTTTCCTGGTAAAGTTTAAAATGTTTAATAAAGACAATAGGAGAAACAATAAAGCAAAGAAATACGGTCGTGACCGGGTGTCTTGGCATGCTGCCAAAAGCACACCGGTGTTTTGGCACCCCCCTTTTTATCCTGTTCTTCATGCATGGACTTATGCACATTCACTTTTCCAGGAACTGCTCTGCATGGTCACTCCTTGGGTCCATCAAGCACAATCTCACTTTTATCATCTTTTTTGATTTGGGCTTTGGTCCTTTCTTCCACAAGCGGTGAATGCTGAGAGTCACTTGGGCCTCTTTCAGAAGTTATCTTATCTATTCAGGCAGCTGAAACACACTACACCCAAACTCCAACTACAGCAAAGAAAACCTCATGCATTCGTTCAGGCAGTAAAAATTTACCAAAAACTATAGAAAAACCATCATGCTTATAACATTAATTCTAACATTTGTGAAAAGCCAATACCAAAATATGCATTTATAACACCTGTAATTCTTGAAGTGCAGGGGGGCATGTGGCATTCACCCACAGCTCATGAGGAAAAAGGCACTCGTGATGGAGCATGTGGATGCTGAAAAGCTGTGATCTGGTGAGAAGGTTGAATAGAGAAAGAGAGAACTATGGTTTTCAGAGATAGAGGAAGAAGACCTTTGCTTTAACAGTAGTGTTGCAACCAAATTAGCTGGGGTGGACAATAGCTTAGCACAGGTAGCTTAGACAGAAAGCATAAATCTGAGACCACGGGAGTCAGGATACTGAAAGGATGCTGACGGGATCATCCCAAAATAGGCCATGTTTCTGGTTCTAGTTTTCTGTTGGTTCAGGACCTTTGACATACAAGATTATGTCCCTGTCCTGAGTTTGAGATTGGACTCTTGCTCTCAGGTAACCCTATATATTGTTAAGTTAGCCACACCCCTGCATCTTTGGATGCTGTCCCTCAGATCATGCAGTCCCTGTGTTTGTTATTTTGCCATCATTAAAGTTCAATTTTTGGGCACTCCATCATACCCATCCCTATATATTTATTTTGCCACACTCATCCTGGCCAGAGCAGACTCAAGATCACAGTGCTGGACTGTGATATACTGGAACTGCTCATTCTTAAAAACTGCACCCCATAAACTAAATGGCCCATAAAAAGCATTTGTGGGAAGACTGCAAGCTGTGGGAGGGATTTTCACATTGTAGCAAGTTTTGGGCAGACTGTTACTCGTGAAAATTAAAACCACCTTGGAAAAGTTCACAGAGAACTGTTTCCTATAGAGAAAGACCTCATGGCATGTGAAAAGACACTCCTCTCCCTATGTGAACTGAAGAAAGATCTTAAGAAGTTGCAAACTGACTCAAAATCCCATATTTTGTCTGCCTGTGCATTGGTGGGAAGGAAAAAAAGGCTGGAGTGAGAGGAAAGGTGTTCTAAAGGTCTATTTTAGTTCTTATCATCCTCTGTTAATATTTTTAATCAATTTTTTCTTTATACCTTTTAAAGGTTTGAGCCTGTTTTGCCCTTAGAGTGTTTTCTCCTAATCCTTATCTCACCCCATGAGTTTTCTTTCCTCTTCTTCTTAATTATAGCAGAAAATAATGAATAAATTGTTTTTGTATGTGCACTGGCATTTGGCCACCATCAACCCATCACACCTGGTTAGACTCAGGACCAACTTAGTGCTTAGTCCAGTATCAATGCATGAATTTTTGTGTTAAAGTTAGTGAAAATCCTTATTCTGTCTTACAGCAAGGCATGTAAAAATGAGAATCAACCAAAGATTGGACCTTGGCTTCTCTTTTTTGTAGAGTCATAGAATAGGTGAAGTTGAAAATGGCCTCTAATGTCACCAAGTCAAACAATTAACACAGTGCTGCTGTGTTCCCCACTAAATCATGTCCCCAAGTGCCATTTTCTAAACTAACTGCTTGCATAAACAAACAAATAAAACCCCCAACCAAACCCTCAGCTTTTGTTGGTATTTTGTAATAATATATATACACAAACTATAATTTGTATTAAGTAGTTTATTGCAATTTAAGGTAGATCTTGTGGTAGATTTGTTTTAAAGTAGGCCTGGTTTGTTTTAGCTCACACAGATGAAGCCAATTTTCAAGGCCTTCCAGCCCCATGTTTCAGGGCAGAGGGTTTCCAGACCCTGGGATGTAAGAGAGAGGCTGCAGAGTGGGTTGTTCTCAATGAGGAGCTGACACAAGGTCTGTGCAGGCGTGTGGGGGACCAGCCTTGCCTACCCATCCTTTCCAGGTTGCAGGATGTATTTGTGGAAAAGCCTCCACTTTTCCTCCAGGCTCTGTTGAGGTCTTGTGGAGGATGGCCATGCTCCCAGGCATGGCTGTTGTGCTCCTCCAAAAGCATCCTCTTGGGAATGTGGATGAAGGCTTTGGCACAGGCTACCCTCCATTTCTGCCATATTCTATTAACTTTCTCAAAGTAACAGTTAAAACAGTTGGTAATGGCACTGGGTGTGCACATGAGTTTTCCTCAAGCTCACCTAGATGACAATTTGCTTTCAGGCATTTTGTACATTTACCTTGTTCTTAATATTCACTTTAGTTAATACATCAGTTATAAAGAAAAACAATACATTAATTATTCTGCAGTATTGGGGGTTCAGAGCCATGTAATGAAAAAGCTGAGAATCATGCAACCATAAATTTTGTTAATCCACATTCAGTATTACTTTAAATTTTTAAAAATAAAACTCCACCATATCATTCATATTAACTGTATCTCATGTGTCATGATTTGGTGCTCCTGTCTTCCTTCTCAGCAGCAAGTTTTTACATTTTATTCTTTAGGTTAGAAGGGAGTAATAAAATAAAATCTCTTTTTCCAAAAATAAATGGATTGTATCATTAGACTATCAGCCCTGATTTGTTTTATGGCTAACCTTACTGAAAGTTGCTGTTTCATTTGGTGGCATGAATTATAGCAACAGAGAAAAATAAGTATGGCCTGAGGATAGCAAAAAAATGATGGCATGTAAAACGTTTCTTAGAATTAATTTACTGACATTGTGTCATCTTTCAGTAAAATTAAAATCATATATTTATTATAAAAATAATTAGTCAAGGCATGCAAATGATTATGAAATCCAAATCTTGTGTATTTGATACTGATTTATTATATGGTTGAAAGGGTCTGGAAAGTTTTAAAAAGATAATTGATAGTGGTGAACTTTAAAGTTTCAATCTTTGCTGAGATTTCCCTTGTGAATTGTATGTGATTCAGAATTTGCCACCCGAAAGAGATTTTTCACCTGAAAAATCACTTACATGTGAGTTTTAGGGGGTTCTCTATGCTGAGAAGGCTTCTTCCAGGCATTTATTTCTGCATGTAAACTCTTTGAACTTTTTGTTTCATGGAAATGGTATCAATAATTCCAGCTTCACCCTTCTTTCCTTTGAATCTCTCTCCCACTCGGTGCACACCACCCTGGGCAGGGGTTGTGTCCCTGTGTGAGCTGTGGATGAGCTGGGCTTCTCCCAAGGACACAGTGAAAGTTAGACTTTGGGATTTGAACCTGACCCCGATTTCTCCCCACAGATTTAGTGTCCCCAGCCTTCAGTTTGGAGACCTGGCTGCCCTGGGAGGGATTTCTCCATGACACTTGTGTCTGGATGGGCTCTGCATGCAGTGCAGCCACCTGTTCTCCCTGGGGAACACAAGTCCTTCAGGTTATAGCAAATCTTTCATGTGAACTCAGGTGTTTTCCCACCTGTCTCTCCTTGGGGTCTGCAAATTATGTTCCTGTGATGGATTCCAACATGTTGTACTACATCCATTCTGACATTTTCATTATGTATTATTCACATTGTTGAAGAAATTAACAATTGGAACGGTTGAAGCTTTTCAGGATATTTTTCCCCAAATAACAATTTTGTATTTTGAGCACCAGCCAGATTCTCCATATGGCTAAAATGTGCTAGAACAGAAAGACATTAGCATGGCTTAATAAACTTCATGCATGGTTTGCTATTGCATTATCAGAAAGAAAACAAATATAGCCACTAGTTCTCCTTGGAATAACTGTTAAATTACTGTTGTTTGAAATGAGCTCTTTTATGGCTTATGGCTGATATAATTTTCATTGTGATAGGTAAAGCATAATTCTGTATGTTTAATACCTTTAGATTTGACATAGGCTGGCTTGAGTCTTGCATAAGTCTTCTCCCCGGTGGAAGGGGAAGGCAATAAATTGAGTTTTGGTATGGATCAGAAAGCAACTGATTTGGAGACACTTGGGCTCTCTTCCAGACTGCCATGCAGCTCTACTTTTGTAGATAGACTTTTAGCCTGTTTTCAGTCTTTGTCTATTTACCTTTCCTGGTTAAATGCTCTATTTGAGAGCCAGACCTAGCTGGGCACACAGATCGACTTTTCTCCTGTGTTTCACCAAAAGCTGCAGTGCACATAGTTACATTCGTGCTGGGGCATTTTGTCTGTCAGCAGAGCATACTGCTGAGCATGCTTCTAACTGCTCCTGTTCAGCTTCTGAGTCTGGTATGGGTAGTGTAGCACTGGGGAAAAAAGGTAATCCCTATGTGTCTGAACTGTGTGACTTAGATGAGCTTTGCACAGAGGAGTCTGGCACTCAAGGTTGTGTTTGGGTTTTCGGCATGCATGATTTAGAGACAGCTTTGTGTGTGTATAGGATTTGCAGGGCTCAGGGTGTTCTCCTGTATATTACAGCCATGAAGGTCCTGTGAGGTTCAGGGATAAACTGTGCTCTTGGGACATCACTGGACACAGCCTGCCCACGGTGGCCATGCTCAGATCCTGCTCTGGTAGGAAAACCTGCTCTGCTCATGACAGTTGGAAGATGTTGAGTGTGAGCTACACACAAGGAACTTCTAGTGGTGAGTCCCACAACAGAGCTGCTGCTGCTGGATCCTGTGCTCCCAAACCACTTTTCAGCAATTGGCACTGGAGGAGGATGAGCTTGGGCTTTTTTCCCCTGAAAGAATGGCAGATGTCTCCTTGCTACTGATGCAATCTCTCTTCTACGTTTTCATGAATGAGAGCGCCTATGTAAAATGTTTATTTACAGGCCACTGGTTTGGAGGCACTTGATGTTTTAATTAACTTTGAGGGGTTATGGTCAGAATAGTTCAGAGCTACTCCCCAGTCTGATCTGACCCTCTCTGGATTCAGAGCATATCCACCCTAATGCCTTTGGAACGCAGGAGCAAATTTGAATTACCAATATGCATAGGATGAATGTTTCTATTACCCCATCATCGTTATCATCATCATTTTACTCCTTGCTAGAGAAGTGTCAGTGTGGTTGTAATTAGTTTTGATTGTGCAGGATGGCAGGAATAATCGGGAAGGTGTTACAGGAGAGGTGCATGCTGTGGCTCCTTACACTATTGCTGCTGGCAGTCTTGGGTGCAGTGTTACTTGCATTTGTCTATTAAAAAAAAAAAAAAAAAAGGAAAATTCTGCTAGAAAACAATCTTCCCTGGGAACATGTTTTCCTAGCACTCTGGGCTTAGGAGTTCACAGTTCAGCTCTGGCAGGATGTGAGTCGTTGGCTTGCTACCCACTCCATGGGCTTAGGAGTGTTACTCTGTTGTTCTCTGTTCTACAATGGAAAATGCTGCAGGTAAGAAAATATCTTAGTCAATACAGTATGTATGTAAGGGTTCTTACCTCACCATGGTGAAGGCCTCTCCCAGGATGGTTTTCTTGGGCAGGATATCTTCACTGTTTCCATGCTGTGACTGCTCACATCCCTTACCCAGTGAGATGTCTCATAGCTTTTCCCTGAAACAATTGTATCCTGATGTTTCATGATATATTTGATAGCTTCATTCCTACTGCCAGTATTCATTATGAGAAGTAACAATAGCAAAATATTTTCTTTTCCTGGGGCATTCTGTAGCAAGCTGGCACCCCACGTCTGCAATGTCTAATGGCTCACCCCTTTGCAGCTGATACCACGCTTTTGAAAATACTGCTTTGGCACCACAAAATGGTGTGTTTGCCACATGGGCAAACCTGTAGAGAGAGTCCAGAGTTCTCAAGCTCTGTCTCTGGGCCTCAGCCTCAATGAGTCATTTCAAGATGTCAGGTGGTGGAGGAGAAACCCTCTGGCTTTATGCAAAAGCCAAGAGAAAGTAGAGCTGTGGGGAGGAGAGGCCAGCCAGTAAAGCTGGTAGAGGTCCTTGTGATAATGCTGGACTGAAATCTGCCTTCAGTGCCTTAGCATTGCTCAGCAGGAGCTGGTACAAACCAGAGCAAAGTGGGGCCGAGTGCGTGTTGGCTGCCTCTGTGAGCCACAAACCTGCTCGATTGAGAGCAGCTGAGATGAATGGCATGTCTGAACACAGAGCATAAATAATTGTATGGGAAGCTTAGTGCTCCCATGCCAGTGTGTATAAATATTCATATTATTCCATGAATCTGTCATTATGTGCAAGTGCTTCATCTTTCCAGCTTTACTCCTGCCAAAAGTCCTCACTCATGGAAACACTCTCACTGGAGGCAATCAGATGATTGATGTGAGTAAAGGGCTGGGGGAGCTCTTCTAACAGCCTGATTTACAGCAGTATTTCATTCCTAATTTCTGCACACTGGGAAACAAAACCCAAACACAAACTCAGCTGTTTTTGAGAGACTTTCTCACTGTAGGGTTCTTACTTCAGGGGGACTGAATGAAACCACAGAGCTTTTTCCCAGTCACTAATCATCTGCATCCGCTCATTATTATCAGTGATGCTGGCAAAGTAATTTGGGGGGGGCTGAATTGACTCCTGAGCTACTGTTTTCCATAGTCTCAGCCAGGCTTCTGGCATGGCTCATAACCCACAGGAGTGGCTCCCCTGTTATGGGTTGGTAATGTTGTTAGTGCGGGGCAAAATAGCTGGAAGTGATGAAGAGCGAAGTGTACTCTGAACTCTAATATCTCAGGATCATTTATACACTCAAGAGTACTAAAGCTTCTCTCACTGAAGTTTTAGTGTGGCTGTATGGGACCCAGTCAGTCCTTTGCAGGTAGATCTGAGCACACAAGGGGAGAAAGCTAAGATTTTGAGAAGAAAAATCAACCATCTCAGGACTGCCCTTGAGGCCAGCCGAGCTGGGGAAGCCTGAAGCAGCTGCAGACTGCACAGTCTGTGCACAGACTGTGCTCCTGGCACAGTCCTGGACATGTCCTGTGCCATGCCACAGAGACAGGAGTGGATGCCTTGTACCGATCACATCCAGCCCTGTTTGCCTTGGGAGCTGTCCAGGACTGGGTGGTGGTTCTTGGGACTGCCAGCTCAGGCTCCTGCCTTATCTCCCTGATGTCAGCCTGTCTGGGGGCTCCTGTTTTGGAATTTGGCACTGCTGGAGCAGCTACAGCTCCTGTTCTTGCCTTGGCTCACATGGTCACTGGCAGGATGCTGGTGTTTAGGAGCTGCCTTTGCTCAGCAGCAGGGCATGAGGAGCCACTGGAAGCAATTATTACAATGTCTATTTTGTGCTTGGTTCCCATGCCGTTTTTATACAAGTTATTTGTGGCCAGCAGCTTTTTCTTCTCTTTCAGCCCTTCTAGACAGAAATATAGGTGACTCTGGGCATAGCCTGTGCTAAGCTTCTAATGCTCCCTGCATTAAGCTGGATGGTGTTACCCACCACAGAAGGTTCAGAGAGCTCTAATGCTCACAGCAAGCCAGTGAAAATGACAACAAAAGGAGATACCCATTCTAATAAAATTATCGTCTCCATAATATGACTTTGTAGGTGCAGAAGAAGGGATTACAGGAAACCTCACCCCTGGTAAGTCACAGTTGTACTAATTACCAAAGAAGAGTAACAGCTTTCCCTTTAATGGGTTGCAGCTGTGAATAATAAGATAAGTAAGTGTGATGAAAGGGGTGGGTTGTCGGGGCTTGAAGGATGAGAGCCTTGAGGAGGTAGAGAAGCCCTGAGGGAGAAGGAGTGATCCAGAGAGGTACAAGAAAGAGTAAAACAAGGAAAAGAGTTGCTGCTGTAAAAAATCTGCAGCGAGGTCAATGTGTGTCTGATGGGGTTGGTGTCTGTAGCCACAGTCCAGCTGGGTAAGGTTGTGCTCAGTCTCTGCAAACTGATATTTGCAGTCACAGTCCAGCAAGAAAAAGAAACAGCTGTCAGAGTCTACAGTTGGACCCTACAGTAGGAGCTTGCTGTAGCCAGAGTCAGGGTGACAGAGCTGTAAGGAAAAATAAACTAGGACCCTTTTTATACTGTTAAATGAGAGTCTATGTCCTGGCTTATTTCTTATTTCTCATCAGAGGTCTGCTGCAACAGTGACTTTATACAGAAAGATGAATATTACTGAAGTTAATTTTGCTGTTTTGGAGTGCTGACTCCTACTTTAATTGATCAGCCATGGATGGTAACTAATGAAGAAGTTTAAGTTGTTTTTAACCAGAGGAAAGTAATTAAATGTGACAAACCCAAGTTTCCCTCACTGCTGCCTATTAGACTCCCATCATACAAAAATGCATGATACAAAACTTCTGCTTGTCCCCTCCCACCATCCCAAGACTTCTTTTGAGTTATTAGCAGTGCTGAAATATGGCAAGTTGGGTCAGCCCTTGCTTGTGCTACAAACACCCTCAGACTGTGGAAGAAATTAAGTGCTTGTGTGAAAACTGTTTGGAGGAAGATGAACCTCCTGCTCGGGCTCCTGTGGAAAAGCTGAGGCCTTTCCAGTGCTGCCCAAGAGGAAAGTCCTGGGCCACCAGTCATCCATCCCCCTGGTTGTGGTGGGACTGTTGTGTCCCTGCTCTGTTACAAGGTGCTTGTATTTTTGTCTTTCTGGGGCCCCAGAAATATTTTTTGATCTTTATAGCCCTTTTCTGGGTGGGCTCAGCTAAGTCCTGGTTTATCATTCTGGGAAGTGGAGGAGAAACTACTCAGTGCAATCAGTCTTCCCTTTGTAAGGCCTGAACCAAATCAAGGTTATGGTTGGGACTGTCAGGCCAGGCTACAGGGTAACCCCTCTGGGATCCATGAGCAGGATTTGACCTGGCCAGGGCACCAGGCTAGCACTCCTTTTTGCAGGACATGTACAATACCTAGGAGAGAGCAGAGAGGGTGCTAAGTGCAGCCTAGAGGAGACACAACCAGGCTTACAAAGCAGGTGGGAGAACCAGCTCCTCGTGTCCTCTCCTCACACTGAGCCTGAGAAGGTGGCAAATCCAGAGGGAGAGCAAAAGTGTATTTGAAAAACTTCCACATTTCTGTATCCAGCAGATTGTAATAGCTGTAATGTTGAAATATGCATTCACTTGAACTGTGTGTGAAGTGTCCTCCTCACTGTTTACTGTGCAAGCAGGACACACAGTGCTTATGCTGCAGCTCTATGTTTTTGTGTATTTTGCTCTTTTGGAAAACAGACAAATGTGCTGGACTGCAAGATGGGGCTATTTGCTTTCAAAATATCTTTTTGCTATTAAAACTGATTTCAGTATAGAACACAGTTATCCACCACTATTGACAAGTTTGTTTTGTACTTCCATGTTCCTCTATACATGCTCTTCTTTGACAAGAACTTTGAAATAGCAGGGGTGAATGATGCCTTCTGCTTAGTTCAGAGCAGAGCAAACGTTTGCATGTTCCAGCAAGAGGACTCTCTTTGAGGCTGACAGGTACAGAGGCTGTGGTGGATACTGTCCCCTTGATCCATCCATGTCTAGTGAGGGGGTGAGGGCCAGACCTTTCGTTCTCTTGCTGAGGATTGTTGCCTCCTGTTGACAGCAGTGCTTGAGTAGACACATCTGCCTGCCATCCTGGGCATGGCATTTTGAACATAACTTGCCCCAGCCATATTCTAAATGATGGCAGGGGAGCATGAGCAGGTGTTACTGCCCATCAGCATCTGACTGTCTGTGTGCTCCTGACTGATTACAAATACCATCTTTGTTGCATTTGTGTAAACCCTGAATTGCAGCAAAGACACTGGAATAAATGCAGGCTGATTCTAGAGATAGAAGGGATCAGCACTTTCCCATATGGCTTTCATGATCACATGCCTCATCTGTACCATTTCTACGCCTTCTCATGCATAAATATCGATGTTGAGTGAAGAAGAGTGTGGATCAAAACGAGCACAAATGCTGATGCCAATTAAAACTCTCATTGGAGATAAAGGGTGTTGGCAGTTCTCCCAAAAGTATCCTTTTCTCTGTTTTCATGGTTGTGTAGGGCTGCTAATTTCCCTGTGATGAGTCACTCAAAGAATTTATAGAGGTAAGAGGGATTTCATGCTCTAAACATAGCTCCAAGTCAGCCCACAAGGAGAGCAGCCACAGGAGCTGGCTGCTGAGCTAGTAAATACAACTCAGAGCTGTTCCCAGCTCCTCCTACCTGAAGGAGTTTGAAGGCAGGGAATGGAGAGTTAGGGGAGGAAAAGAGTCAGCATATGTAGGCTGGGGCCACCTGAGATCACAACATGGTAAGATAAATCTCAGGTGCAGATGAAAGTGGGCAACAATGGGAGACCTTTTTTTGGTTGCCTGTTCCCAGCTCCTCCTTTCAGCAATAGTTAGATTCCAAAAGGCCCTACCTTTCTTGGCAGTAGCTGTTATCTTCTGTAGTTTAGTTGGAAGAAAGAAATAAGTTTCTTCCTTACCAGTTAACTCAGTACCTGCTTGGATCTTGGTTTTAGCAACCCAAAACTTTTCTCAAGTGTTTCATTCACAATGATTTCATTGCAGCTGTTTGGTCATACCCCCAGCATCAGAATGGGCGAAAGAATTGGAAGGGTAATAGTGAGAAAACTCATGGGTTGAGATAAAGGCAGTTTAACAGGTAGAGCAAACCAAGGAATTCATTCCCCACTTCCCATGGCAGGCAGGTGCTCAGCCATGCCAGGACAGCAGGGCTCCATCACCTGTAACAGTGACTTGGGAAGACAAACACCACCACTCCAAAGGTCCCCCTTCCTCCTTCTGCCAGGTTCACATGCTGAGCATGGTGCCACATGGTCTGGGATGTCCCTGGGTCAGTCAGGGTCAGCTGTCCTGGCTGTGTCCCCTCCCAGCTCCTTGTGCAGCCTCTTGCTGGTGGGGTGGCTGAGGAGCAGAAAGGCCTTGGCTCTGGGTAACACTGCTCAGTGATAATGAAAACAGCCCTGAATTATCAACACTGTTCTCAGCACAAATCCAAACCACAACCCCACACCAACTACTTTGAAGATAACGAACTCTACCACAGCCAAAACGAGCACAAGACTACAGGTGGTTTGAACGCTTTTATTGCATCAATTTTAATGGACTTCTCAAAGTTACCTTGAACTGAGTGCAGGAAAAAAATTGGCTGCTTGCTTTATGCTATTTGAAATCCATATGATGACTTTAACAATTTTAGAAATCATTTAGGCAGAACTGGCTGTAAAATAAGCTAGAATTATTTCTGAGTTTAGGCAGACCCTAAAAATCAATTTATAGGAGCATTTCTCAAAGCAGAAATTATCTACTCATGAACAACCCCAAAAAATGCACAAAACTTTCTTGCTGATAGGAAAAAATGCAACTCTACATTAAAATAGTACTTTATTCTTCATTAATTCTGCTGCATTTTCGTCCCTTCCCTGTGACTGTTCCTGCCAGGACTGGGCACAGGCAGCTCCTCTCCCTCTGCTTGCATAGCTGACTTCACTTTCCCACGTTGGGGTGTTGCTGTGATCACATGAAGCCTGTGAGCCAGAACAGACAATTACACAGGTATTTGCACACATCAGCTCCCTCCACATCATTTTTGCTATGCAACCACTGGAGGAAGGCAGGCTGTTTTGAACTACTTAGTGAAGTACCTGAAGTGGGGGACAAAGCCAAACGACTGCTTTTTCCCATGCTCCTATTCCTGGTCGTGTTAGCCGTCTGCAGCTTTGGTGGTACTTATTTTGGTTTTCTCAATCAATTTCCTTACCCTTTGCTGCTTAACCACATCTCTCTCAGTGCTCTTCTGAAGAAGTTATCTCCAGACTGCTCCTTGTTTGCTGTGACAAGGTCTCTGGGCTCCCGTGCCTGTCAAGAGTGTGATGGTTGTCCCCAGCCGTTTGGGGTGTGCCGTGTTTGGCCTCAGCCCTTCTCAGGACCAAGCCCCTCTGCTGGCAGCACACCTGGAGGGTGGCTCTGCTGAGAACATTGTGGTATCCATCAAACTACTATGAATTAGAAGGCTCCTTTCGTAAGATTTTATCAATGCTCTTCAGCAAAGTTGCTGGCCGAGGCTAGCACATGTCTGTTTTTCTCTGAGACCTCAGACCCTTTTGATGCTGAATGATCCTGAGCTGTGAGCTCTAGTAAGAACAACATTTGCTCTGCTTTCACTGACTCCTTCCCTGAGATGTTTTGCCTGCTTTATATCCAAGGTCTGAGCCTACCCCCTTCTTGCAGAGCAGATGAAACCAAGGATTCATTATTTATTTTCAGATGAAGCAAAGGAGCTCAGCTGGGAGAACCTAGCCAGCTGTGAACACAGGGGGCTGAGGGATGCTCCACCCCAGTGGTGCATTGTGCTCACTGAGGTTTAGTGCCAGGAGATGAACCTGGTGTTCGACCTGTGTCCTGGGGGGCATTGAGCCTCCAGGCTTGCAGCTGAATGATCTTTGAATTCTGAGCCTAGTGCTTTGTTTTAGTTACCTTTTTAGTTGAAGATAACACCTGTGTCTTGGTTAGACAGAAGCTAAAGGAGGGAAAAGCATTTTGTTCATAAGTTTATTTTTCAGGCAGTCTGGTGTTGGCACAAAAACAATGATGGAAACATAGGCAGGGATGTGGGGGTAAGTCACTGGGGTTCCTGTTCCAGCAGTGAGGGCAGCCACGGTCAACTGAAGCCAATGTCATAACTCAAAGCTGGAAGCCTGCCAAGCCTGTTCTTCATTGACCATGCTGCTCATTCCTGCCCTGTGACCCCCGGGCTCCCCTGGCACTGGCAGAGATGTTGGGAGGCTGTGCAGGGCAGGACTGTGCTAAGAGTCCAATGAAAACCAGCCTGCAGTAAAACAGAGTTCTGATCTAAAGCAGCCCTTCAGTACTGCTTTTCTCAGAGTACAGGAGGGAAGGACAGGAGTAGAGAGGAACCAGCTCTTTCCTCTAAGTGCTGCTTTATGTCAGCTTAGGCCACTCCTGAAAGTACAGTGTAGGCAAATGCACGGGGCTGTGATGGGAACTGCCCTGCAAGCTGCCAGCGCAGGACAGGGACCAAGGAAATGTGCAAGAAATATCATCTTTGAGAGGATTAGGGAGGCCTGTGGTGGCCTTTGCAGGTGTGCTGCTAGTGTTCCAGTGGGTGCACGGGCTGGAAATGTAACCTTAAATCCAGCATTAATAGATTCACTTGCTCTGTGTGAAGTCTCCAAGTGTCCCACTCATGGCATGGGCATGCTGCAGCATGTGAGGACTTGAGGGCTGGCCTGTAACTGCAGAGCAGGACCAGGGGGAGCTGTGGTCATACTTGATGTTTATGGCAGCAAACACAAAAAAAGATGAAATTCATCTCTTTAATTACATCAAAAATGAACACAGCTTTTCATGACACCCTTGCATGTTACAATGGGTACACAAATTTCTGGGAGTCATGGTTTTATTTTAAGAACAGTTTAGAACAAGAGAAATAAAAGGTTAAATCCCTTGAATTTGATAAAACTGACAGGGAACCTGCTTTGCTTTTAGTACATCCTGGCTTCTGTTTACTTGGATTTTCCATGTATGGTTTGGGGAGTTGCTCAGAGTGTAGAGGTCATGGTTATCATCCTTCCGTGAGAGGACTCTTCCCACCCTCTGCAGGCTTTGCTGTGTTGCACAAATGCTGTGTTAGGCTGTGTTTGCTCTTAGTGTGGAACAACTTGTTACTTTCTGGGAAATCAAAGTGCTGTTCTGCTTCCATGAAAGCCCAGGACCTGACTGCATGCAGGGGTCAGTGCTTAGGAGCACAGCAGGCCCATGCAAGTCCTTGCAAGATTCTTTCCTTCTGTCATCCTGGTCTTGTGTGCTGTGGCTCCAGAAGACCTGTGCAACCTCCTGGCAGCATTGTCCCAATCCTCCCATGCAGCATCATTGCATTCAGCATGGACTGCAGGGCAGAAGCAGCTTTATACTCTACTTTAAAACACATTATTATTTAATTGCTTTTTAATTCTTCTCTCCCAGACTCAAGCTTCCCTGGGTTGGAAGGTGCTTGCTGTGTACCTGTGGCTTTCACCAGCTTCCTCCTCCTCCTCTCCCCCCTGGCCATCCTTAGCAGAGGTCTGGCTTTCCCTGTCACACCAGAACCAAGTGTCAGCTCTCAGGAAATGGCATCCTGATGGTTGTGCAGGCAATGAACAAAGCCTGACTGGTTGCACAGGCTGCTTTTGATTTCCAGATGAACTCTGATTTGCCTTCTTAACCTTGCCCTCAGCAGCTCCCTCATCATTTCCTTGAGCTAAGGAGAGCCACTCTGATATGCTATTGCTTCCCCTGCCCTCCTGAGAGAGGAAGGAAAAGAGGGACAAGGTGGGTCTGTTAATTTTGCCCAACTGCTCAATGATAGTCTTGTTACTTCGCCTACTTTCTTTCCTTTAATTTTCATTTTGTATCAGCCTTCTAGTGTGTTTCCCTTGTAGGGACCAGAGGCCTGGATGCTCTCAGAAGGATGTTGCAAATCAATATGGGGGACGGGTGCGTCCCCATTAGGTCGTGCGTGTAACTCCTAAAAACTTGAAAAGTAAAATAATTGCACATACCTCAACTCAATACTTACTTTGCCTTTTAAGTTTTCCACCCAATTTTGCATGCAAGTCCTGAATTATGTGCACTTTAGTGGATTGTATCCAGATAGTGCTGTTATGATGTTGTCATTTCTCTCTAAATCAAATTACTTAAAAATGGTGGCCTGTTGCCTGAACACAAATATTTTGAAGTTACTTTGGAAGAACTTTATTTTTTTTTTTTTTGCAACAGCGCTTCCCATAGATAATATTTTCTTTTCTCCCAAGTGAAGTCACTTTTTTATGGCCCACACAGAGTAACTGCAGCAAGTCAGAAAATAAATTTTGTCTGTAGTCCTAAGTATAATAACAAAAAACAATCAAGTGATGGCTGGAATATTTTTGTGCTGATGACTGGGGTTTATTTTTATTTTTGTTACTGCTCCTGTTGTGTTTAGAAAGCTGCAACAATGAGTTATACTGGAACTATTCAAGGGCAGGTTGGATCAGGCTCTGAGATGTTCTAGTTGAAAATGTCCCTGCTCATTGCAGGGATGTTGGACTGGGAGCTTCAAAGTTCTGTTCCAACCCAAACCATTCTGATTCTGTGATCCACAATGAACTGGGTAAAACACACGTGCTGCAAGTGGCACTATTTACTTCAGAAATGGAACCAGACTGTTTTTCCAACACCGAAATCTATTTAGGAATAGATGATGTCAATTTTTTTCCCCTCTAGTTCTTTGGTAAATACATCATCATATTTATTATTGGCTTTATAGTCTGCTCTTTGGGGGGAGACAAAGAATTTAGCAACAATCTCAATTTTAATGTATGAGAGTCAATTCAGCTTAGAAAAATTCCCTTTTGCGAAATGAGTCTGTAATGTTTATTGTCTCCTGAGAAATTTGCTCATGTAATTTCATTAGTGAAATATTTCAGGGAGAGCCAAGCTCAGGAAAATTAAAAAAAAAAAAAAAAAAAAAAAAAAAAAAAAAAAAAAAAAGCTGCTGTCTTAGTTTAACACAGCTTGCTCCTCTACATTTTTAAGTCACATTTTCAATGTCTGAGGCCAGTTTTCAAATGTGGGGACTGTTTCCCAGGAGTGCCAAGCTAGTACATCCAGCTGCTAAAAACATGTTGGCATTAGGCAGGTCAGGTCTGGGACCCTAAACTGACTTGGGTGCCAGCAAAGCACATACCTGCTTCCAAGTATCAGAGCAATATTTCACTAATCAGACAGGACTTTAAATTGAGTGGGGTGGGTGAGCAGTAGTTCCTGGAGGTCTCTTGGAGAAGAAAAAGCGCGAGCTGCGGGCACTGTCCCTGCGGGGTCCCTGCCCTCTCTGGCCGTGGCCCTTTGCCCGCAGCAGGGCAGCAGCTGTGCACAGGTGCCCTGGCAGCAGAGACAGCAGCAGCACCTCTGGGGTCTGGGGCTTTGGACTCCTCCACTGTGCCTCCTATGGCTGGTCACATCAGCAAGGCAGGCACTTGGGTAAGGAGCATGGAAACAGAGGTGATAAGCTGTCAGTTGTCATCATTCTTAATTCAAATTGTGAGGGGGCTGCCCCTTCAGCTTCCCTGCCATGAGAAAGGCTTCACAACCTCTCTTCATTCACCGTATTTAGTGATGAATTAAAAACGGAAATGGAAAGAATTTGCTGAGGCTCCCAAGAAGATGAATGATTGTTTCATGTGTTAGCTCTCCTCTTTCAGCCATGCTCTCCCTTTTATTGCTATTTACTGCTGGAGTGAGGTGGGGTCATGTCCTGGGTTGATGCTGAATTGTGTCCCCATTCGTCTGTTTAGCTCAGAAATAAATTTTACACCTTTAAAACTGGATCTGAGAGTGAAGGGGAAGAAGGAGAAGCGGTGGAANTAGGAAATCCCAGAGCTGGAGGGGAGACCTCACCTGTGGTGTCACAGCTTGTGGACCCTGGGCAGCTGGCACTGCTTTAGGTTTTCATCTGTGCGACTACAGAGCTGTTTCCTTAACTCTTTTAATCTGGGTAATTTTCTCAGCTCTCTGTTCTCTGTATACAAAGATATTTTTGGAATTAAGTTCATGAAATGTTTTTTCCTTGATGATTGATAGATACATATCACAAGCTTCTGAGCAAATAAATCCCCCCTCCTGCTTTCCCTGCTTAGCAGTCACCCAGAGGACTCTTGCTGCTGCATTAATCTGCATGCAAGCAATCAGGTTGGTAATCTGTGCCAATAAAGGGATTTATGGTCTCTCAGAGCACAGAGGCTACATTCAATCTTGCTGACAGCACGAGGGTATGCCCCATTTAGTTGTTGGAAGACAGCAGGGTGTTTTTTCCTTGCTGTCTTTAAAGTGATTTCTGTGACCTAAAGGACATGAGTGTGAGGAGGACTAAGGACTTTTAAAGCCTTTGGTACAGAATCTGTTTCGGAGTACAGGAGGTGTCTAACACCTGTATGAAACTAATAACAATAGTCTTTTACATCCCTGAAACTAAGGTTAAATTATGATCTGATGCCTGTACTTGCTGTGCTTGTCTAGTCTCTTTTGATCTCTGCATGTTATACCTTGTTCTCATGGTTGTCTCTGCCGTTGCCAAACCAAAGTCTACATAAGGTAGATTCCTCAGCCTGGTTTCAGTCATGTCCTTCAGCCTTCCAGCTTTTTTTCTTTTTTTTTTAAAATTACAATTATTTATTTATTTTATTTATTTCATTACTTGGCCATAAATTTAGCAAGAGCCACAGAATGTTTCTGAAGAATGAATGGAAGGTAACCAAGCAAAGCAAGGCTCACATCAGCTGTCCTACTGTTGTGTGGAGGGGTCTGCACTGCTACAGCAAAACCCCTATGCTGGAAGTACCCAAAGGAGAGCAGGACTTGAGACAGAACCTTCTTAGCCTCTGCTTCAGCCACATACGGTGACTCCTTGTCCAGCTTTGGACTTAAATAATTTCCAGTATTTTACAGAGGGAGCTCACTGCTCAGCCTGGATGTGAAGGGGTTCATTTCAGCCTGGCAGTGTTTGCTGCTGAGTTGGTTCTCTAAGGAGCCCTATTTACATTTGGGATATGGACAAGGAACCTCTCCTCTTAATGCCAAGTCCAGAGATGTGGGTTCTGTTTTTTTGACTGCTCTGGAAATATAATTCTACCTGAAGTACAAGCTTACACAGGAAATATTTCATTTCTCCACACTTGTTAAGCTGGTATTTAAGCTGTTAAAACTTTGCCTATAGCCATTTCAGGTTCATTAGATCTGGGATGTGACTTTCAGCTACCTTGAAGTGTTGTATTAAGTATTGACCTGCTGTGATTGTTGCACTAAGGCAGGGTTACACTAGTTCATTATTTGGAAGAAACTGGGAAGGTCTCTCTATGCCCTCTGGCAGATCCCATGAGGAGATGGTAGGGTGGTCAAGACTGAAGAAATGTCCTAGCTCAGTGGGGTCAGGAGGACCATCTACATAGCATGTGTGTCACTGGGGACAGCTTGCATCAACAGTGGACTTAGTACAGTGTGGAGTGACATTGTGTCTTGCAAATCTAAATTTAAACCAGATTACTTTTAGGTGACATTTAAATGAAAACAGTTTACTGCTTTTAAGAGATTGAAGGTATCAAAATGCTCTTGGAGTGACCAAACTCTCTAGAAATGGGGGAAATGCCATGTTTGAGAAGGACAAGTCAAAGTAGAAAGGAAGGGCAATGTTATTTCATTTTCCTGTCAGCACCAGGGATGTGGGAGTCCAGCCTCATGGGAGAGCCTTGTAGAGATCTGTTATTCCATGCAATTTCATCTGTAACCATTTTGTCCAATGCATAAATACTAACATCCCCTTATACTCCATTACTGGAGTACCTGACTTGCTTCACAGACTCCTTGGTGTGCAAACATAACCAAAGTGAGCAACAAGATTAAAATCTCTAGAAATTCCTGACATCTTCCCTCCTTGCTTCATCCCATGCACCACACAGCTCCTGCAAGCTTTATCTCCTTCTTCAGCACACAATCACTCCTTTCTCACTTTGACCTTTTTTTTAAAACTACCAGGAAGCTCCAAGACTCTGGATGTGATGGAGCCCTCCCATGTCTATAAACAGTTTAAGAAAAATGAAATGCAAAGGTTAGCAAGAGGCTTGCAGAGACTTCGTTAAACAGGTGGCCATGTCATGGTTTCTTATTAAATAAACAGAGCTAGTCTGGAAAGCATCCAAAGGACAAAGAGGTGTTGACATTCTCATTTTCATTGCTGCAATTCAAATTTTAACTCTTTCTTACCACTGAAAAAATATGATTGTGTGCTTTTTGAGCATTGAGTAACAGCACCGTGCTATTAAGCAGACTTTCCATCCAAGTACTTCCTGGGGGTGAGTGTTCCTCCAGACCTGTGCCTTCCATGTAGGAAACAGATGAGAGAGGAGATTCCCCATGTGGTGTTAATTCAGCAGGAATGAAAGATCAAGTTCTGGAAGACGTCTGACAAAGCCATGGATCTCAAAGCAGTTGTGCTACCTCTAGGAAGAGGAATGAAAATGGATCTTGCTAGTACAGGCAGCATATAAACCCAGGGCAGACAGACTACCTGGGGCACAGGCTTCATCACTGGAGTGGGGAGTGATGTCTATTGAAAATAAAATAAGCCATTCTAGAGAGACAGAGGCATTGCAAATGGCCCAAAGCTAAGGCAGTGATTAACACAGAATTAATTTTATTTGCATTTTATTCTATTTTAAAGCTATATGGAAAAGAAAAACTTCTGGGGTCAGAATGAGGAACAGATTTTCAGTACCATGCTCAGTTGAATGGATGCATAAATCCCATTAGTAGTAATGGAAATCAGTTGTCTAACCCAAGTAATTGAAATTGTGTGCTGAATTTGCTTTCTTCCACAGTAGTAGGTCTGAATCCTGCCTCTTGGGTTGCTGTTGGTAATTAAAATGTGTTTTGTTGCTACCAGAACTATGCATAAAGGAAATGTCATCTTCCAGATTTGAAGGTGTAGTGCAGGTCTGCAGCTGCAAAGACATCAAGATTTTTTGGAAAAGGTTGTTTGCCTGAGGAAGGTGGGGACAGGGGGATGCTGCCATAAGGAAGGTGCCAGGCTGTGTATGGACAGGTGTGTGTGGAGCATCAGTTGGTGTCCAAGAGATTGTATTTACAGGGCTCATCTTTGTTTATAGCTGAGGCAGGATTACATGTTCCCTGTGTTTTCTAAAAAACTACCATTGTGCTGTCCTGCTGTGATTAAGGACATGAGCCTCCAGGCTAGGCATAAAATTGCTCCAGGCCAATTGCTACTTTTTAAAAGTTTTACTTAGATTTAACTGGCCACCTTCTTCTTTTGGTAAAACTGGTTCCTCCTTGAGGGCTACTTGGAATTTGCTCTCAGCTTCCAGCAGGATTTTAATGTAGGCCAGGCTTATGTTTACCTGTTACCTCTTCCAAACCAGAAACCAGAAAGAACTATTCCCAGGGTTTTCATCTTAGAATGTGTGTTCACAAAGGCATATCCACCCATACTTCATTGCTTTAATCATGTGTCAATATTCAAAAATTGGCCATTGATTGGTTCTCTGTCAGGTCCACAGGAAGCTAACAATGCCCCTAACAGGGAACTACTCCATAGCAAATAATGAATCAAGGCCAAACCAGGACATGACCCCAAATATTTTCCCCCAGTGAAGCTGAGTAGCCAAGGAGTCTTCCAGTATGTTAAAGGCTTGGAGAACCTTTGATTCATGCATATTTGCTCAGTAATTTGCACCTGCACCTACCCCCTGGAGTTGTAGGGGGAAGAATGCCCATCTCTCCAGGAGGGATGCACTTTGCTGGAATGTGACAGCCTGTAAAATACATGGTGTTGATGCTCCAGGATTGGACAATGCTGATTTGTCACAACTCCTGCTGGATGAATAAATCATTAATGTGTCTTTTTTCCGAAAGCTGAAAGGATGGTGTGTCATGCAGCTCTGGTGGTCTGGAGGCATGTTCAGGTCTGTCCATCAGCCCTTCTGCAAATCAGGAGGAGCACTGTTGATTAGGACAGGTTTAATATTCCTGCTGTGTTAACACTCACATGAATAGCAAATACAATCCTAGTGGATCAAGAAATTACTGTGAAAGTTGCAGTTCAGACATTTGGGTATGGCTGGGAAATTTTTTGCCTTTTTTTTTTTTCCAGTTTATAAACCTGGAAATGACACTGTAGTAGGAATATGTGTAGAAGTTAACAACCCTTGTCAGATCATATTCTGCAGAAGCATGTAGGGCAAGATCATATTTTGCAAGCTGGAAGGAAGTCAGTGTTAGGGATCCAGACATGAAACAACCACCCAGATGACAATGTTGGTTAGGTGAAGGTAGAAAAGAGTCTGTGCATTGAGTTTATCCTGAAAAAGTTTGCAGGATTCAGGCAGATGGACGATGAGAACACAAGAAGTGCATAAAGTGCCATATTATGACCAATTAGAAGGGTGACTGGTCCCAGTGGGCCTTCAGGTAAAAGGAGAGGAGGTATCCAAGTGGGTTTGGCAAGGAGAGAATCCATCCAGCCCTTTGTCCAACACATCTCTAGGAGGAGAAGCCAGTTAGGTAAAACTCCACAGAAGTTCCTTTGCTGGCAACACAGCTGGGAGAGACAGATGAATGTCTGTTTTTCTGCAGAAGGATTGGATCAAGTGTCAGGCTTTGTAAACATGTGTTGATTTTAGATCTAATGTGATTCTTCAGCCCGGAGTTCACAGACCTAATGATGCTACTGCTGCCTGCCAGCTGTTGGTGTCTCTCTGTTTATCTCCTTATGGCTGGGAAATCAAGAGTGACTTGCCTAAACTTACCTTGCAGTGTGAGTGGGTTTATAATGTTATAATTGCTTCTTGTGGTTTATCAGTTAATGGTCTTTCAATTAACTTTGATCTACATTACTGTATCCATAGTGCTGACTTTATACCATATTGTCCTGCAATACCAGCAGGCATGAAGTCACTCACTTGAGTAAAAAAAACATACAGAAGCATGTTGAACGAACGTGGTCATCTCTATCAGCCAGAGCTGAGAGTTTCACAGCAGAGTTATCTTGATGGGACATTCAGTTATGTTATAATCTTAACTCTTTTGTGTTTGCGTGGCGTATTAGCCTATCTGATTTTGCTAGGGTTCATGCAAGATTATGGTTTCATGTCCATCTGCTTATTCTGGCCATCTATTTCTTCCAGTCTTCTGGAACACCCATAGCATTCCATTTGTCAGAAGTCAACACTGGATGATGCTAGTGGGTGTCAGGGAAAATGGAATAAAAACTGTCGCCTGGTAGTTTCTCTCTCCAGCCACATTGTTCTTCTGTGAGATCTAGAAATGATCAGATGCAGTAAAAAGACTTGTTTGCAAAGCTATATTTTACAGACCCTTGTGCAAAGAGGGTCTTTGGATGCTCATGGACTTCACAGCTCTCTCTTGATTTGGGGCTTTAGTGATCAATGCCAATGTCAACTTTCTCAGGGCAGTTTTTTTAAGCTTTTATTTTTCTGGCAACTCTAGCTTATCAAAACTTTATAAGGCTGCTTGTGTTCCAAGTTTGACACTTATTTTCCACAGATGAATGCCATTTCTTTACAGCAGCCAGTAGCTGAGTGTAGGAGATTTTTAGGACATTACTTTTCGGGAAGACTTTGACTCAGGTGTGGTAGTTGAGGTGACAGTTATTGTCATTTAGTTAGCCACAGATTTATTTAGGCTGAGAAACTGGCATACATTCGACTATAACTAGGTGTTAATAGGTCAGGAGTGAACTGCCTCCCTTGTGCAGCCCCCTGGTGAAAGAAATAGCTGCCTTGGCCATTCTAGTCAAGCTCTTCAGGAATCCCAGGCTGGCCCTGTGTATACAGCTGTAAACAACAAAATAACTGTGCCTAAGAGGAAAATGAGTTATTGCTTGGCTCACCCCAAGTAGTCAAGACCTTCTGTGCCCTTAGCACAACAACTTGTGTTGTTTTGATGTAAGTGCATTGAGGGTAGCAATGTGGAGCAATGGGGAATGGCTGAACCCAAAGGACTCTCTGTACCCTACTAAAAATAGCTAATGAGTTCTTCAACCCCCCTGTATTTCTGCAGTTCTGTTAGGGGAATGATAGGACAACTTGACTGAACATATTGAATATGTGGGCTTTGGGATGGTGCTGGAGGATAGAAGGCACATTGCTTCTGGCTGCAGTGGATCCAAATGAACACTTGGTGTAAGTAATCACAGAATCACAGAATGGCTTGTGTTTGAAGGGACCTTAAAAATCATATAGTTCCACACTCCTTGCCATGGGCAGGGACTCCTTCCACCAGACCAATCACACCCATCAAATCCATGCTTCTCCAATTTAGAAACAAGGATGTTATGCAGGACAGTGTCAAACATTTTGCACGAGTCCAGGTAGATGTCAGCTGCTTTTCCTTTGTCCACCAGTGCTGTAACCCCATCCTAGAAGGCCACCAAATTTGTCAGCCATAATATGCCACTAGGGATGCTGTGTTGGCTGTCACCAACCACCTCCTTATTTTCCATGTGCCTTAGCATAGAAAGGAGCATCTGCTCCATGATCTTGAGGCACACCAAGATGACACCGACTGTTCCTGTAGTTCTCTGTGTCTTTTTTTTTACCTTTTTAAAAATGGGGGTTATGTTTCCCCTTTTATAATGAGTGGTAGCTTCAGTGGAGTGCCACAACTTCTCAAATACGATGGATAGTGGCTTAGTCACTCCCTCTGCCACTTCCCTCAGAGCCTGTGAATATGTTCTCAGCTAAATGAATGCAGAGGACAGATTGTGCAATTACTTATCTCTAGGAGGGACAGAATTGGAGAATGAGTGTGATTTATAAATATGGAGGGGAAGATTATTTTGCTATTAAAAGCTGAGAAATCAAACACCAAAATACAGAGCTAAGATGAAATTTAATTTTTATTTTCGGTACTTAGAACATCTTGGAGAGGTTTTTCTTAATTTCTGTATTCATTTAATAATTTGCATAGCACAACACAAGCTAGAGGTGTTTATGGAACCCTCAGATATAGTAAATTATAAGGCAATGTCTATTTATCTTGATTAAATCTATACGAAGTCCAGGTACAAAAGGTGAAACTTTTCTTCTGGCACTGTCCTTTAGTGTTCTGATTTGAACTGAAACATGTTGGCTGAAAAAACAGCCCTGAAAATTTCACAGGTCTGTAACAGGGTGTTGTGCTCCAGTCCCATTTCTCCATGTGGTTTTCTATTTTAAACAAGATTGAATTTCCATGCAGGGTACTAAACCCATGTGGTACCACTGCACACTCAGAGAAATTACCTCTATATTTTCCTGTGCATTAAAAGGAAGTTAACTGCATTGCCAGTTGCTTCATTTGATGTTTTTAAAGGATAAACACACTCCATTGTGGTTCATGCTACAGAGTGAATCAGGATTTTTTATGAGTGTGAACAAGTTATCTTAGTCACTTAAGAATGAAGGTTAGCATTTCTCAAACCCATTGAAGAATATGGGTGTGTTTTCAAAGCTCAAAATTTAAAAGCAATTAAAATATTGTCCTCTATGTAATTTTTTTTAAATCTCTCATTCCTCCCCCTTCCTCAACTCTAAAAAGAATGAGAAAATAAAATAACAGAGCAGTAGTTCTTTCAGAGTGAACCCCTGTCCCTAATGCAGGCAAGATTTAGTGCTTATTGTTTCTTATGCCAACTTAATTCTTCTAACTTTTGGCATGTCCAGAGTGTGAAGTCAGTCCAGATTTCAAATGCCTTTTCATTTCCAAAAGGTTGTGTGATATATGTGTTCTGCAATGACTAGCAGAGCTATGCTCAGGTATGGGGAGAGGTGAAATAAGGATACACTCTCAGCAAACATCTGTTGCTCTAAGATGAGACTACTTGTCCAAGTCAGGAGCTGAGGGAACCTGAAACTGCTTGGTGCTCTTAGCATAGGAGGAAATTTTGGAGTCTTAATGAAATGACTGTGAGAACTATAAACTTATGTGCAGGATTTCTGTTGTCTTTTAAGCAGTGTCCTAGGTAGCTGCACATACAAATTACTCTGACTTCTCTTCTCTACAATCCTGCCTACACACTTTATGTGGTGCATTGCAAGTAGGTGCTAATGGCACCATGTGAGAAGCCTTTGCAGGAATGGCTTCTGAACGCTGCAGCTAAACAAAATGCCCCAAATTAATATCATTATTATTTTTCTGTAGAGGAGAGGCATTGCAGCAAGCAGGTTTTTACAGATAACCTCCAGCTCTCTGCAGGCAGAATCACTTTTGTGGGCATTCTCATCTGAAGGTATTAAGTTCTGTTTGAGATTTGCTTTCTGCATGGAGTAAATCCCTTGTTTTAATCAAATGCCAAAAATATCAAAATGTTGTGAGGAAAAAATAAATCTGAGGGGTTTTTAGTTAAGGTTAAGAATAAACTTTTCAGAAGTGCCTAAAGGAAGATGCTGTGGGTTTGATTTACAAAAGTGCTTAACTGGTTAAACTAGGGAGGGAGGGTGAGAGTTACAGAAATGCAAGGGTACCTCATTCTCCTGGCAGTCACACTTGCTAGGATTTTTGACTTTTTCCTGTCATTCTTACTAAGCACTGCTGCGACCCTTGAGGGACTGAAATGTTTTTTGCACAAGCAGCCCAATGCTACACAGGCACATGAACAAATTTAGCTAGATAGGCGGTTTCTCCTGGGAACAGCCTCCTACAACTTGTCTCAGCAGTAGTATTTGCTGAGGGATGTCTCAGTGGGTGAAGTTCACAGGCATAGTCCTACACTTTGTGTAGCTTTGATTCTGCTCAGATGGCTTTCTCCTGTTGTTTGTTTTTTTGGAAGTGTGTCAGGTTTTGTTTCTCACTCTGCAGACAACTCCATGTGCTGTGGGAAATCACTGCATAAAGATGTAACTGCAAAGCCAAGTGCAGTAGTTCCTGCAGTTGTTTCTCACTTGAGTAATACTTTCAATGCCCTTAAAAGCATTGATGTTCCACGCAGACACTTTATATAGGTGTCCTGAATCGTCTGGTGGGTGGTAATTTCGCCCACTAGGTAGTACTTCATGTTTAAAAGTGCTGATCTCTAGAACACTGCCTACTAAGCAAGAGAGCAGGCGTGGAGAGCTGCTTGAGATAGCAAGGTATATCCATGCCATCTACAGGTAGAAGAATGAAGCTCGGAATGTGCAACTTTGGCATCTCCCATCCCATGCTGTCCAGGTTTGCTCTTTTGGATCCTGCTATGGTGGCAATCAGCTCTGCCGTGCAGGGAAAGGCAAGGGCAGCGCTCTGGGGACAGACCCCCATCCATCCTTCTCTGGCAACGTTGGTAGTGGCAGCAGAGAACCAACAATTTTGTGGTGTATGGCTGAGATGCCTGTGTGAGTGAGAGCAGCTGTGACATTTGTGTCCCTCTGTCGCCTTGGCAGGACACGTGAGCAGTGCCCAGTCGGGGGTGCTGTGGTGTTCCTCCGTGGTACAGAAGAGCTTGGAGAAAGTCATCCCAAAACAGGCTGCTGAAAGAGGCTGCTCATAAAATCCCTGTGGTCAAGGGGACAATGTGAAGGTGTTTTATCAGTAGGGAGGGGGCAGGAGGAAGTCAGTGGAGCCCAACAGTTTGTCAGGGAAGAGAGAACTTTTTAATGGACTGTCAAACCAAAATCTTGGAAACCTGAAGAGAAGAGGCATCAGCAAATATGTCCGTACAGAGAGGTATCAATCTTCCCTGGCTAGACAGCAACATGATTACTTCTGGAATAATGTCAACAACTTGGAAGTGCAATAAGCTGATTTGGTCTGTTTCAAATGAAGGGAGGAGGTGGGATGCACTTCCTCCCCTCATTTATTCAAGCTGTTTCATTTAAATACATTGTTTACAGCTATTTTTTAATTAGGAGCAATTTAAACCTGTACCTCTATTTTGAATTTACTTTTATTTTGTTATGGCCTATTCCAAAACAAGGTCAAACTGAGTACAAATACAATCTTAACCATTTTCTTTCCATGTTCCTTAATGTTTTTGTGATTTCCTTCATCTTAGCCTAGGAGATCCTAGCAAAACGTATGGAGTGGTCAATAGGAAATGCTACTAAATAACTTGGAGAAAGTCATCCCAAAATAGGCTGCTCAAAGAGGATGCTCATAAAATCCCTGTGGTCAAGGGGACAATGTGAGGGTTTTATCAGTAGGAAAAAAATAATTTCTTATGTTATCAGGAATATTTTACTTAGGAACAGTTTAGTTTCTGCAAAATATTTGGGAGCAGTCAGCAGTCCTGCACATCCCATGGTGGGACCTCATCTCCTGACCAGCATTCAAGTGCTACTGACGGAGCACCTGAGCCAGTCATCTGTCCCCCTTTGCATGGAGTTGATGTGTCAGCCAGTGCCAGTAGTTTTGGTTGATCCACAGTTGTGGGGTTTAGCTTTGTTGGTTTTTTTCTTTGTCACCCTATTTGTTATGCTCCAGATAAACTACAGCAGTTCTTTTGAAAGGGAAAATGCACTGAGCTGTTGAAAAACTTTGGACGGACAAGATTAGAGATATAATATACAGTGACTGTGTGACATGAGATTTCTACTGTTGTCATTCTGTCTGAGGACTGTTTTCTGCTACTGGAATGCAACTATTGATGAGCATGGTCTCTGCTCTGTTCAGTTGTGCAATCTCTTCTTGGTTTTGGAGCAGCTCTGTTTTCCTGTGTAATGGCAAGGGCCATGCAAATGAGGCGCATTTTGTAAATGAGGTTATGTCAAGACACTGTGATTTATGACCATAATGTCACAGCCATGCCTCAACTTCTTTGCACAACTTATCCCAATGGTATCTACTGTTATCTGGGAGGAGAAACAGAACTTTAGCTTACAGCTCAATTTATATTAATTGCATTTCCTTCTTATGTGCCTTGACCAAACTTTTGATACTTGTTTTGCAGGAGTTTAGGGAAGGCAGTCAGCAATACCATGGCCTGTTGTACAGCACATTTCAAACAATTAATATGACATTTTCTGAATTAAAAATAACTAGCATAAATGATCAAAGCGGTTTGTCAAAGAAGAAACATCTGCACTGACTGAAAACCTTTGAAGGCACCAGCCCATTAACACCCATTAAATCAATGATTTATGGGGCTGTGCTGGAGAGCAGGCTTTGTGGGCCTTCTCCAAACACCTTGGGGTATGCAAATTTTATCCCCGAGGTGCTGACAGTCAGTTAAAAAGCACTTTGGTGTATCTTACCTTCTTTATCCCATATGTTCTGATTTTGGAAGTGCAGCACTTTGGCTGCAGGCTCCGCTGTGTGCAGGTGCTGTGTCCAGAGAGGGTGTGAGTGTGTGAGCATGGGCTGACACTGACTCTGAACTATGGGCTCTAATAGACAACTACTGGTTATTCAAGCACATCTTCAATTGCCTTCCCAGTTGCTGATGGAAAGAGGAGGTGAATGGTTGGAGACAGCAACTGTCAGTGACAGAAGGATTTAGCAGAAGACCTCAGGCAGCAAGCAAATATCTTGTGTAGAAAGCAATAGAAAAACAGCTTTAGCCCCAAAGCTCTAGGTATATTGTGCCATTAAAACACTTTTATTCTATCTGCTCAGCTCTATCTTCACTGCATAAAAATTCCTACCAGCCCTTTTAAATTTAGGCAAATTAAGGGCACACACTGAACTACTCGTTATTAATATCTCAGCACTATTTTCTAATTCCCAATTCATACTTGAAATGGATTAAAACTGCTAATCCCTGACAAGGCAGCAAAATTTGATACAAATTTATTGATGTCCTCTTTTAAGAAACTTTGGGTTTCTCGTCTATAAATTAAATTTAAGCAGATCATTCAAGGCCCTTTCCAAGATAGAGAGTGGAGCTCTGTGTGCTGACATACCACATCCTTGAGCTTAGCCTGCAGTGTGGCTGGGGAGGGGTTGTCTTTGTTCCTAGAAGGATGTGTTTGTGCCTTGTTAGCCATCTCCTAAGGCTGACTGTGCCCATGGCTTCTCCAGTTCCTACCACATAAGTTGCCTTGGCTCACCTTGGAGAGGGCTTCTCTTCCACTGAGCTTTTGCTCCTGTCCCTAGCTCAGACTCTGCTCTGTACCGTGGGTGTTTTTAATGAGCTCTCCCAGGTGTGGGATGTCACTGCTGAGCCTGGAAAAGGCTCTGTTTTTCTGCTGGGAATTGTTTTGAGTCCTTGCACATTTTTCATTACCTTGCAGCTTAATTTCAATCTTGCCCTTGTACATTCGTTAGTAATGTTCTCCTTTGTCAAAGGAAGTGGATTATTTTCAGAATATTGCAATTATGTGGCAATTGTTGCTTTCCTTGGTTGTTCTCTTGTCTGGGAAGGAGTAAACACTGGAAGCTTAGAAAAAGCTTGCCATAGGAATCTGTGTTCTGTGCCCTTCTTAAAACTGAGCAGAGCTGCCCTTTGCTGGAAGCAGCCTTTTCCAACCACACGGGCACTTTGACAGCTCTGGGAAAGGCAACAGGGACAGCTCGAGCATCCATGCTGGCTGCTGGGGTGGGCAGTCCCAGGAGAAGGCATCTTGTTAGTGGAGTGGCAGTCATTGGAACTGTAGGTAAAGCAGGTTTCTGACAACAACATCTTGACCATGGCTGATGTTACAGTGAGCCCTGCATAGGCATTAAGGCATCAGTATAGGTTCCTTTGGGTGATTTGGTTTCTTGTCAAACCCAGTTTTGAGGACTTGATATTTCTGCCTTGTGTAAGGTCAACAACATGAAATTTTTGAAGCTATTTCATGCCACCACTGCCTCCTTCATCCTGTCTGTTATCCCACATATTTTTTGTTTGGAAATGTGAAAAAAAAAGAGTTATTTGTTTTAAAAACACCTCATAATTTGACAAATGAGTTTTAATGAAAGATTTTCTGAAGAATATTTTTTAAATGGCAATTATCACCTCAGACATTTCTAGGAAACTGACAAGAGGTTTTATCAAATCTAAATGATTTTGCAATTAAAAAAGGCAAATTGCTAGTGAACCCAAATAGAAGTTTCTGACAAACTGACTGCAGTAATATTCTTGCTACCTCTGAAAAAAATCCTTTATTTAAGACAAGCTGTCATTCCAGGCATCAAGATAGGAAGCAGTGTCTTGATGCAGATGTATTTTTAAAACCAGGAGAGGGATGCAGAAAGGGACAGGCAGAGCACATCAGAAGGAGATGCAGCCAATGCTGCCTCTCAGCCAGTGCAGAGAGGATCAAAGCAGTGCAAGTTTAATACACCCATGAATATAGCAAACAAACAGGGCAGCTCTCCTCTTGTCTTTAAAGGTCCCAAGTGCTGATTTTTTCCCTAGGTATTTGAGCAAAAGCATTGTTTTTCAGAAATGCTGGGCCAGAGGTGTCCCCTGCAGCCACTGCAACTGCCTGCCCATGTCCCTTTGCCTGGCAGGGCCCCTTCCCAGTCACTATGGAGAGAATCACTGCCTCTCATTCTCCAGCATTGTTTGGCTGTGCTCTGGGTTCTGCTCCCTGGACACAGCCCTGAGCTTGTTACAACAGGTATTTCCTGTACATTTCTGCACAAAAAGCAGTGTTTGTCTGGTTGGTTCCTCTTTGCTGGTTCAGGATTATCAGTGTGCTTTAGGAAAAAGTGCACTCAGGCTTCTGTTTCCTTCTGTCTGTCCGAATATACCCATGGAGGAAGGAGAATGCACATACGTGCCTATGAACAAATAGCAGCCCATGTTTCTGTCCCTTTATCACACTTTCTGCACCACTACTGTGAAGAACTTCTGTCTGACTGTCCTTCAAGAGCTCTCAATTAGTCAAATAAAGTTTTGGAAATCTGGGGGAGATGAAACTTGTAATTCCCAAATACTGAGGCTGGGTTGATGGGGTTGGAAACTGGTGAAAGTAATGCTTGCACAGGGCTCTTTTGGTGGTGGATGGGACTTCCTGGCAGTCTTTTTTCACCCTGAGTCCAAACACTTTCCCACCTGTATCAAACACAGAGTGAGCTCAGCTCAGTTTCCTGGAATGTATTGTCCTCTCCCCAGACAGCAGCTTCTAAAGGGAAAAAGCAAATGGTGTCTGAGCCTGAATGTGTCAGGGGTGGGAGCGAGTGTTGAGAAGTGATTCCTGGCAGGATCCTTAGCCTGGAAAGTTAAATACACACTAAATTGTATCAATATAGTGTTTGTTTCACTGCTAGTAAAGCTGCATGCCAGGAAGAGGACAAGACTGGATCTGCCTGGCATTTGAGGCAGGTCTTCACAATAGGCAGAGCTGGCTCCCATTTACAGTGCTGAAAATTCTCTGACAAAAAGCCACTGGCTAAGACACGTAATGTTAATTACAGATAATGTCGACTGAAATACCTGGAGGAGCCAGGCAATAGCTGCAGTCTGTAGAATCCAAAGGGACTTGTTCTGAGTGGCATTAATTTTTAATGCTTTAATCAGGGTAAAATCCCTCTACAAAGTCTTAAGGGGAGTAGGAGTAGTCTGTTTAATTTTTTGAATATGACCTGAAGGAGAAAGCAATAATTTCCACAATCTCTAGTGATGACGAAGTTCTTAACTGGACAACAGAAAAAAGAAACCTCTCAGTTTTACCCAAGACATCTAAAATTCAGCTGAAGGCATACAGAGAGCACCAATTCCATAATCTTTATAAGCCAGTCTTATTTAAGAATCTTATTAATCTTATTATGATATCTTAAGAATCTTAAATCTTATTAAGATTTAAATCTTGCATGCTTTTTTCTTTTTTTCTTTTTTTCCTAAGTGAGACTTCATGCTGCCCTGATAGACAGTTCCCTGCTAAAGCTGAAGGGGTTTTGCCTAGGAAGAGGCAGGTTTCTCCCCTCCCCTGCTGCTACACTTGTGTAGCCAGTGCTGGGGTGAGCTGTGTAGGGAGCACATGCACAGCATGGAAGGGGAGCAGAGACAGGAGCTCTGCTCCCCCAGCAGCTCCTCATGCTGCTCTGATAAAATCCTTCCTCACCAGAACACAATGGTGCATTAATAACCTTTCAAAACCCAGAGCTGTATTCTACAGGTGTGCAAGGCATATGGCTTCTCCCCTATTAGCAATGCAAATTTAATCAACTGGAATAATATTCAAAGGGTTGGCTCAGCACGAGCCAGCAGCCAACAAGCAGTTGTCACTTTTCCCTGCTTTTGACAAACATAAGAAAGATCTTTGATTAAAACTTCAATTCTCCTTAAAACTGATATCCCTTTGAATTAAAGGAAGCAACATCCTCTAGAAGTTCTATTGTATTTCTACTGTCACTTCCTGAGAAAACTGCTTTTTATGTCCAGATTTCAGCAACATCAGAGAGAAAAATCTGTTACTTTCCAGTTGAAAAGCAATCCCTGTCACCAAACGTGCTGGAATTCAGCAAAGTGACAAAGTTCAGGTTGATCTGCATATTTTCCCATGTGAGACTTTTATTGCATTTCAATTTAATTTCATAGCATGACACTGTTTGTTGTTCCCTGGCTCTTGCTAACAGCCTCAATATGCTGGATGTCTTCTCTTCTGTCTGTCAAGCAGTGTCAGGTCATTGGGTGTAAAGACTTCACTGCAGAGCAGAAGTCTGAAGTATTTCAGTGCCCTCGTGGCTGCAGCAGCACAACCTTGATAGCCATGGTGGCTATTCCTTGGAGGCAACAGTGTAGTCACCTTCAATTTATGTCACATCACAGGCACCACAACCCAACAGGAGATTCCCTTCACTGACCCCCTGACAGCTTAGCAGAGTGGCATGATGCTGGAAGGGGATGTCCTTGTTCCTCTGGATATTTTGGGTGTTTTCCAGTGTTTCTGAGCCACCCAGTGCCACCCGGGGGACTGGCACTGACCGTGTGTAAGTAATGAACCTGGTCTTTTTCTTCTGGCTGACACCAGGTTTGGCCTGATGACACTTCACTGGAGCTCACTGGTGTTGGTGAAGGCAAGATGTGGTCCTTTCCTACAAAATGGCTGTATCCACATCCTGTGGCAGGTAAAACTGCCTCTCATTTGTGTTTGCTTATACAATACACGTGGTGCTGCACCCCAGGTGGCCTCCTCTAAGCATCTGTGCAGTCAGAGGAAACACTATAGTATCACATAGCCAAGTAACTGGAGGGNATTCACTTAATAAAAGGAAATGTAAAATTACCATGGCAAATTATTATGGTAGTAGTTTTCTTGTATTCTGGTTCATTAAATGTTGATTTGCAATGGTTTGCTAATGATTTTCCTGATTGAAATAATGCCATCATTTGCAGGACTAGAAACAGCCTTTTCATTGAAACCACTTTATCTAGAAGTGCCCTGCATGACACATGCATTTGATCATAAAAGCATTGAACTCCATCTGACTATTGCAATAACCTGAAATCCACATTGCCTGAAGATGGGGAGGTAGATCCTTTGGTGGGCAACAGAGTGGGGCTTGTCCTATTGTGTAGCTTTTCTGCTACAGCATTGAGGATTTGTACCCAACTGCTGCTTTCCAGGACCAGCTGGGCACAACGACTCGTAGTCTGCAGCCATGGCTAAGGGTTGCACAGGGGATACGAAGTTGTTAGGGATGTGGAAACTCTGTGGGGATATGGGACAAACCTTGGAGTTGTGATTTCATGAAGGAAATAAGAACACAGCCAGCCTAAGGAAACTACAAAGCTAAAACATGAATGCTGGACTTTAGGAACCAGAGTCCATATCTGCCAGGGGCAGACAGTGGCAAGCAGCTCTCCAAGATGCCTGCTCCTGCTGAGCTGCTCCTGGGGCTGTCCTGCACCCACTGCCTTCTGCTGCTCTCAGCATCCCTGCCTTGCCTAAGAAGCAGCATTTCACTGCCCTATACTTTGTGGATAGGGTTCCTCACCTTGTCTAAGGCTCTTTGATTTATGCAGAACTTGTCTGCAGGCTGTTTGCAGAGTTATCTGCTGCTGCAAAGCTGCTGTGGTGGCCAGTGTGTTTCTGGCTCCTGGCCAGGTACACACGGTGCTTTCTGAGACACCATCTGCCCCTTGCTTGACTCAAACACATTGGGTGCTGCCAATCAGCCCTTTAGTGCCACCACCCTGTGCCCTCACACACATGGCCTCCAACCTAATTCCAGTAGTTCGTGGGAGGGCTGCAGGGAAATGTCCAAGTGCTCCATGGGGCCTTCTATGGGCAGGGTGACACCTGTGGCCCTGTTGGCTCTGCCATGCCCCTGCTGGGCTGTGGGGATGGTCAGAGGGTGTGGGACAATGCAATGACACTGGAAGGCTGGGAGCAGGACTCCACCACCACCTGGAGAAGGGGACAGAAGGGTTGAGCAATGGTCACAGCTCACAGGGGTGCTGCAAGAGGCAGATGGAGCAGGGCAGCATGGGGATGGAGGCAGACATCAGCCCTCACAACAGGAAACAAAGCCCTGGGACTCCTGATGCATTATTCCATGGGACTGTGGGGAGCAGGGATGCAGTGCTGAGCACAAGCAATGCTCCCACTGTGCTTCAAAGGGTGCAGGTCTTGGATGTGTCTCTCAGAGCTTTTATTTTTGTTTTCCTGGAGAAAAGTACGCTTCAGCATCTCTTCTTGCTATGTCACTTCTTCATCTTGTGGCCAGTCAGGAAAACCTGAGTGCCTGAACATCTGTTGTGATTCTGGGGTTGTGGCTTGGTTTGGTTTTTTGGTCTTAATATAACTTCCAGCACTGACAAGCAGTGAGCAAAGACTCTTTGGGCACTTTGATTCCCTTGATTGCTGATTTTTGTTTACTTCAACCTCTTGAAAAGCAAAGCACTTCTTATCTCTTCACAAGAGATGAAGCTATTTCTTCAGCTGCAGCCTACTTAAGGGTGTTTTTCTGATGCCTGTGTTTTCCCCTGAGAAAACATGAAACACAATGCAAGGAGTTTAAGCAAAAAGCCAAAGTCCTTGGACTCCAAAGGCATCAAAGCTGAGCTACTTTCCTTTGAAAATAGTCTTGGGTGGGCTGTGATTATTCCTAGGCATTTATAATGCCACCCATCACACAGGTTCTATCCTAGCTAATTTTGTCTTGCATTTCTTGATGTTTTTGTCTATTATTTTTTTACTTTTGATGCTAAATAAGCTCAAATATGCTCCCAGGAGAAAATCCAGCTCTGGGAGGTGGTACAGCTTGGAATCAGGCTGTGCAGGCAGCTCTCCTGGGGGGTCCAGTCTTCCCCAGCCCAGCAGAGTGGCTTCTGCATTGATCAGGTGTACCAGCAGATCTGTGTGTCTCCTTGCTGCCACCACCCTGGGTGTCCCCTCTTCTCTGTGTTCTAAATCAACTCCTAAATAGCTCTTGTAATAGACCTTCCCCCTCAGCTTGAATGGCTACAAACACCAGTGACCCTTGCTGCTCTCCACGTGCTCTCACGAGCCTTGGTCAGGCCAGCACAATAAGGAAGTTTTGATATTTCATTTTCTAAGTAAAACAAATGGAGTGCTGCAAAGTGTGACATTCACCTGCTGACAGGCTGGCATGTGCTCAGTTCATTTGGATGTGGGAAGGAAACCCAGACTGCTGCAATAATGCTGCAGAAAGGAGTGGAAGGTTAGTAGGGTCCCTCTGCAGGGAGCTGAGCAGCTGCTGTCTGTCTGGGGAAAGTGGGGCTCAGAAGCTGCAGCATTAACTGAGCCTGTAGGAATGGAGGGGGGGGTCCTGAACTCTGCAAACCCAGCTGCTTTTTGGGTGAATGTGACCAGCAGCAATGCTATTGCATGAAAAGTCACAGCCCTGGTGGGCTCAACCATCTCTAAGATGACCAGAATTTCTTGAGGCATTGATCCCACAAAGGGCTGTGCAGAGCTGCATGTTTTTAATGAAATTCAAACATGAATTCACTCACAAGGGAAAATCATCTATAAGTCTATCTTGATCTGAGCTGTGCTCAGCCAGTCTCTGCAGGTGTCTTTGGGAAGAATCAAACACTTCAAAAACACTTTGGGCAGGAGGAGTCATCAAAAACATCCCCATGGGCTGCAAGGCTGAGGGGAGGACACGTGTCCCAGGCTGACTGGATGCCCTTCCCTGCAATGCCTGGGGAAGCTTCATCCCTCCCCATCACCTGGCTCTTGGTGACTTAGACTAGGCAAGAAGCATTGAGAATTTGCTGCAGAAATTCTGTTCACAAAGTCAGATCTTGAAGTGTGCTTTTCTTACGTGCTTCACTCATGCCAGGGGCAAAATCCTCATGTTCCAAAAGCTGTCCTGTTCAATTGGCCTCTAAATACATATCATGCAAAGAGTTTTCCATTTTCCTACCTAAGTTACCAAAGCAGCTTTTCCTATTACTGTTTCTTTTCTTATTATTCTCTCTCCATGCCTTCTACCTATGCAATCTGCTTGCTTGCGTATAGTTACTTCATTAGACCTTTTATGTTCCGATTTCTAGCTTTTAGTTTTGAGGGTGTTTTTTAAACATTAAACTTTTAATCTTGTAAATTTGCTGTTGTCAGGACAGCTGCAGACCAAGTGAAAGTAATGAGTTCCAGAATAGAAATAATGAGATCAGAAGTAAAAAAATCCCAGCAAAACAAACAATGGCAAAAACCCCACGAAGGGAAGATTATATTTTTTTCTAACTGGCTGCTGATCAGGAATTTATCCTGCAGGAAACCTCGCTGGTATCAATGGAGTGAGTATGGTGGATATAAGCTGGTCACAGAAGAACATTCTTCTACTTTCATTGTTTGGAATTCCTTGGCTTCCAGAAGCTTCTCTGATTATGGTGGTTCCCTCTGTCAGTATATCAGGGGTTGGAAGTCTCCAGAGTTACTCCCAGTGATGGTGTTGTATTTATGCCTGTGAGTGACATCCCTACCTATGCAGTTCTTTCCCATTCACCTGTGGGGTGCTCTTGTGGGGTTGCATCAGCATGGATGTTTACCCTCTTCACAAGGGGCATGGCCAGTGGTCTGGCACCTAAGAAAGCAGACATAGGTTCCAGGTAGCTGCTTTGAGGATTATTCCATCTGGATTTGCCCCTTTGTGCCCATGATGCTCCATGGAGCAGAGACAGGATGTCAACAGGTCCCTTCTAGAAAAGTCAGACTGGGCTGTGAGGTACCTATGGCTTGGATAAAATATTCTGTGATAAAACAAAGGAGCAACATACCTTGGACAGCTGACTGTGAAGTTTGATCCAGTGAGGGCTTTAGTGAAAGAGGAATTGGAAAAGGGAGCTTTTAGGGAAGTTTAAACTATAGCTGGGGGTGCAGTTCCGAACACAGGGAGCTTCTGATAACTAAAACAATGAAGGGTGCAAATACAGTCACTTTCGGCAGTATCCATGACTTCATCGCCCAACCATCTGTGCCAAAAATAAGGGAAAACAGGCAAATTGATAAAAGTTGCTACTGCTGGTGAGTGACACAGAAGCTAGAATTATTTAGAGCCTGGAACTAATAGCTGTGCTGAATGATACAAAGCTGATTTGGGTGATGTATGAATACAACCCAAGTTCAAAAATTTCACAAGACAGTTTTCAAACAGAAATGGTTAAGGGGTGCCCTTTACACATCACCAGCTAAGTGGTGTGTGCTCACTGTTTCAGAGCTACTGTGCCAGTTGGACAGCTGCCAGGCTTGTAATGCTGCTCTAAAAGGAATCACTTGCTATGCAGAGTTTTTGCTTTTTCTGTTATCCAAACAGACTCCCTTGAATGTTAATTTGTTCCCAGATGCCTAAGATCCATTTCTGCAAGAAGCTGAGCCCTGTGCCTGCCCAAGGGGTTGTTCCCATCCCTGCTCCAGCGGGCTGGGGCTGGCGCCACGTGACCCTGCTGCACTCAGGGAGCAATCTGTCATTGGGATATAGAACCTGTGGCCACAAAGGCATTTCCTTCTTTCAAAGTCCAGTGCTGTGGCCTTGGCAAAAAAAGGGACAGCAGCTTTTCTCTCTTGTGGGATGTGACAAGTGGAGAGGGCACATGGGAGTGTTTGGAAAGGAAAAAGCCTTCTGGGTTTTTGGGGTTGGGCTACTGTGATGTGCTCTGATCCTTGGCCAGAGCCTGCCAGGCAACAGCAATGACATTGTGAGTGTGGGCAGTTCGATGTGGGTGATCCTGCCCTTGTGAGCTCAAAGCTAAAGCCACCAGAATTCCTGTGCCATCAGCTCACTGCTCCCACAGTGTCTGGGCACCCTGGTCCTTCAGAGGCAGGTTGGAGATCACTCCGTCTCAGAGGGGCCCTCAGAACCTATTTTCATCCTTTTGCCTTGTCTTATTCAAGGTGGAAAAATAGCAGACTATGGCCTTGGCCTGGGTTCCAACAGGACTGTTTGACATCCCCTTTCTAATTCATTTAAATGTTTGCTTTATCTTTTGATGGAAATATATAGGGTTTTCAAGTTCATGTGACAGAAGTGAAGAGAACCAGGGGATGTCCTGAACTGCTCAGGGGCTGCTGGTAGGAAGTGACCAAAATATTGATGGAGACTAAAGCAGGTGGGAGAGGGCAGTGATGCAAAAGGCTTGATGAGAGGCAAATGGTCCCTGCTGGCGAGGTTAATGCACACTGTGTTTGATGGGTTCTGTTGTCAGCCTCATGCCAGGGCTCTCAATTCTCTGGGCAAGTGTGGTGAGAGGACTCCAGGCTGTGGTAGAGGTACCACACTGATGCTTGGTGGGAGGCACTGGGGCCATGGGGATGCAAGGGAAAGAATCCCCCCTCCTTGTGTCCACTTGTAAGTGTATAAACCATTGGAAAGTCAAAAGGCATTGGCAAATCTCTGTTGGGTCGTGTTTGGCAAGGGGCTGGGATCTGCACTGAAGCTTCAGTGCTTTGATTAGAAGGACCCTAAATAGGTTCAAATTTACTTAAATTTTCCTTCTCTTGCTTAATTTCTCTATCAATATTTTTGGATGCTTAAAGAAAAATGCGATTTTTTGGTGTCTGTTTTTAGCCAATGAAAAAAAATGAAAGACTCTTCAAAATTTGATTAAATATTTAAAGCACAGTTTTTATTTAGAAACTGGCACTTTATCAAGTTAAACAACCCATTAAGCTCGTAATCATGCTCCATCTTTTGGGGCACAATGCCTTTTGCATCTTTTGAAATGAGTATTTGTGTCATCACTCAGCAAGCACAGAGGGGAAAATAATCTTTCATTGCATTGTTTTATTTTACTGATGACTGAAATAATATTTTCAATATATTTTTCATTGTTTATTTGCATTCTTTTTTTGACACATGACTTACAGAGGAAATTTGAAAACAAGTCACAAAATTGAGATCCCTGATAAGCTTCTGAAACTCCTTAAATAGTCAGCTTGAATATTCTTTCATCAGTTGATTTGAGTAATTGCTTTTTCACTGCGAGCAGAGGCAGTCATTGCAGCTTTGAGAATTGCTGGGGTCTTGAGGCCCTTTTGAGATTAGGTGATCAAATACATAATGGTGAGGCTTTTGCAAAACAGCAGTGATCATTTCTGGGGGATTGAACCCACAGAAAACCCTGTGAAGGCCAGAAGGAGGAGTTGAACCCTAGACTTCCATCTGGACCAGGGATGTCAGGGCTCCTGCCAAGCACTGGACGAGGGATTGGGCACCACTGGCACCCACGGCGCCTGCCACAGTAGTGGTGTCCCAGGCATGGCAGTTGGAGCTGTGCCTTCCAGATCCCAGGGACTGGCTTTGCAGGGTGGGAAGTGAGTCCTCTCCCACATTCCACGTGCCAAGCAAGGATCCTCTCTGTGTCAGCCGGGTGATCACTGCAGGGCTCTGTTTAGTAAGTCAGGGTACACCTTATTAGAAGTGCAGTTGCCATTCATTAGCCTTACTGTGTGCACAGTAACAGTGATTTGAGCAGAATTGTTCTCCTCCCCAGTCTTACATCATGGAAAGTTCTCCTATTTTTGTTACCTCTAAAACTAAGAGAGGCTGGCTGCTGGGGTTTTTTGATTTGTCTGTCTGTTTCCTATGACAAGGCGGACTTAGAAATGCATTGCGTTCATAGACTGCAAGATGTGACAATGTTTTAAAGCCCTGTGTCCTTTTGCAAATGTAATCTTTTTTCATGAAATGACTACAAAAAGTGGGTTATTTGCATTAAGAGACTCACAGTGAATGTTTGCAGATTAATCTTATAGCATATGAGTATGGCTGTAAAGGATAGTGACTGCAGCAGCAAAGCCATCACTGCACTTTATGTGTTGGGAGTGATAAGGTTATATCAGCAGAGCAAGCAATTGAGCAAAATCTATTGTTGTTTGTGGGTTGGAAGGCAGTTTGATATCGAAACATAAAAGACGTGCAACTAGATTATTCTTTGCTCTGTACCTCATACTTGGAATTAGTGCCCAGCTTTTTCAAAGTTGTTTCCTGCTACTGCTGACAGTTCATTTACCATGAGGAGTCCAGGCATTTCCTGGCATCCTAAGTTAGGCCCTGCCTATGTCCCAAATCCCTGAGAGCCATGTTTTCTCAAAGTGAACTTGTCAGAACACACACTTTCTCTATCAAACCTTTTCCACACCAATTCTTTCCCAGGAGCTTACCAAACATAGGGGTGCACCAGCTGAGACTGACCTGCTGAGGTCTCCTGCAGCTCAGCCCCCTTCAGCCTCTGCACTGCAGCAGTGGCTTTACATGTGTCACATATTTTTGGATTTTTCTTTGGTTTCCTGTTCCTCTGTGGTAGTTCATATGAGAAGCCTGATCAGCTTGTCCATGTTTGTTGGTGTGTGATAAGCAGTTGTACAGTTAAGATCAGCTCCAGGGTCAAAGTCTCTGAGGATTACTGTAAGTGCTGGTACTAATTAAGTTTCTTTATACCTATTAATGCTAAGTAAGGGAGCTTCTTGCTTTGCCTCTCATGTTGCCATTGACTATTTCCAGGTTCTCATACTGACTTTCTGTGAACCTCCATTTTCCCTGGGCAATATAATAGTCATCCATAAATTTTTCCAGTGAGCAGTGTGCAAGAAAGCATGCTTCAAAAAATACCCAGAGTACAGGCAAAGTCTCTTACACATGCAGTGAAGTTTGGTTTCTTTCTGAGCTAATTCCCAATTCACTGAGTAGGAGGAATATTCACAGGTGTCACTGTAATGTGCTGGTCCTTGAAGATCTGAAATTATGTTTCTTTCTCATAAAATGGGGACAGCATTCGTAACCTTATGATAAAATAATACGATGCATCGGTGAGCTTTTCTTTTTTTGCAAAAATGAATATTGTTTACTAGATGAGGTATTTCTTCATCTCAAGTTTTCAAAGCACGGTTATTTCCTTGGTGAATATGAGCAATTCACACATACTCTGCTACGTTTCCTGTTTGATTCTAAGGGAAATACTTGCAGCATCCAGCCTAGAGGGTCTGATCCCCAGTGGGCGGCTGACATGACTTGAAATACCAAAGAACTGGGGTAAATATAAGAAATATGTAAATATTGCAGTTGTTATTGTCAAAACTCATAAACTCATTTAGACTGGAAATGATCATCGAGTCCAAACGTTAACCCAGCACTGCCAAGGCTGCTGCTAAACCATGTCCCCAAGCACAACATCCACATCTGCTTTAAACCCCTGCAGGGATGGTGACCCCACCCCTGCCCTGAGCAGCCTGTTCCAGTGCTTGATAACCCTTTCTGTGAAGAATTTCTTCCTAATATCCAGTCCAAACCTTCTCTGACACAACTTGAGGTTATTTCCTGTTGCCCTACTGTTTGCTACTTGTGAGAAAAGACCGACACCCACCTTGTTACACCATCCTTTTGGGTAGTAGTGGAGAGCAGAAAGGTCCCCCCCAAGCCTCCTTTTCTCTAGGATAAACACCTCCAGCTCCCTCTCCACAGCAAATCTTAGACTGTTGTAGGATGCTGTTAAGCACTGAAATGACAGGGGTGAGGTGAAGTGTTAGCAGCACATTTGCATGGATGGGAAAACCAAATGAGCACTGTTAAAATTGAAGTGAAACTCGCAATGATGCAGCAGATTATAGTGGGTTACAAAACAGGAGAAAGCTTAAACATGTATGGATATTTTATAACTCCATCGTAGGATATTTTAAAGCACAGGACAAGCAGCAGTGAGTAAAAATTTAGGGCTATAATTTTTGCAGAGTATTTAGTCATCTATTAAATGTTTGCAATATACTTCTCTCCCAGAATCCAGCCTGCAGGGAAGAATATTCTTCTTTTCTGGAAAGTGCTTGTCTAAGTCATAAAACAGGTTAGGATGTGCTTATTTACCCTTTGTGCAAAGATTGCAATGCTTGCTAGGAGGGGCATGTGGGAAGGGGCTGTCCAGACCAGTCAGATACAACCCCAGGTGATGACTGGAGGTTGTAAATACATAACTAGAGTCCTGGAATTTGTTCCCAATACTGAATATGTTGTGAATTGGGCACTAAAGCAGATGTGTGTGCCCATAAACAAGCCCAGCTATGAAGACAACTGTGTGCAGAGACGTGCTTGCAGCAGTGATTCACCTGTGCACGGGAGGAGGGGAGTGGTTTTGATACCTCTCACACATTCTTGCTTCCTGTTCTCCTCCTACTTGTGCTGGCCTTTCAAGTAGATATACTTCCTAAATAAAAATTGCTGGACAGTAAATGTAAATTGCAGTAATAAAGTAATTTACTCACTCCTGTGTTTACTATAGACCTTGAATATGAATAGATGTACATTTAGAAAGCCTGACTGCTTCCTAAGTCGTGAGGATGAAGGATTCTATTGGATGCTAAATACTGCAAATTAGAGCATGCATTCCTTATAAATGTTCAACAGTTTCAGACTGGCCATGATTTGCCTTTATTTTCACTGGTACCAGCCAGGGTGGGAAAGCACACAGACACTTTTCTTCCCATTTGATCTGTAAACTCAGATGTAGCCTATTCTATCATAGCAGGTGCAACTTCTTCTATGTTGGAGGGACAACATGATCAGGTCTATCTCACCCAACAGCTGACTGAAGGACCCACCAAGCTGCACCTGGTTGTAGTGGAAGGTTTGATTGCTTCAGCAGCCCTGAACTGCATCCCAGCTCCCCAGCATGATGACTGCTTGAAAGGGAAACCCTGCAACCAGGGTACACTCCTGATTGTTTCCTGATCAGTGCTGTCCTGCACAAAGGTATGCTGCTATTTTAAACCCTTGTCACCACAGTGATGTGCATGTGCTATAACCACCCTCTCTACTTTTCATCTGTCTGTCACCAGCTGGCAGTTGTTGATGATTTATAGGATTAGATTTCAGACCTCATTAACCAACATAAGAGCATCTATGTGCTAATTTCATCCTGTCAAATATTATTTGTAATAAACATGCTGGTAATTTCACCCAGTGGGGTTTATTGACTAAAACAGCAATGAGGCAGTGCCCACACACTGATCTGGCAGGTCTGTCATTAGTGAGCAGGCTGGTTGGTACAGCCCCATGTGCTCCTGGAACCCTGCTCAGCATTTGTTGGATGAGAGAGCCCGATTCAGCAATCCCTGCTACTGTCAATGCAATGGGAACTCTTAGAGCCCTTCCTTTGCCTGGTAATTCCAGCATCTTTAGAAGCATCCTCATAACACAGCCCTGTACATGGGTATTTTCTTTTTATCTGAAAGCTCATGCCAGCATTCGTAGCTTAGGCAACAAAATGTTATTTATTTTAAGAGCCTAAGGAACCATCTGTTAGCAAAGCAAGGAAAATAAAAGTATCTGAAGGCACAGCTGGTCCCATGGCTCCTGGCTTTGAGTGCTGAGACCCAAATTTCCTTTCAGTAATGTTCCACATTTGCTCCAAATGATGGAGTGCTTGGAGGTGACATTTTCAATGATGCTCTTCACGCCACCCAAGTTCACCTCCAGTGTGTGGTTCTTCTTCCTTTCAGGAAGCAAGGCAAAGTTATTAATCCCACATCCCTGCTTAGGGCAAATCACTGTTGCTAGGAAAAGTTCCATTAAAACAGTGCTTGTGTTACAGCAAACTCTAGGGAGTCAAAAATCAGTAAGCAGAAACTCCAGAGAGCAATAAAGCCACAGACCAGACCTAGTTCTGCTTCCCAGCTGGCCAGGGAGGGTGGATGCTGACAGTATCCCTCTCAGCTTAGGATGGGACTGTATTTATCTCTACTTCAAAAGAGCTACAGTCCATAGGGCACTTGTGACAATTGTAAAACTAGAAGACAATCCAAATTCTCTGTGATGGGAGTGCTGGGGTCAAAGGGAGAAGGTGGTGCTGGAGAAGGCTGTGCATGCAGGGCCAAGGATACACAAGGTGCATGTGAGCCCCAGCCTGTGCCTGTAAAGCCATAGGGAAATGTTCTGGAGAGAGCTGTCTCCTCTCCAGGCTGCTTCTGGGGATGCTTGGGGCAGGAGCCACCTCCACCACGTGTCACACTCCCACTTTCACTGGGCACAGAGTGAGGAATGGGCATCTGAGCACTAAGGATTTGTTACAGGACTCAACACTGTTGAACCAGCCCAGGATGTTTGTTACAAAGGCAGGCTGTTGGTGCAATATAACAATATAACAATAACAATAAACTCTGCTGCAACAGTAATTCTGTGATTAGGCCAATTCCCCATATTTAGAAAAAATTTTTTCTATGTATTTATTGAAGTCTGTAACTGTTGTGGTGAAGATTGATACCACTGGTACTCATTAGATGAACAGATGGTGCTTCTCCTGAGTTTTGTTACAGCTGTCACAGATGGGGAGAGCTCCTGTTTGAGGAAAGCCCTGTTTGGCAAGTGTTATCTGCTGGGGGCTGGGATGAGGAAAGCAGCCTGGATGTCAGGTCATTGCAATCTCCATCCAAGAGCCCAAGATCACTGACATGATCATTGCAAGCATCCCCAGCAGTCAGGGCAAAGCCAGCTTACAAGGAAAGGGTCATGTACTTCCTTTTAACACCTACTGTCCTTCTCTTTAACACCTCTGGTCTTCCACCACAGCCCAGGCAGATTTACAGAGGGAGGGAGGCTTTTTCAATGGTGGAAGCTTCTGCACTGCTTCCCTGACATGGTGCACTGTCCACCTGCAGGACAGGGTGTGTGGCCCCAGTCCTGCTTGCTTCATCCCAGCAGAGCCCAGTGGGACCCAGCTGGTTGCTGCTGCAGCAAGGGCAGCCTTGCATGGCCCCAGATATTCCTCCACCTTGGCATCCACCCACAGGACTTGGCTGCAATGCCCTGGGTGTTCCCAGCTATTAACACTTAGGGCACATCTATCCTGAAATAATCTGTCCTGGGCCCTTAACTTGTAAACCAGGTAGGCTGAGCTTTTGTACTGCAAAGGCACATGTGGCTTTTATCTGAGCAGACTTGTTTCAGAGTAGCCAGAGCTGCTGTGGATTGCATTGAGAAGGAAGATTTTTAAAATAATTTCCAGGTTCCTTTCCATTTTACTCCCTGAGCAGCTCAAAAAGCTTTGTTTGGCACATCATAAAAGCTCTTGGGTGGTTTGGCAACCAGTTGTCTTGTCCCAGTAGCCAGGCCTCCATTACCAGCTCCCAGTGTAATCTCCTGTGCTGGCTGGGTGCATCTCCTGACACTCACTGAAGCTGTCACTTTGCCAGAAAAATGTTTCAGCAATTGCAGTCTGACTCCAACTGCTCTTAAAATCCCATTTACAGGATTTCCTCACTGCTTTGCAGGGAGACAGTCCTAAGCAATGTGCTTAGCTGTTTGACAGGCTCTTTTCACAGCTTCAGCAGTGAAACATGGCAGGAAAAGGGCAGGAGGGCCTGTGGTACTAAAATATTCTTGTTCCTCTGTGCTTGCCATTGATTCTACTGCTCAATTTCCCAGCAAGACTATGTCTAAATAATTTATAGGTAGGGATCTTTCCTGCTTTGAAAAGCTTCTTAATAGATTTGTAACTTGAAGAAACATTTTCCATTTTTTTAATGATAGGAAAAATTTCTGGAGATGATCACCAATATCAGCATTTCTCCAAAGGTCACAAACCTAAAACTGTTCAGGATTTATTTTTATTTCTACTTAATATATAATTTGAATGCAGAACCAAAATAATGAGAATGAAATTCAGAAGAATTGAAGCAAATGGGCTTTGTTTCTACAGAAGCCTGTTAATGAGCAGAGTATTGATATTCACTTTAGGAATGGGCCTTGGAAAGTTCAGTAATAGCATTTCTGCTTTAACTGTACTGCCTTGAAGCTTAATTTACCTCTGCAGAATCTTCAGTTTTGAGATGAACAAGCAGTAAAGAGGTTGTCCTTTGCTGGGAAATGCTTCAGCTTATTTCTGCATGGTGACACAGATCCTCAAGTCACCTCATGGTGACTTTGCCCCTGCACTAACATCCAAACTTCTGAGTGCCCTGCTCTGAGCTGGGCATGCAGGTGCTCAGGGGTGCTCAACTGGCTCAGTTATAGCTTGCCAGCTCCATACCACCTTGGACCCATAGGAATCTATTTTCATAGCTTTTTTTTTATTTCATAACTGAATGGAACTATTTTTTTTGTCAAAATTGTTTTTCTTTACCTGGAAAGGTTGACTAACAATTTTTAAGCATAAACCTAGCTGCTCCTGCATCACACCCTGCAATCCCTGCCCTTTGCCCAGCTGTGTGCCATGCTGTGTGCCCTTGAGCCCAGACACAAAGCCTCTGTGACACTCCCTGACCAAAGCAGAGACCTCCATCCAGCTGCTTTTGGGGGCTTTGCCAGGGCCAGCTGGGGTGGTGCCAATGCCCCCTGCAGTGGCCAGAGGCCAGGGAGTGTCCCAAGCTGCAATGCCCACTCTGGCCTTCTCCTGTTTCCAAAATGTCCCCACCACTTAACCAAGGCAATTTTAAGAATGACACTCAGCTGATTCTCAGTACCATCTGCCAGAACCACTGCTTTTTCTAGAAAGTCAATTAAGCTATAGTGCTTCTTTGCAGAGAATGATGGCTTCACTCTGATGAGAAATGCACTTGATAATTTAATAGGCATTTTGTCTTTTTCCTAACAAGATGTGTTGATTTCTGAGAGGTCTGTTATTCACCAAGAGAGGAAAATATATGAACTGAAGTAAAACACAGAACATTCGTTAATGTGAAGGATGTTTAATCTCTGTGAACTAAAAATAAAGCTTATAAGCTATTTGGATTATTGGCATTTCCTAAATTTCTTTATCATTCAAATGTTGGGACAGTGAGTGGGGAAAATGGCAGCTCTTTAAATTAAAAAAGAGTTGTTCTGAAATAATGGAAATAATAATGTTTGGACTTTAGTCCAAAGTAAACAGCTTCATCCAAGTAAAAAGAAAGAATACTTTCAAGGTCAAAATCAAAATGTTCAATAATTTTTTAGGGCTTCAGTTTGAATGAATCAGTCCCAAGCTGCAAGAACATTCTTGACACTTCAGTTCACGGAGGTTTTCAATTGTCTTTGGTACTGGGATATAGAACATTTTCAAATTCACAAATGCAATAAGATTGGAAAACTGTTTTCTGCTCAGCCCTGGTAAAACTTCCCAGGAAGGGGGTGAAGGTATAGGCTCCCTGCCAGAGCACAGAGCTCTGCTAAACCAGCATCTCCATAGTCTTTCTCTCCATAGTCTTTCTCTTAGAAAATGTTTTTTCCTCCAAACCAAATAGTGGAGGGAAGAGCAGGAGACACGGTGACAGTGTTCCATGCTGGCTGGTAACCCTGTGGTGCCTCTGGGCCACAGAAGGTCTGAATTTAAGTCTTCCTCTGGTTTGGATCTGCTTCAAACAAATACAAGCATGTCCTGAAAGTTCTGCCCTCCCCAGGGCCTCTCTGCTCATCACTTGCAGGCTGGCAGGCAGACTCTTAGGAGAATATGACTTTATTAATGATTTAAACCTTGTGGGATGGAGACTGACACCAGGTGAGTGTTGGGCAGAGTGTGGGTGAGCTGTGAGGAAAGGGAGAGGCTGACAATGAGCCACATCAGGAACTGACAGAGGCAGGGACATGGCTGGAATGAAGAAATGAAGAAAGCCACAGGTTTACATCTGGAAAGCCCTTGTATTGCCTCATCCTGTTTTCCTAATAAAAGTTAAATATGGAAAGTAGCATGTCCTCTATATGGGGCCACATTTTTGTATTTCCTGTAAATCCACCTGTGCAGCTGGTAGTCAGTCCCAGCATGGTTGCAGGGCTGGAGCCACCTTGGTTTGGTGACTGATACTGGAACTGAACTGATATCCTGCAAAAAGCAAGCAGCCTGTAATTCCTCTGCCACAGCACCCTCGTACCAGCAATGCAGGAGGGTCCATAGGTCTGTGACTGACACAGTGTGTTCACAAGCAGGCATTGCTCAGAAGGTTTTACAGCATTTGCAGGGGGCCAGCAGAAGAGATGAACATCTCTACTCTGTGGCAGGGAATGCTTCAACAAACCCAGAATGTACTGTCTGAAATTGAGCTTCCACCCCAGGAGGAATTCACATAAACTGGTATAAACTTTAGGGACCTACACTGTATTTGGTCCAGGATCCCCCTGGCACAGCTGGAGTCCTGTCAGTGCCCACACAGACACAGGCATGGACACCATCACAGCACCAGGCCAGAGCCCTTCCTGGTGAGCCCTCTCATCCAGATGTCACAGAAATGAGCAGAGTCTCCCACAGTGGTCTGCTCCTCTTTCTGCCCTTCCCTGCCTTGTAAGCATGTTTTTATTGTGACTCCTTGAATCTTCTTTAAGCCCCACTTACACTAGAAATCTGTTATACATCCTAAACCAAGAAATACTGTGGTAGGATTGCAATGTAGGGAACCTTTTCTCTTGGATTAAGTACATGCAAAGGGAAGTGAGAAAAATCACACACAACTGTTCTGCAGAAATGGACTTGCTTCTGCATTTTGTTGTTGAGGATTCAGGACATTTTCTGGACTTGACTAATGACTCACAGTTACTTTCAAGTCTGGTAACTTGCCTCTCTGCAGCTCAAAGGATGTCTGAAAGACTGACCTTGATCTGAGGAGCTGAGTTCAAGATGTCCCAGGAGGAGTGATGGGAACCAGCTTGTCCCAGGACTGCTCCTGGACATCTCCTGCTTTGCCACCAAACATCCCCTTGCTTTGCTTTCCCTTGCCAGGAGTTTTCCCCTGGCAGAGGGCTAGGGAAAATCCAATAATCCAGCTGGCTCTGGCACAGATAGTAGAAGACAGAGCACACTTCAGAAAGGACACCAGGTTTTAAGATGCTTTCAGGTTACTTGAGAGCAATGTAAGGTTTATGTAGCAGTTAATAATGTGATAGAATCTCCTTTGAGGTTTACTGGTCACTATATTCTTGAAGTTATAGTTCTTCCTACTGAGTTGAAAGTTCTGAATATAATGTCCTGAGATTAAACTCTAATGTTTTTTGAAAGTGTGTTTATGTAAATGCCAGAGAGAGGAACAGAGATTAAAAATGCTGAGATTATGCCTGAAGCAAGAGCAAACAGACAGATTTCATGTTTAGGACACTGAAGAAATGCAAAGTGGCCATCTGCCAAAGGTTCCTGTGAGCTCTCAAACAGTACTGTGAGGTAAAACAATATTGTAATTTAACCAGAGGATGAGTAATGCTGCTTCTGGCAGCAGCACAGGAGCTGGAATTATTTGCACAGCCAACACTTATGGATCTTCTCAGGATCCTGTTGGCAGTGCTTCTATGGAAATGTCAGATCCTGGTACCTGGGCAGGGACCCAACTGTTGGGGTTTCAAGATCAGGTGAGAGATTCTTCACCTGAGCAACACCCAACAGAAGCCCCTGGAACAATCCCAAGAACCCTTTAATTGGAATGTATGATTCTGTTTTTAAAAAACACAACATGTTAAATTGATGCAATGGTTGAGGCAAGGACTGAATGAAATGGAGCTTCTGCATTTGATTAAAAGCTGCAAATTAGTTTTGGAACAGGCTCGAATCTTGCATCTGGATGGGACTAAACTCTCAATCCCTTTGCTGGTATGTAGCACTTGGCACCATGAGGCCTTGCACTGAGCTTGCTTGCATCACTTGCTTTTCATCTGCATTTTGTATGGCAAATCCTCTCTCTGCCCCTCCCATTCCTACCTGGGAAATTGCATCTTTGAGTTTAGATAAAGGCTGTAATTCCTGTGTTTCCAAAAGGCCCTCCTGAAACATGTATACCATTCAAACCCTTGTGTAAGACATCCCTTCCCAAGGCACTGCCACAGCTCAAAGCCAACTTCACACGATTGTAATTCCGAGTGATTAAAATTTATGGTGGCTAATCTGCCAGAAAGCATATGTTAGAGCAGCATTCAGCTGTTTGAGTGCATTATCTGAGAACTGCTGCTAACTCTGCTGTGTGATCTACAGCCTGATTCTGAGTGGAACGTACTTAGCCTGTGGCAGCTTGTGAGACTCAAAAGAAATAATAAAACCCAGTGTAGACTTAGGAGGAAAAGATAAAAGTTATTGAAAAGCAGCTGATGAAATGGTTGAGGTGTTACAGCACTAGCAAGAGTAATCAAGAGCCCTGCTAAGTCATTGGAGTGTATGACCTTGGCTGGGAGCAGATATGGAATGAAAGTGTCCAGCTCCAGCTAGCAAAAATTCAGGAAAATGAGGAGATAAAATAGCAGCCTTTTAAAACTGATCCTGTTCAAGGGTACAACAAGCGATTTCCAAGGCAACTTTGTTGCATAATTTAATTAAAATGCTTGGAAATTTCTGGGAAATGAGAAATTGCTTGGCAGGATTGTTGGATTTTGACACCATGAAGGCTGAATGGTGAGCCTTCACTGCTGGCCAGGCAGTGGAAATATGCTTGGCTGGGTCTCATTTTGGGAAGTCTGAGAATTGCCATCAGCAATGTAGGCATCCCAGGCATAGAGGGATAGTAGGAGGTAGGGATCAGCAGCCAGGCATAGACAGGCTTGGCCTTGGGTCCTGAGGAAATTTCTCTTTCTCACCCTGCCCAGATATAAAGTTACTTTGACTCATTTCCAAAACGTTCTGGAGATGTGTTTGTAATCCAAGCTGGTCACACAGCCTGTCTGTGGGGGAGTATCAAACAGTTTCCCCCAGCCTGCCATGATGCTATATATGCTCCCATTTCTGCTGCTGGGGCTGCAGCACTGTGTGAGGGGTTGGACTTGGTGCTTCTCCAGCACAGAGTGAGGACAGGGCACAGTGATCTTCCCATCCCTCCTGTCACCAATTTGCTGCTGTTGTGGTTCCTGGAGCAGATGTTTTCTAAGTCAGGGTGCAGTTTCAGAGTTCAGAGGCTCAGAGATTCATTCAGCTAATGGCCCATGCAGTGCCAGCCTCAGGGTGAGGTACTCCTTCCCCACCTTCACACAATGAATCCAGCAGACCCTGGCCATTGCTGCTCACTGTGTCTCATGGAGGAGTGCTGGGGTACCTTTGCTTTAGAAAGAGGAAATGTGCTGATGAATTAACAGTGGTGCCAGGCTCCCAAAGGACTTGTCCTTTCTTTTTAATAAGGGGATTTTCTTTGTACCCTCCCCATCATTTCTAATAAACTCTTGAGCTGTCAAAGCTGCACTTGGCTATCTTTCTCATTTTCCATCTGCTTATGAAAAGGCCTTATGAGGGATGAATGTGTAAGAGGAGATTCTGTTGAGGATGGCTGTCCTGTGCAATCAGGCAGGGTTCCCACCTGCTTTCTTTGGGCTTTTTTGGTTGGGTTTTCCAAAATAATGTTTCTGAAGTGGGGAGTACACCCTAGCACACATGTGGCCCAGGTTCCTTTCCTAAGGAGGCTTGGGGTGGAGGCCAGGAGGGTTGTCATGGTGGGCAAGGCAAGACTTATCCCATAAATTTAATGTTCTATCCCTTCTTGTGTCTACTGGAACTGTACCTGTACTGCTAAGTGGAACATGGTGGTAATGCCTAGGTGTGATCATATCAGTCAATCTTTTTATAGCAAGCTTTCTTCAAAAGGCTAAGTGTGATATCAAAACAATTAATCTTTAAATTTGATCTGCTTGGTCATGCTTAACTGGAAACTCTTGTTCAAACCTGTCCCAAACAGTCCTGTGAAAGACAGAAATTGCCCAGCAGATTGCCTTACCATGCCTGCCTTGGAGTGATTTGTTACAGCAAAATAAAAATGTCCAAAAGTAATAAATTAAAAGAGAAATCCTCTACATCAGTGCAAGGAGAATGTAGTCTGTAATTTATTATGGCAGCGACAAAGAAGTCTATTGCATGCATCTACCTTTGGGAGCCTGAAGAGATTTCCTACAGCCTCTGTTCTCTTTCTTCCTGCAGGACATTAGACTGCTACAGAGATACTGGCTGTGTCCACCAGATCCAGATCCCACAGGGACCAACAGGAGCTATGTTTTTGGCTCAGAGAGAAAAATAGCCAGCTTATTTTTACCCATATTTATGGCAGCTGCCTCTGACAGTGTCCATGAGTGCTCACCAGTAAGGATGAATCTCAGTCGAGCACTCAAAACTGGCCTCTTTCTGCCAAGCACCTTGTTAAAGTGCAAATCTCTTCCAGGTAAGTGGCAGGGACCTTTGCAGTTGGTTGCAGCAGGGTTGGTGTCACAGTGTGCAGTGGGGTTTTTGTTTGCCTGTAGGGTGAGTGTGTTGTTTCAATCCTGTAATTCATAGTGTGTCCAAAACAGAGCAGTCTTCTGTATATTCCTGCTTCATTGCTCTCAGAGAATGATCAGTTATCTGACTTAATTAAACTCAACTAAACCTAAAAAGTGTTAGTCAATGATACTTCTTAAAGCTTTGTCTGGGTAAGTTTATGTATTTTGTAGTTCTAAGGATGCCTCAAATAAAAAATGGAGCTTCTTTAGCCACTGATTTTGCTTCTAAGGGTCTGAAACTTTTTTTTTTTTTGTCCAAAAATAGCAATGAGCTTTATGAGGGACTGCAGTACATTCAAAACAGTCTCTGGCTGCCTTTCTAATGCGATATTCCTTCCTGTATTGGGGTGAGTGTATGATACTGTATCCCCTATCACGGTCCCTGTAACTTTAAGCTCGAAGAGGGGGACGCTGGAGAAATTCCTCTGCGAGAAATTCGTGTTCAGTTCACACAGACTCCCCCGGTTCTCTCTGAGCTGTGTTGTCTAGCATGGACAGAGGGAGTACATCTTTGCTTTTATCTAGCTTCTTGTTCGTTAGCTGAGGCAAGAAGTTTTTCCCGGGTCTGTGGCTTCTTCTGGCACTGTTCAGCTTTGCCCCAGTCCGGAAAACCAGAACATCACCGGGAGCCCCACGCCGTGGCCCGGCGGGGGAGGCTGCAGGGATGCCGCATCCCTGCTCCGGACCTCGGGAGAAGCCGAGCACGACTAAAAATCCACCAGCTTTCTCCACAACAAGAAGGTTTATTATCTGGGTGCACTCTGCTTGTTAAACAAACAGATTTTTTCATTTTCCTCCAAGAAACTAATTTCGAAACTTTGGGGGAGAGGCTGCCAAAACCTACCTTTCTTTAGAGGAGACACCCCTTCAGGAAGTTTCCTCCTAATTTGTCTCAAAACAGAGACTCCTCCTGGCGCTGGCCCGGCTGGCTCCGGCCCGGCCGCGGGGGCCCGAGCAGTCTTGGGGCGGCGGAAAGCGCGGGGCTCTCGCACTGATCCCTCCGTGTCCAGGACTGAAGCAGTGGTCCGAGAAGGCATTTTTGCAGAGATGTTTGTTCTTCTCAAGGGGGTGCAAAAGAGGGGGAAGGACCCCGATTCCCAAGATTTTAACCTGCATCAGTCCGGGGGTGTTCCCATCGGGGCAACAGGTACGATGGGACAGGGAGTGGCCAGCCAGGGACAGACCAAAGGCACTGGGGGTAACCGGGCCGCACTGGGGAAAAAACAGCTTTAACCACGCTTAACATGCACAACCACGACTTCTCCTCTTCACAATGCCCCAGATCCTTTGTATGCCGGCCTTCTGTCTCACACTGCTTGGGAAAGCTGCCGTGTCCCCACGGAAGGGAAGCGAGCTCTGTGCCTGGAGCAGCCTGCTCCGCTCGGCGCTCGAAGCCCCGCAGCACTGCGGCAGCTCCGGACCGCGCCGCCCGGCCCCGGGCGAGGTGCTGTCACCAGCAGAGGCACCCAGCCTCCTCCATCTCCTCTCTCACTCCCTGCACATCACCTACGTTTTCTCTTCTTCCCCTTGAGGCAAGGGGGAAAGCCCCCCAGTCTAGGCTGGATGGGGGATGCAGCAGCCCAGCCACGGGTAACAGACATTGAAATAGAAATAATGCCGCCTCCGACCATAAAATGCCCTTGAAATTTTAATTGGGTTGTTACACTGAGATGAAATGTGCTTTCTAGTTTTTAATGTGTTTATTAAGTTGGCATATATGATTTATTATGTCTTTAATTATTAATTTTCTTGCTCATAAGTGTCTGGATTTTTTGTAAATTATGAGATAGGGAAGCGTAATGCTATCGCAGGGGAACCTTAAGTGAAATGAAGGGGTTGCCTTTTTAATGCAATTTATATTTATGAGAAACTAATAGAAGATAATTTTATATTATCGAAGTAATATAACTAATCCAAGATGAATGATGTTCAGATAGGTCTGTGAACTGATGTGAGCAGAAACTGAACAGCTGTAGGAATTAGGTCCTAATTTTACAAAACACTTTAAAACTCACTTTTGTTGGTAGGGAGGTTGTCCTGCATTAAGTCCTAAATTTGAAGAATGTTACTAAGCATTGCTCAAGGCTACCCAATATTCTGTTTTCTGTGAAGTGGGATTTGATCTAGAGCAAAATTGAAAACAGGACTGAATCCAAGCAAAAACTATGCTTGAATGTTTCTCATGAAGCTTCATCTGCTGAGCATTTGTAGATGATGCATGTCAAGAACGGGGGTAGAAAGGCTGGATTAAATTGGTTTAATTCGAGTTCATAATTTCTGGTGGGTTTTTTACACTACTGTGGATGAAAAGAAAGCTCAAGTAGTAGATCTAGTTGTAACAGCAGCAAATGTCATTCAGCCAAGGAAAAGAATGAGTATTATACCACTTCAGTAAGTTACAGGTACAGGGTACAATCAACATTTTTATTAATACAGGTAGGACGTTCTGAGCCTGCTTGTAAGTGTACAGTAGTTACATACTTTCAGAGTTCCTTACTCAGTGCTGTGTCTGACTGTGAAGTTTCATAATTAAGTAATTCTAAATTAACAAGTCATTACAAGCAAATAAAATAAGTCCATCTGAATCCTTTGTATTAAATGTTCCTTTCATTCAGAGCAATGTAATTTTTTTTGTATGAGGACAGCGATGCTTTTATTCTGTAATTCCAGTTCAAGGTCAGGGGGGGAAAAGCAACAATATTTGCATTCCTGTTTCAAACTACTTCCTGAAAAATAAGTTTTTCCTGATATAAATGAAGGAGTTGTCAGAATTCACTTTTCTCAAATATCAAGGTCAGATAGATGTTTGTGAATTAGTTCATGCCCAGAGAAATTAATGAACCAGTAAAAAGACTGATACAGAGGTTTGGCTCTGTGGACATGTTGGTTAATCATCTGAGAATCCACTAAATATGCTTTTGATTACTTTCTTGATTTTATTTCTTTATACAATTCAAATAAATCTTAGTCAGACCTCAGTTTTCTAGGAGACACATCTCCACTTAGGTCTTCTTGGAACCTTTTTTAGTTTTATATTAAACAAATATGAAGTTCTATAACCAGTATGTGGAATAATGATAGCAGTTATTCTGCAGACATTTTAGATACATCAGTAGAGGTGTAACATGAAACAGGAATACAGGTTAAAGGGTTTTTTTAAGGAGTAATGCACTGAAGTGAGTGGGTAGCTCTGGTGGACTTCACAAATGCAATGGGGTGATAATTTCCCAAAGATTAATACCCCAGATGCTGTGACAACTACTAAAACTTCCCACCCACGTTTTGGAGAAAAAAAGGAATAAGGATTCAGTTACAGACATCCATGGAAACTTCATCATCTCAGAGCTCTCAGGATCCCAACAGACCCAAAGATCAGGCAGACTCCCTGCCAAGAGCAGGGTCCCAGACTCACAAGGACAGCAAGAACAACTGAGGTCTTTCCTCAGCTCAGTCTTTCAGACTTGTCTTTAATTGTGTCATCACCTTGATGTCTTTTCATGAGTTGTTTTTCATTGCTTCTCACTGGAGAAGCAACAGCAGATTTGTAGAGGCTTTACAACTTTTGCCTGAGGTTTTCCTGATGACAGCTTCACGACTGGGCTGTTTCCTCTCCTGGTTTATTGCACTGCATTCCTCTCAATTTTCATCTTCACACTGAAAAATCACAGGCACTGACTCATGAAAATGTAGATTTCTTTTCCTCTTCCAATTCCAGCTTCATTCTTTCATAAGAAGGGAATTGAGGTTTTAAGTCAATAGCTTGACTACATCTAATGTGAATTGATGGTAGATGCAAAAAGCTTAATACAGCTTTTCAGCTCCTTCACTTCTGTTGTGAACTCAAGAACATTCTTCAAAGGGAACGTCCCCAGGCGTGACACCCCAAGAGATGAGCTGATGCCTTTTGATATGAATCACAGCAGCCCCAGCTGTGCCAAGAGGGGAAGAGTCTGGCTGAGGATCACAGAGGTGTGAGAATAGCAAATGGAGAAGTGCAAACCATGCAAACCTCTTCCCACACCCTCAAGGAGAGGACACGGCCAGCACCTGGCCTGAGGGAGAGGCTCCCCTGCATAGCTCTCAGAAAAGGCAGCTCATGGAAACAAAGGCAAGAGGAAGTTTTCCCTCTCCCCAGCCCTTCCTGTGGTGCCTGCCTGTGGCACCTGACAGACCTGGCCAGGCTTCACCAAGTGAGGGGACCAAGTCCCTCCAGGGGATTGGTGGCCATAGAGGGACACCCCCTCCCAGGGACCCCTGGTGCCTGCTTGTACTTCCAGCTCTCTCCTTTCTTAAATCAAAATTCCCACTAACCTCAGACTGCCAGCCCAATCAAAGACTTGCAAAAGAAATGACTTAAATAAACATGAGATCTAACCTCCCAAAGGAGGGCAGATAATTGAGCACTAATTGGAGCAACATTTTAAAAGACTTTATGGATTTTATTTGCAGTTCAGTAACTGCTTAAAAGCCTGGCTCTAGGGCAAGAGGGTGATGTTCATCCTTACTGGGTTGGTAAGGTGCTCTCTGTGGGCAGGTGTGTTTGGACACTTGCTGGTTGTGTTCTGAGAGCTAAAGGACATACAAGTTCAGTGATAGCCTGGTTTTGCAACACAGGAATTTTTTAATCAAGGCTAAATTGCTGACAGCTTATTTGAACATGATGATCACACATTTGTTTCACTCATCACCAACATAACTGGTGAAACCAAAGCAGATAACTAGAGCCCATAATAAAACAAAGGCATTTACAGTAGGTACTGCTAGAGGAGCAAGTGGATCTCATTTCTAATCACAGAACCACAGATACATTAATGTTGGAAAAGATCTTTAAATTCATCAAGTCCAACCATCGATCCAGCACCACCACTATGTTCACCAATAAACCATGTCCTAAAGTGCCAAATCCAAATGTTTATTGAAAGATTCCAGGGATAGTGACATTAAGGTCCCTCAACCCCACATGACACTGGTGTTATGGTCTCTCCAGTGTCCTTATCTCTCAGATAAGGACAGTGGGCAAATCCCAGAAAAAAAAATCTCAAAACTACACCCTGTTTCATTCATCTGATCTCTCCTCTCTTGGTGTTCCCCACAGGACATTCCTGCATTGCCTCATAGTTCAAAGAAAGCCAGTTATTTAACAGAGAAGTTAAAACACTTCCCTGATTTAAGTAATTAAATTTTAAGATAAGTGAAAGAAAGCAGAAAATTTCACTGTACAGCAACAAAAAAATTGAGCTAAGAGATGACAAAAAAACCCACAAAGAAAAACAGTGCAAGGAACAGTTTTATTTATGTATCTAAGGGTAGCAGGGAAATACAGATGTCACTGAGGTTCTGACTACAAAACATGGTGCAGTATGTGAAGGGTCAGTGAGCTGCTGGCCACCAGTGGTGCCTGGAGTCACCTCTCTGCCCCAAGGCCTGCCCCTGCCTGCACAGCTCACCAGAGGGACAGCCTCACCTTTTGGCCTCTTCAGCTCCAGAACTTGGAATCCGATACTTTACAGAGCTTCAAATGTTTTCAGAGCCCAGACCAATGTTGTGCCCATTAGTCAGAGAAATTTTTCTTCCTCCTCTGAAATCCCGAATTGGATTTTGGTCTCAGATCTTATATCAGAGATTACCACTGGTTACTTATGTTGGTTTTCAATAGTTCTCCCTCTAGCTGCATGGCCAACAGTGAATTATGTAGTTTATCTCTGCAGTAACCCACATTCCAACTCTGCTATGTTACATTAAACCATAAAAAATGAGCTCAGGAATGACAACAACAACAACAAAAAAGTGGCTACATCCACAGGAGCACGGAGAGCTGTTAACTGAGATGTGATTAACCACCTGATTTGTGCAGTACTCAGCAAGAGAACTCAGGGAAGAATTAGCATCCTGAGGAGAGCACAATAACATCTTAAATCTTGGCCCTGGCTAAGTAGCAATCTACATTAATATGTAGTAGTATAAGCTAAATCAAGGAACATAAATAGAAAGGACTATTTCACATTGGTTTCCACAAAGATCCAGAAAAAATGAAACACATTCTTGGATTTGGAAAAAACTGAATTAAGATCAGCTTTATCTTGAAAGGCATATCATACCTGCTTATGTTAATAACTGTTGGCTTTTGCCTGTAGGAGAACATACTTGGATTATTTTCTAGTTATTCTATAATTGTGAAAGAAAAGAATGAAGAGAACTATATATCCATACTAAATGCATACCATTACCCTGAACATTTGTGAACTCCATGCCAGGCAACTCAAGCAGGTGACAGACCAGAAGTACAGATTTTGGGGATGATAGTTGTTCCATGGGAGGGTCATCATCTGCAATTCCAGCACTTTTCAGTGGAGACCATGTCAGGCTGGAGCTCTGACAGCAGGTGGGATGCATGCCTGTGTGGGAAGGTGGGAATCTGGGCAGGGGTTTGTGCATGCTGAGCTGGATCCATGACCTGCACTCATGCTGTGACAGAGTGCATACAGCTTGGGTTCCACACTTGACAATGCAAGAGCATATGAAGTTTTCTCACTGATAAAAGTTGAGTGAACAGTCGTTGGTGAAAACCCATTGTGAAAACCACACTGAAGAGGCATTACTCGATAGAAAAACACTGCAAGATCAAGTAAGCAAGTATTGCCAGAGGCATGGTAAGAGGGGTGCTGTATTCTCAGAGGAAGGGCTGGGTTTACTGGGCAGGCAAAATCCCTGTGGGAAAGACAGAGAAACTGTGTGAGACACACAGATTTTCAAGGAAATGCTCAATTGCATCTTTGGTTGCAATAACTGCTAGGTCCCCAGATGACTCCAACTTGCCAGGCTCTTCCTCACTGCCTCCAGAATCACACTGCTACCCAAATTAGCCTGATTGGGACCCAGCCAATTCCCCATTGCTTCTTGTTAAATTAGCTCCACTCAGTTGGAGGTGGACTTAGCAGGTGTTTGCTTTTTAGCTTTGCTCTCCCTGCTCTGCCACGGGGCAGCCAGGTTGGTTTCTGTGGGTGTGTGTGTCTGCTGCAAGGGCCATGCGGGCTCTGTGGGCTCTCACACCCACCCTGCCTGGGAGAATGGGCTTGGCCCTTCCTCTCTGTAGTGAGAGGCAGAGGCACAAGGCCTGTAAAGCCTTCCTGGTTATTTGCATTTCTGGTTTGTGTTCATCTGGAGTGAATTCAACCACAAAAAGATAGATGGACCGTGGAGTTCTTGTAGTTGAATTCGAGATTGTCACCCAGAGATATTGGGGTAATTATCTTTCTAAATCTGTGTGTTTTGACAATGTAGAAAACAATTTGGAGTCAAACTGGGGTCATTGACTTGTTTTATTCTTGTTCAAGAATGACAAATTATTACACCAACAGTGTGCCAAGGTTGATGGTAAGCACAGAAATGTGTCATCTCTCTGTCCTGCCTGGAATGAAGATTTCACCCTTGTGTGCTCTGGGTTCAGTTTATTGAAATACAGCAAGCAGCATGAAAAAGCAAATAGGAGCTCTGCACTAGCTGTGCACTAGTTTTGCAAAGAGACAGAGGTGGAAACCACAGTGCAGGTGAGAGAATAGCTGAACTAGCTCAGCATGCAAAGGGGCTCTTGCCCTGCTGCAGGTGGGAGGTGACAGAGAAGGTGAGAGAACAAGGGTGCCTGAACAGGGCTAGGGATTGATTTGTGTAGAAAGTGTGTTTGCAAAGGCTAATCTCTGAAAGTAATTGTCATGATAAAATCCAGCTCTCAATTCATGTACAGTCAGGCTACTGCCTGTGTATCCTGCCCATCTCACTTAGCACCCAAGAGCTAGCTGCAGTTTGTGCCAGGAATATGGGATGACTCATTTGAGCTGTTTTGTTTGAAGAAATCAGGTCCCTGATTGCACTGGTTATTCTGAAGCCTTTCTCACTGAGAAGAACAAAGTATACCCAAAAGTGGAAGGGTTTTTTTAGAATGCAAAAAAATGTCCTTCACTAAGTTAATTCTTTGCCTTATTCTTTGAGGTGAAGGGTGCCCTCCATGCTCTGACAAAACGTGGTACATACACACCAGGCAATAGATTGTTCTTAGACTGGCTATTCTAGTCTAATTTATCATCATGGGACTGCAGGGTAGCAGGCACCTCTGGTGATCAGATGGTCCAGCCCTGCTGGCAGCAGAACCAGCCAGAGCAAGCTGTCCAGTGTGAGCCCTTCTTGTGTTTTGAGTTTTTCCAATAAGAGAGAGTCCACAACTTCTCTGGGCAACCTCATTTTTATGTTTGACTACCCTCACACTAAAAAAATAAACAAAAAGCTTTTATTTTTTGCTTGTGTTTCAATTTTTTCCTGTCACTGTGCTCAGAAGAGTCCAGAGTTCTTTGCTATCATTCCATCAGGTGTAAGATCCCCAGAGAGGCATTTCAAGCCTGGATGTATTCTTATCTTTTCCAAAATATGTGATTCAGCTGCTAAACTTGTGAAAACACAGACTGTTATATCCATCTTTTCCTGTCTCATCCCCCAACACCACACTTTTATTGGTCTGTTCTTGCCAGCTGTTGCTTGATTTGTCATCATCCTCTTCTGGAGGACTGGATGTTTTCCCTGGATGCCAGTCAGCCTCTTTTGCCCTTCACATGGCCTTCTTTCCCATGGCATGCTGGCTCCCAGGCTGAAGGTTGGTAGTGGCTTGGTGGCCTGCCTCAAGTACTCACAAAGAGGCCAGACCTTGGACCTAGAATCAAGTGGGTTATTTTGTGAGGAGAAAAAAAGGAGATAAACTTGATCTTCCCTAGGACATATGTTCAGTAAGGCAGCAGCCGTAGAACTGCCAAGAACTCAGGAGAAAAGTGAAATATGTGGGTTTGGGATTTGGGTTTTTCTGTTTTCTAATAGCAGAAGGCATTATTCATCTAGCAGAGTAAATTGCTAAGCTTCTAGGTCATAAACAAAATAAATAGTTTAAATAATAAAATGATCCTTTTAGACCAGGCACAGAGTTGGCAATGCAGCCCTGCTTCTCCTGAGAGCTCAGCGTGTGTCCTGGAGCCAGCGCTCTCAGAGCTCCATTACTCCAACAAGCACTCAGAGCAGGAACTGGCCCTTGAAAAGAGTCATGGAAAACAGGGCTGGAGCTGGCAGGCTCAGCCAAGCAGGATGTGCTCCTTCCAGGCTGAATCCTGTGAGTAGATGGGGCAGGGAGGGTTGGGAACCAGATGGAGATATCCAGTTTCCAAGCGCGTTCCTCCTTAGCTCTCAAAGGAGCAGAGCACTGTTCACAGTTCCATGACCTCCTCCATTCCTTCTTCTGCAAGGGCCAGAGGGGGAAAGCAGGCAGAGGTTCAGGACTTCACAATCGTATTCCTTTAGAGCTGCAGAATCTCTATTTAAACAAGGAACTTAGAAGTGGAACCTGAAAATATGCTGGTTTTATCCTTTCATATCTGAATATTTTCTTTTCTCACACAAACAAACATTCACTTATACATGTAAACACCAATATTTTCTTCAATAAACTTCCAGCAGAGGTCTGAAATAGACATGTCTCTCCAGAAAGCCACATTATTTAAATAATTCCTGCTTCAGACAGGCATTTAGGAAACAAAATTGTGAGTAAAGTGCCTCTTCTCACAGAGAAAGAAACAGTACATCAAAGATTAAGATTCTCAAAGATTCATGGGAGTTTTTACTGCTGTACTTATGCTGCATTCATATTTCTACTGGAAATGACAATTCTGTGTTTAAGGAGTTGGCAGACTGTATTTGTATCAAGAGAAATGTTGATGTTGCAAGTTGCATAGAGAAAGCAGGAAATGAAGCTCCAAACTGCAGGATAATTGGCAGAGTTTTGATATGTGTTGTGTGGTGGGAAAAGTGTAAAATTTCTTACCTGGTTTGGGAAAGAAAATATCCAGAAAGGTTCTAGTTTCAGAGGAATCCATTTTTTGATTGGCGCATCCATCCAGGCCACCCACTATTACCTGACTGAAGCCACATGCTCAGAACTATAGAATTATTTTGGTCAGAAAAGACCTTTAAAAATGTTGAGTCCAACCACTGATCCAGCACTGCCAAGCCCACCACTGACCTATATCCCCAAGTGCCACATCTACAAATCTTTTAAATCCCTCCAGGATGACTCCACCACTGCCCTGGGCAGCCTGTTCCAAGCTTTTTGGTGAAGAAATTTTTCCTAATATCCAATATAAACCTCCCATGGCACAACCAGAGGTCATTTCCTCTTGTCCTTTTGCTTGTTACTTGGGAGAAGAGGCCAACCACCACCTGGCTACAACCTCCTTTCAGGTAGTTGTGTAGAGAAATAAGGTCCCTCTGAGACCCCCATCTCCTTTAGCTGCTCTTCATCAGGCTTGCATTCCACACCTTTCACTTGCAGCTTCCTGAAGTCACCACAGGGGTTTTGTTGTGGTAAGGAGGGACCTTCCTGATAGAGGCTTTTGGCTGTAAGGTCCTCCATCCTCTCTGATATGTGGGATCTGTGCACCACTTATGTTATGTTGAAAGAAGCCTTTCCCTATCCTAGAATTTCCCCGTTTGGGGAATTTTGTAACTATTTGAAGCATCTCTCTGTAATCCTATATCATCAAGCACACTGATCTGGCTTTTTGCTTATTAGCTTAATACATCCTGCAGGTGGGTGTTTTTATTTCATTGCAAGTCAGGCTGGAATTTCCAAGCTTATCCTTCCCTGTTTGTGGCTGTTATAACCAAGAAGAAATAAATTTTACTCACTCTAACAGCCATGACCTTTTCCATCTCAAGTGCTTGTACTGAATTCCATTTGAGTTAGCATTTTTTCCTCCAGCACCCAGAAAAAAACTCTTTGCCCTACAAATAACTTTCACAAATGCAAAAACTCATTGCTAATCAGGTGGGAGAAATGTCTGGCATTTGGTGAGACTCGTTAATCTGGTGGCTCTCAACATGTGCACTTCTGTTAAAGGGCACTGGGGTAGGAGGTGAGATGGTATTTGCAACCAGCCTCTGCTGCTGCTGGAACATCTGGGGCAGGGAGGTGATTGATCAGTACAGCTTAAGCTGCAGTTAATTTGCTGCCATTGATCTTCTACCAGAGGCAACAGATACTGTGATCCAACACCAGGCTGTTGGACCAAGATAAAAGGTGCTTACTTCCAATTTCCTTTGCTAACAACATGGCTGAGCTCGTTGTAGTGGAGAAACCCACCTCACAACCATGTGGGAAGAAGGCAAAGGAGAATCTCTTGGTGTTCAGGATGAGTGGACAGTGAGATGGAATGAGAACTGGCTGAAAAGCAGAGCCCAGAGGGTCATAATCAGTGGCACAGGATCCAGCTGGGGCCTGTCACTAGTGGTGTTCCCCAAGGTTCAGTGCTGTGCCTGGTGTTGTTTAACTTGTTCATCAATGGATAAATATTGGATGAAGGGTAGATGCCTCCTCAACAGCTTTGCTGACAACACAAAGCTGGGGGGAATGGCCGATATCCCAGAGGGCTGTGCAGCCCAAGGGACCTTTACAGGCTGGAGAGATGGGCAGAGACCTGTCCAAAGGTCAACAAAGGGAAATGCAGGTCCTGCACCTGGGGAGGAATAACCCCACCCACCAGTACAGGCTGGGGGTGACTGCAAAGCTTGACTTGTACCAGGATAACTGAAAGTCAACTGGAGAGCACAAGGAAGTTGAACCAGTGTTTGGCTGGAGGGAAGCTGGCCTGACAGGGGGAGATGGAGCTATCAGAGGGAGCCCCTCTGTCCTAAGCTGGCTAAGATACTTCATGTTTGTTTTTATAGTTTTACACAGGAAAAAAAGACTAGTTATTGAGAGAAACATGCCATATGCTGTTGCATATGGCTGAAACATCTGCATATGTACCCAGGGATCTGATATATGTGATGAGCTTCTGTTACAAATCTAACAGTGAAGGAATTATCTTTTGGAATTTTTTTTATTCATTTTTTGAACTATCTCTAGGGCACTTTGAAGGAAGCCTCCTGGCTTTGCCTTCGTGGGATTTCATGGAACCTGCAGGGCCCAGTGAACATAGAAGGTACTTATAGTTGTTTGTCTAAGAGTTACCAATACTCCTGCCATCCCCAGGGATGTCTGATGTCTGAAGACTGAGTGAGTTGTCCCAAATTCTTACATTAACCACTGCTACCAAGCAAGCAGCAGAGGAGTGATGTAAATTCAAACTAAAATTACTCAAACAATCTGAACAGATGTTTTTGCACCTTCCATCATCCTTTTTGCCTTGGCTGATTCCTATGACACATGAAAGTAATAGAATATAAAGAAATCAGATGTACTTCCAATGGTACATTGCCAGTGGTTTGTGTTTCCAATGTTGACGTTAATCAGTTTCCAATGGTGACATTTTTAAGGTAAAGGATTTCATAGAGTTACAAAAATAAGATGGACAACAAAATCTGTATTCATAGCAGTTCAGATGAAATGGAAAAAAGAAGACTTTAAGCATGTTCCCCATGCTTAAAGATATCACTGATAGCCCAGCTGACTAGTTAATCCAAGACACCCAGAAGGAGTGACTGTAGGAGAGCTGTTCATCATATATGAAAATCCTTCTGTTTTCCCCAAAGCTAGTATCTTCATCAAAAAGGAGTTTATGAAACACTGATCTTGTGTTGTGTTCATACAACCCAAAATCAGCATCCAGCATGAGGGAATCTCCCATCTTGGAAAAAGTTGTTAGACAAAAGGATTAGGGAAAATACCACATATCAGGTAATAAAGTGATATTCTTCTAGTTCCTTACTGAGCTAGAAGGATGTCATAGGGGTCTGAGACACAAAGGGCTTCTGGACACAGAGAGAGAGCTCCTCATGAGAAAGCAAAATGTTCCAGCTCATTCAGTTGAACTTGTGGTGCAAAATTCTCAATCACATACAGTTCCCCTGAACTTTAAAGGCAGAAGTCATAGAATCACAGAATCATTTAGGCTGGAAAAGAGCTCTATGCTGATCAAGTTCAGCTGATAACCCAGCACTGCTTTGCTTGCCAAAAAATCATGTCCCTCTGTTCCCCATGCACTAGTCCGTGGATCTTTGGTTTTTCCACCTCTCAGGTGGAAGCACTGAGCACCTTTGTGTGTTTGAGCCCCACTGACCCTGAAACTTGCAGGTTTTGCATTTTCTGCAGGGAATTGCCTGTGGGCTCAGATGGGGTGAGGGAGTGACAAGGATATTGGAAATATGTCCAGGCTCCTGAAACACACCAGTTGCAGCAGTGCCCAGAGGGAAGCAGTGAATGAAATCTCCTCATAATGGAGATAGTAACTTCTTAATTCAGTATTAAAATGATCTATTTCAATATTGAATCAACACTTAAGAAAAATCAATGAAAAATAGATTGTAAAACCATCTGATTTGTGGATGGTCTTGGGTGACAACTACTGAAAAATTAAAGAAAAGAGCCCAGACTGAAGCCCTGTGCTTCAAAATAACACAAAGTAAGAAATAATATATCATCAGTTCATTCAGTATTGCTTGCAACCTGTTCTTTTGTGACAGAGATATGAGAACATAAGATTCCTACAGAAGGTTTCTTGGATGGCAGAAATTCCTAGATACTGGTTGAATTATGTGCCAATAGCTCAGCATTTGTGGAAGGTGTCATCTAATTAAACCAGAATTTTTAAGTACCAGACAGCACGAAGACCAGTAATAAGAGAGCAAAATCCATCTGTATTACAGATGGGATATGCAACTCTAATAGTATGGCTTTAGGCAATGTTTAATTGAGTAGTTAAATTATCTTTTCCAGACGGGAAAATAAATTACTGCTCATCTCTCCCATTTATTTTAGCTTCTCCACATTCTGTTTTCTGAGGGAGTGGTGACATTTGGGACATCCCCAAATATGCCTGGGATGATTTAGTCACCCCATGTACCACAATTCCCCCTTCAAGGAGAATGTCTTTTATGCATGTGGAAGTTGGTGTGTATGTAACTGGCTGTATTCTGCTCTTTTCTTGCAAAGGATATCTGCTAATCTGAAAGAATATCTGTGGTGCTAACCACAGCTGTATGTTACATACATGTGTGTGTGTGGTTTTAAGTATATTCTTTCTAAAAAAGCAAGAGAGAGGATTACTAGTTCACCATCCTCCAGTCAAATCAGGAGTGTATATCTCAGTGGAGCTATGCAATTTGCCTAAGAAGTTTTTCCAAGCTTTGGGACAGCCTGAAAATCTTCACATTGACTCACAGGATTTTGTAGAACTGGATTATTTGTGTCAAATAACCTGAGGACTGCTACTCCTCAGGTTTCCTAAACTCAACCAAATGAACAGACAGCAATGCATTATACTCTCTGTGGCACATGGGAACAGAACTGAAAATTCTGGACAACTTCAGTTGATAAAGTATTGGATCCATGTGATTCCATCTGCCTGAACATTTTCCATGGTCAGGAAAAGTCTTGGAAAGTCTTGAGCAGATCTGAGTTGGTTGCTTGGGTTGGTACCTGACTGCTGGGCTGTGCTGTGTGACTGTGGTGTTTTTGATCAAGTGCTCTGAGCCTAAAAACAAATTTCTCACATCTTTCAGAGCTACAACCCAAATCCCCCACAATGTCTGAATATTTCTGAGTGTAGTAACAGGCCTCTGTGCATGGCAGACAGCTGGGCTCAGTCTGTCCCTTTCCAAACAAAATCATGACTTGCTTTCCAGTTGGTCACATTCCAGCCATGGGTTTTAGCTGTGGGCTGGATGAGATAACCATGTTCCCCTTGTGTGGCCTGAAACTGCTGGAATTCCTGGGGACAGAGTAGGGTGAAGGAGGTTTAAAAGCACTTGGGGAGGAAAGGCTCTGTAGTAGTGCAGAAGAATCTTTTTGCTATTGGAGTATTATTACCTCTGAGAATAACTGATGGGACTAGAGAAAATTACTTTTAAAATTACAGGTGGTCTATTTTTCCCCTTGGTAAAAGTTTTTTCTAAAAAAGTTAATAAAAGATTGTTTTAATGAATATGGATGCTTATTGCCCAGAAGCTCCATGGGTTTTAGAAGATGTCCTCAGGGGAAACACTGACTGGAAGAGTAGAGGATGCAAAGTGGATACCTCAGATATTTCTCTCCAGACATCTTGAGCTCAGAGTGCTTCCAGGCTGTAGAGGTGCAGCACGGTCAGTACGAGCCCTGAAAAACTCCTTTTCTTGGTGTGAGTTGTCACAATTTAATTTTTAAAATGAAGGTGCACAAATGCTTTTTAAGCTGCCTGGAACATGAATTTAGCACACACAGTTTGTGAAAGGACTCTACTGGCCCACGGCTTTTCAATAAGCCTGTCTCTCTTAGACCAGTCCAAGTTTGGGGCTTTCAAGCAAACAGCCCTGAGGCACTGCTCTGTGACAGGATCAATGCTTTGAGGGGTGGCTACATCACAAGGATGAAAGGCTTGTTTTACACTCAGGGCTATATAGAGCAGTAAATCTATGTTTTACTGCATTCTCTGCACATCCATAAACCATGTTCCATATTGCAGTGCTTGGAGGGATCAGAGCATTGTGTACCAACTCAGACAGGCACTGACCCAGGTATGGGGCATGTGCATCTCTCCAAGGGGACAATGCCAGACAGGAAAATACATGGAGCAAGTGGCTGAGGCTCCTGCAACACCACCTCCATCTCCCCACAGTCAGGCTCCTCACAGCTGCGCCTGCCTCACTGCTGCAGCAATTTTATCCACATGGAGCATCACCAGTTGTCTTTGAGAACCTGAATCTGCCTTCTGCAAGTTGTGCCTGCTACCAAAACAAACTGCACAGTGTTGGGTGGCTGCTTGCTGCCAGTCACCCAGTCTGTCCACCTCTAAGCCAATTGTTATTCCCTGATTTTGGGTGATGACCAAGAGTTTCTCAGGGCCAAAACACACCCAAACAGAAAAAACAGTGTGACTTTAGACTAGATGCACACCCAGGGCATTGTTTCTCTATACTTACTCCTCAGTGTCCCCAGTTTAGTTCTTGCATCCTAACTTCAGCTCTTATCATTGTGCTGTCTCACATCCCAGGTGAAAACAAGAGTGATGCTTCAGTTCATAACCCTGCCCTTTTTAGTGACACTTCAAAGAAATCAGTGTAGTGACACAAGTGATTTTTATTGAGTTGTAAGACTGTATTTTATTCTCTGAAGGAACACTTACTTCACATAAAGGCTTTGACATTTTTATAGAAATGGCTATAACTGTGTTATTCTATACGAGGAAGAATTTATTAAGCCTAGATCTGGATCTCCTTTTATGTTATGCAGATGACTAATAACAACCCTTCTTCATTACCAGCTCAGTGCCCAAGCCAGGGTTATTAAATTCCCCCTTCCCTTCCTTCAGTCTGCATCTATCAGGCTGCCACATTAGGCTGCAACACATCATCAGAATTCATAAAACCAGTCCAGGCTTGTACAGGGATATGAGACTGCAAAATTAAAACACAAGTTGCAGAACATGATGGTTTTTGCCCATTGAGAGAGGAGCAAGTTGAGGTATTTTGGGGCATGGTGTGTTGAGTGATGCATGAAAACACCTTGTTTACTTGTGATTATGAAAAATTTCACAACCACCATATAGTGGGGGACAGAAGTAAGGGTTCATTTCCCTCACTGCTCTGCTCAGATTACTCTGCTTTTTGTATTTTCAGGAGCGGTTTCCACTGTGTTCCATCCAGATGTGCAATCATCCCCTACAACTCCTTGCTCTGCTCTCATCCTGCAGCTAGCTACAGTGGGTTGGGGGTTCCTGTGACACCCAGCAGGGCTGAGACATTATTGCATTCTGAGTGATATTTAGACATTGACACTTGTAAAATGAATCTTACTTCTCCGAAAAATCTTTGAGTGTGTC